>JACEFZ010016113.1:0-15000 GCA_014155875.1 Cepaea nemoralis
TCACTATTTCAGTCAGGGTGACCAGATCGCCGTGATCAAAAGAAGCCAAATCATGCAATAAAAAAGCCAAAATAAAGCCAAACATTGCCTAGTAAAAAGATATATTAAAAATATACTTATATCACATGAAGACCTCTTCTTCAAATAAGTTTTTCCTCTTCATTGTTGAAATTCAGTAAAGGATTCATTAGAATATACTATTCCAGCTTTGAAATCATTCAACATTTTGGATGAAGGTACAAATTCATTAACAGCACTTGTTTGAAGATAATGGTTCTGCTCTAATTCTAATAATTGCTTCTAAGAGAGACAGCTGAAGTCTATTCCTTGCTTTGGTTTTTATGCATGTTAAAAGAGAGAACATCCTCTCCACTGCGGTATTGCTAATATGTGTTATTAAGCAAGTAAGAATAAAAGAAGCCAGCTCTTTAAATTGGGGATGTTTCATGACTCCTTGCCAGAACTGCTCTGCATTTTTAGGCAGTCCATTTTCTTTAAATTGTTCTTCTTCCTTCCAATCTATAAAATTTTCTGTATTGTTCTTCAATAATAGTGTATTAATGGTGTGGTGGTTTTCTTCAGCCAAATTCAAAAAGGGCAATTTCGAAAATAGTGGTCTAGAAGCCTGGTTTAAGGTTATTCCAGGGTTAAAATTGGTTAGATCTTTAAATATATTTCTTGCTGAAGGGAGCCGCTTTCTAACTTGATAAAGTGCTTCTTCTCGCACTGATAAGCATCTTTCTTTGAGATCTAAGACCTCTTGTTGGCAATTAATTTTGTGTATCAGAACTTTTCTGAATGTAGTTATCACACTCTGACAGGAATTTGATGCCAAAATCAACATTAGAAACATCTTTTTTCTTATTATTGGTATCATAAGTCCTACTATTACGACGCTTATAATGCAAAAATAGTTCTTCATGTAATTCGTGAGGATCTGCCTTACTTTTCTGAAAAAAGGCTATTTAACCTTTCGAATTCCTGCACAATAGGGGCTGCGAAATGAAAATAAAGGTAGTTTCTTTGATCTAGAAGCATTTCCTTTATAAGTCGTGACTTAAATTTAGTGTAATAATTGCTAATTCAGCAGAAATAAAATAAGCCTTGAGTTCTTCCCAATTTATTAGAATGTTGAACATTACTTTTCCCCCATACAAGCCAGCGAATAGAAGAAATTTTCTCAAAGGAAGTGATGCTGTTCTAGCTTGCTGAAATTCTGTCGATGAGTTCATAATTTTGAATAAATCTTTAAATGCTTCTCGTCTTAGATTGCTATGTCTAAACCAATTTGGTATTTCTGTCAGCAAAAGTCCAAGTGTTTGAAGGTAGTTTTGACACTGTATATTTGATGCACAATGCTAATGAATGGCAAACACACTTATACTGAACACATGAAGGAGATACATCTGTCATTCTGGACCAAACTGAATTGTTGCATCCAACCCATACTGGAAGCACCATCGGATGCAAAACCAATGCAATTTTTTAATGATTGATTACATTTTTCAATTTCATCCTAATTTTCAGCTAATTTACTTTGTCATCAATTTTCTTGCTTATTGTCACCACTGAAAGTGTTTTTTGTGAAGAAGATGGCGCGCTCCGCTTGTGTTTTTCTGTTGTTGCATGATTTGCGAGATTTGAAAATCTTGGAACAATATTACAATGGCACAGTTTGCAATATGCCTGTTCAGAACCGTCAGTGGATTCTTGAGCCACACAAATGTCTTTTCCCATTGATCATTATATTTCCGATTAGTATCGTAAGATGGTTTCCACTTGGCATGATAATAGGTTCAGTTAATAAGAAATACTTGCGAGTTGCGACTCGCGATTGCTATGAAGGTATAATTAATTTGAAAACTTAACTACTAAACAGTAAGCTGCGCAGTGCTTCAGTGCGCATAGAAACATGGCCAGATAAGCTTATCATTTTGCATTTGTTTTTGCTTAAAAATAGTAACACAAGACAACAATTAACTTGAAAAATTCAAAAAAGAGGCATATACCATTACAAATTGGTTAAAAGCCAAAGAAAGCCAAAAAGCCAAACTGATTTTCTGACGCCAAAACCTGTTTAAAAACAAGTCAAATTTGGCTTTAAAAAGCCAATCTGGTCACCCTGATTTCAGTGGCCTCAACGGGTTTCCCCGTTGATTTCCTGGGTTACAACTGGGATATCCGTTGAAGAGTGGCAGACTTCCATTCAACAATCACAAATAGACAGCATCTCTTGGATTTTCCCAGGACATGCTGGTGTGGTGGGAAACGAGCAGATGGATACATTGGCTGCGTCTGCACCTAACGGTTGGGTACTGGTGCTTGATAAGGCAGATTTCGGGGTCCTGTGGGATCACGTGTATAGTGCAGAAGAACGGGTAGATCAACACGGCCTGGAGAGAATGGTACTGCAGGGAGTGACTAGAGGATCTGGCTGACACTCAGGTACTCCAAGGAAAGGCCAGATGGACACATAATCAGACTGCTATTGGCACCATTAGTATTGGGACTCTTCGCTGGCTGTTGCAGAGGAGGACAGAGCACGTATAGAAATGACACAGGTGCTGTGATGTCGGTTCTTGACTCAACTCAGCTTAGGACACCATAATGACTATCGAAGCAGCTTTTATTATTTATGTTTGTTTTCAATATCCCGTTTAACCTTCATGAACTATAATTGGGGTATATATTATACATCGTACATTATTTATCAGTCATGTTTGTGTATAAGTTTTCATAGATATTGTCTTTCAACATATGTTATACAGTTCTATAATGTATGTGTAATGTCATGGCAGGGTAGATTAGGACCTAAGCCTTGGTCGGCAACTGGTCTAGGATGTAAACTCAGACAGGTGAAGAGTATTGCTTTCCTGATCCGACAGCTTCTGCAGCTTGTCTTGTTCCAGATGTACATGTGTTACCTTTCCTCTAGGAGTAAACTAGGCAGGCCGAGAGAGGGGTCATGCTGCATGGGCAACACATGGTCTCTACAATTCAGCCTAGGCTTTGTGCTATGGAGAGGTATATATGACAGAGCGTGCATCCTCACAGGTCGTTGCTAGAACCAAATCACCCCTGGAAACGTCCTCTCCCTGTTCAAGATCTTCGACTGTTCTCCCTTCCTAAATATTTCACAATACTCTTTATTCATTTTTTTTTTTCTTAGGCTGTAAAGGTCGTTTGCCGTATAGTGTGTAATTCTCTCGCGTTGTCTGGTTGGTAAAAATGTAATTGAATCGTTTCTTTCGAAGATAAAACCATCACAACAGTTGAACTCATAAATTGACTCTTTAGAATAATCATTTCTTCAATTGTATTTATCAAATGTCCAAATTTTCACCATCGCATTATTTCTTCATAATTGATAAAGGATCCATGATAATGCAAGCGCATAGGATAAATCGCTCTATTTTGTTGTTGTTGTAAACTCTCATGATATAAAATTTTAATATTTCTGAATATATTGAAGTTTCCAAAATCATGTCTTCATTTTTCCTGTTTTCCTATAGAACAATATAAGAAAAACTAATCCCTGATAATTGATCACTCTTTGCTTTATCGTATAATTATACGTCAGCAAATGAATATACTTAACTTTTCTGAATATCTCGATGATGTTGAATATATATGACGTAATTTCTTATTGCAGACATTTTAGAAAAGGGGCCGCTCATAACTCAGATCTCATAACTCAGATCTCGTACCTTCTGTCCTTGGTTGTTTGGTTATGAGCTATCGTCATTACCCCCAACTATGCTACGTAGAACCCCTCTGGTGCGTTCTCGTGCAAATTGTTTTCTTTTATATTAACTTCCCAATTTATAAGTTTGCAACTTTTATTCCTTCTATTAACTCCTCCCCATCACCTATTCTGTTACAGATAACTCCACCTTACAAACTATCGTCTGTGAATACGACAAATTGCCAGTCAGTATAATGAAACTATGTCAGTCATATGATTGAGAATGTTTATACAGATTAGTTTATATTATATATTGTTAATTACGCATTATTTTTTTTAAATATAATTTAACATAAATATGTTACGTGTATGAACAACTAGAGTTAGAGTTAAACTGTACGACAACAGAGATAATGGTCGTGTTTAAGAAGAAGGAAACACTACAGTGTAATATACGGGTAAATGGGAACATTCTTAAACAAGTGAATCGGTACAACTATCTCAAACAGCCATAACATTTGATGGGAGATGCCTTAAAGAGTTTAGAACAAGAATAGCCATGGCAAAGGCAGCCTTTTGCAAGACAGAAAACATACTGATCAATAAAAAGGTGTCAGCTGCAACGAGAAAAGGAGTGCTGAAGTGCTACATAGAACATGTGCTTTTGTATGGATGTGAAATGTGGACAACAAGCAAGCAAGATGAAAAACATCTAATGGTAGTGGAAATATGGTTTCTGAAGAACATGCATAGAATACATGAACAGACCTAAAATCTGTTCCTACAAGAGCAATTCCTACAAGAGGCAAATAAAAACCGCAAACGGATTAGAGAAATTAGATGTAGACAATCAACAATTTTTGACACGTTCTGAGAAGAAATATAATGGAGAACTTGATAACAACTGGAAAGATCGAGGGGAAACGAACAAGGGAAAGGCAGAAATGTAAATATATGGATGGCTAGCTCACATTACATGGATGGTTGAGAGAAGAACACAGGGCTGATTCACGACTCTGAGGATCTTGTTAGATTGCGAAACATAATTATGCTATGTGCCTATATGAAATGTGTATGTGGTTATGGTTCGACACCCCACGCGATCACCAGAGTCCTGGATCAGGCCCGTGTTCTTTTCCCCGGTTATGTTAGATGGCCAAGCCATCTAGATTATTACATCTCTGCCTTTCCTTTTGTTTTTTTCTGTCATGTTTGCTTGTTGTCCCTAAGGTTTCATGTTTATTTCTCGTCATAACGTGTCCAAAACAATCTTGACTTAAGTCGCTTAAAAAATAGTCCCCCCCCCCCCACACACACACACACACGCACGCACGCACACACACACACACACACACACACACACACTCACACACACACATACACACACACAAGTAGAACGAACGAACAAACGGATGAAAATCTTTATTTTCAAAGGGTTTAGAATTGGGCACGCAGGCCCGTCTGGCATTCTGCCCTTCATCTCTATTTCCTCTCATACATTCTTTCATTCAACATCTCTTATGAAGCAACTCTTTGACAACAAAAGAACAATAATAAACAAAGCAACAAATACAAATCAACAAATACTTAAGAAAAATGGTCTATTTTCAACATGAATTCAGACAGAACACATACAGACCCCAATATAAAGCTCTTATGTAATCACATAAACAAGCACAACTAACACAAGAATCAGCAGTTCCGTTCCGCCGATGTCAAAGTTCACAACGCTATTAATAGACCTTTGATTTGTGGGATCAGATGTACTGAGAACAATGGCCGATCTTGACAAACACTGTAATTTTGAGATCGTTGTTCTATTTTCAGCCGTGGTATTTCTGTTTATGTTATCAATGTTTCCTCCCTGTAATCAGCCCAGTTCGATCTTGTTTTAGTCTTGTGTTCATTCCAGACGTTGGGCAGTTGGCCACTTTTAACTGATTCAGTGGAACACGAGAAGTAGGTTTGTACCAAACACAAATGGATGGTGGAAAATTGGAAGTAGGAGTGTGTCACATTTACAACTTAAAGGTTGTTAATTTGGTAGCAACATGTTGTATTATATGTTACATTACAGAGGTTGTAACGGAAAAAAAACTACTGTATTGATATTTAATTACGTGTTTGATTTATAAGCCTGTGACTGTTACGAGAAGTTTGAATAAGACGATTTAGCACCCTAGAACCCATAGCACTTAACCAGTTAACACTTCTAGCTGGGATATATCCGGGAAGCCATATTTCTGGGATATAAATGGGAAACCATATTTCTGGGATATAAATGGGAAACCATATTTATAGGATATAAATGGGAAACCATATTTATAGGATATAAATGGGAAACCATATTTATAGGATAGAAATGGGAAACCATATTTCTGGGATATAAATGGGAAACCATATTTCTGTAATTTCCCTAATTCTCGTAGTTGTGAAGATTGTATGTACGTATGTCGACCGACTAGCCATACGAATATCGTAGGTGATATGGACACAACTTCTGTACCAGAAAATGTATTAGGAAGTAAAGGCAGCCGGCGTGATACAGATATGTGTTTAAAAGCATATTCCTAAAAATGGGCCTTTATTATTATTTTTTAAATTTCGTTATCATGTACCATGCCAGCTGCCGTAGGTGTTCATGTCCCTGCACAGATTTCGGTCTTTGTTGTTCTGGATCAACTCTGTTGATGATATTCCTCCATGCCACCGTCTCTTTTCGTCTAGTATCATTTATCGGACGGGCAGACGGGCCTGCGTGCCCAATTCTTAACCCTTGGAAAATAAAGATTTACTTACTTACTTACTTACTATTTACTATCTTTTCTCATGTGTTTGTCGGTCTGCCTCTGCCTCGTTTCCCTTGATCTTTCAAGCTGTTACGGTGTTCTCAGATGCCTGCCTCTCTTCTCCGCACATGACCAAAGAAAGCTGTTTGTCTCTTTCTTATCGTTGTATATAATATTCTAGTTTCATTAGTCTTTTTCTTATTGTTATATATAACTTTCTAGTTTTATTAGCCTTCTTTATTGTTGTACATAATCCTCGAGTTTCATTGGCTTCTTTCTTATTGTTGACATAATGTTCTAGTTTTATTAACCTCTTTCTTATTGTTGTATATATGGCTCGATACACAGACATTCACTAGGGCTTGTTTCCTTAGCGACTCAATGAACATGATCAAGAGGATAGAGGAGGGTCGATCCGAAAGAATGGTTGCTGCCTCTGAAGCGGTCCTCGGCTGGCAAAGATTAGTTTTCATCTTCGTGCCAGGTCATGCGGGAGTACAAGGAAATGAGCGGGCTGACAAGCTCGCAGGTGAGGCTACTGTGGAGGGCGGACGCGCCATGGACCAGGCTGACATTCTGAATGCTCTACGAGAAGTGAGACTTTTGCGAGAACCAAGTGATGACTGTGAATCTACAACAATGGCCAGACTTGCGGGAGCAGCAAATTAAAGAGGTGTGGCCAAACAAGAACACTACGCAGGAAGCCAAAGAAGATGATAAACCAACACAGAACTGGCGTCGTTAGCCGCTACACGCTGCGGGATTTGCTGAGGAGGGGATCCGAGCACTTATGGACTGAATGGTTCGATGTGCAACGAGGATGATCTGTCGACTAACTAACTAACTAACTAACTTATTGTTGTATATAATGATCTAGCTCTTTTTTATTGTTGTACATAATGTTCTAATTTCATTAACCTCTTTCTTATTGTTGTTTAATGTTGTAATTTCATTAGTCTTTTTCAGGCAATCGTTTACAGCCGCTGTTGCAGCATAACATAATAATACAATCGTTAGAACAGAAACAATAGAGAACATCATGACGGATTAGACGCAGACAATCAAGATTTTTTGGGCACGTTATGAGAAGAATTAAACTAGAAAACTTGGTAGCAACTGGCACGATCGAAGGGAAGAGAACAAGGGGAAGGCAGAGAAGTAAACATCTGGATGGCTTGGTCACATGGGATGGTCGAGACAAGAACACAGAGCTGATTCACGATTCTGGTGATCTTGTGAGATGGCGAAATATGACCACTAACGCTTATGGGCATGGAAGATGATGATGATGATGCCAGCTGGAAAGATCTGCGGGAGAAGAGGAAGAGGCAGTCGGAGATATATTATACAGGATGGTCTAAGATGGTGGCACGAAAGAATATCGTTAATAGAATAGAACCAGAACTCACTGGACCAAAATTAGTGGAGCCACATGAACGTCATAGAGGTCACAGAAAGAAGTAGTCACACTAGACAATGTAACGGGACCAAGATCAGTGGGGCCACATGAACGTCATAGAGGTAAGAGAAAGAAGTAGTCACACTAGACAATGTAACGGGACCAGGATCCGTGGAGCCACATGAACGTCATAGAGGTAAGAGAAGAGTAGTCCACACTAGACAATGTACGGGACCAAGATCAGTGGGGCCACATGAACGTCATAGAGGTAAGAGAAAAAAGTAGTCACACCTAACAATGTAACGGGACCAGGATCCGTGGAGCCCCATGAACGTCATAGAGGTAAGAGAAGAAGTGTCCATAGACATGTAACGGGACCAAGATCAGTGGGGCCACATGAACGTCATAGAGGTAAGAGAAAGAAGTAGTCACACTAGACAATGTAACGGGACCAAGATCAGTGGAACCACATGAACCTCCCCCGATGTGTCTCCACCTTGACGTGGTGGGGGAGCTTGCGTGTCCCATAGACCCCATTTGCTTGCCGATGGGTGGAAAATTACATATCGGACAGCTTATGGGATAGGGACCAGACTAAGAGAGACACAACCTGCTGCTCTGCAGGCATAGACTGAGGATAGCAGTCAAAATTTTAAATGAGGTGCACAAAGGCAGAATTTCTTGGTCCGGACAAAACTCTTAAGGCTCCCCGTCGAGGGCTGTGGCTGAACGCCTCTAAGCCACAAACCCTCGGATCTTAGAGCCAGGCTGATACCCGTCTACCGGAAAATAGAAACATGATACTGAGCAAGCTACATGCTCAGGTCTGATACATGTTCGAAGGCTCCCAGCTGGGGGATATGAGAGTTTCCCGGATGAAGGGGCCTGACCGTTTCCCGTTCACTGCTGCACGAAGGTAGGTGCTGAGCCGGCAGCACATGTAGCCTACCTCGTGAGCGAGTACAAAAAAGTCAGGAAAAGTGCCCCAGTCGAAGGGTTACGGAAACTGTCTGTATCTAACTCATAGAGAGTGTAGACAAAAGTGGAAGAATGTCTCATCAACGCGAAATGGAACGCACGGCGAGCGAACCTATTGCGTGGTCTGAAGTCACAAGCAAAAGCTTACCGAGTGGATGTCACTCGCAGTCTGACCGCTCCTGGTGTGTGATTGAGCGATCAGTGGCAAGTGGGATGCCCAACACATGGAAGTGAGGAACTAAAGCAGCCATGAGCAGGACGTGGAAACTCCTTGGGTGAGCCCAGTCTCAGAGCAATATGTGCCGGCTCTGCAATTATGGAAGCCTCTCTTGGATAGCGAGATAATGCCCATGGTCTGCCCCTGCCTTCCCTTGAGGGCAGACCACGATATCGTTGATCGTTCTATCTTGACCAGCTGAGATGTGGGTGACATTACAACAGTCTAACGTGTCTCGAAACTAGAGGAAGCTAACCTCACTAAAAAATGCCCGCCGGAAGTCGGAAGTGTCGTCCTACGGGTGGCAAACTAAAAATTGACACTACGCATTTACGTCCGAGTGAAATGTCTCGTCCGAATGTCTCCCGTGCTAGGAACAGCTCTGACTACCTAGTTTCCGAATGCCGCTCTTGTTCGGAACAGCTCTGACTAGGTAGTTTTCCGAATGTCCGCCGTGCCTGGAACAGCTCTGATGGGTACAGGGACAAGCACATGTCCGAAAACTCGCTTAGTGGAAACCAACCGCAGAGCTGACTGGTTCGTGCAGGAACGGCCCAGGGCGAGCGAAATGCCCAATATATTGAAGTGAGGAATTAAAACAGCCATGAGCAGGACGTGACGATTCCCTCGGTAAACCCAGCACCAGAGCGTTATGTGCCGGCTCTGCAATTATGGAAGCCACCCAGGATGGCGGAAAATGCTATGGACTGTCCCTGCCTTCACTTGAGGGATGACCGTGTAGTCTTCGACTGTTCCAACTAGACCAGCTGAGATGTGGACGGTACCACAAAAGTGAGAGTCTCCCAGGATTGCTAACCTGGTCAAAAATGCACGCTAAAAGTCGGATGTGTTGGCCTGAGGGTTTCGACCCGAGGGTGCCTAACCAGACACACCGCAATCACATCTGAAAAAATCACTCCGGATGAACGCAAAGAAGAAGAAGAAGAAGAACCACATGAACGTCATAGAGGTAAGAGAAAGAAGTAGTCACACTAGACAATATAACGGGACCAGGATCCGTGGAGCCACATGAACGTCATAGAGGTAAGAGAAAGAAGTTGTCACACTAGACAATGTAACGGGACCAAGATCAGTGGGGCCACATGAACGTCATAGAGGTAAGAGAAAGAAGTAGTCACACTAGACAATGTAACGGGACCAGGATCCGTGGAGCCACATGAACGTCATAGAGATAAGAGAAAGGAGTAGTCACACTAGACAATGTAACGGGACCAGGATCCGTGGAGCCACATGAACATCATAGAGGTAAGAGAAAGAAGTAGTCACACTAGACAATGTAACGGGACCAAGGTCAGCGGGGCCACATGAACGTCATAGAGGTAAGAGAAAGAAGTAGTCACACTAGACAATGTAACGGGACCAAGATCAGTGAGGCCACATGAACGTCATAGAGGTAAGAGAAAGAAGTAGTCACACTAAACAATGTAACGGGACCAAGATCAGTGGGGCCACATGACCGTCATTGAGGTAAGAGAAAGAAGTAGTCACACTAGACAATGTAACGGGACCAGGATCCGTGGAGCCACATGAACGTCATAGAGGTAAGAGAAAGAAGTAGTCACACTAGACAATGTAACGGGACCAAGATCCGTGGAGCCAAATGAACGTCATAGAGGTAAGAGAAAGAAGTAGTCACACTAGATAATGTAACGGGACCAGGATCCGTGTAGCCACATGAACGTCATAGAGGTAAGAGAAAGAAGTAGTCACACTAGACAATGTAACGGGACCAGGATCCGTGGCGCCACATGAACGTCATAGAGGTAAGAGAAAGAAGTAGTCACACTAGACAATGTACGGGACCAGGATCCATGGCGCCACATGAACGTCATAGAGTAGAGAAAGAAGTAGTCACACTAGACAATGTAACGGGACCAAGATCAGTGGGGCCACATGAACGTCATAGCGGTAAGAGAAAGAAGTAGTCACACTAGACAATGTAACGGGACCAGGATCAGTGGAGCCACATGAAGATCATAGAGGTAAGAGAAAGAAGTAGTCACACTAGACAATGTAACGAGACCAAGATCAGTGGGCCACATGAACGTCATAGAGGTAAGAGAAAGAAGTAGTCACACTAAACAATGTAACGGGACCAAGATCAGTGGGGCCACATGAACGTCATAGAGGTAAGAGAAAAAAGTAGTCACACTAGACAATGTAACGGGACCAAGATCAGTGGGGCCACATGAACGTCATAGCGGTAAGAGAAAGAGTATTCACACTAGACAATGTAACGGGACCAGGATCCGTGGAGCCACATGAACGTCATAGAGGTAAGAGAAAGAAGTAGTCACACTAGACATGTAACGGGACCAGATCCGTGGAGCCACATGACGTCATAGAGTAAGAGAAAGAAGTAATCACACTAGACAATGTAACGGGACCAGGATCCATGGAGCCACATGAACGTCATAGAGGTACGAGAAAGAAGTAGTCACACTAGACAATGTAACGGGACCAGGATCCGTGGAGCCACATGAACGTCATAGAGGTAAGAGAAAGAAGTAGTCACACTAGACAATGTAACTGGACCAGGATCCGTGGAGCCACATGAACGTCATAGAGGTAAGAGAAAGAAGTAGTCACACTAGACAATGTAACGGGAACAAGATCAGTGGGGCCACATGAACGTCATATAGGTAAGAGAAAGAAGTAGTCACACTAGACAATGTAACGGGACCAAGATCAGTGGGGCCACATGAACGTCATAGAGGTAAGAAAAAGAAGTAGTCACACTAGACAATGTAACGGGACCAAGATCAGTGGGGCCACATGAACGTCATAGCGTAAGAGAAAGAAGTAGTCACACTAGACAATGTAACGGGACCAGGATCCGTGGAGCCACATGAACGTCATAGCGGTAAGAGAAAGAAGTAGTCACACTAGACATGTAACGGGCCCAGGATCAGTGGAGCCACATGAACGTCATAGAGGTAAGAGAAAGAAGTATTCACACTAGACAATGTAACGGGGACCAAGATCAGTGGGCCACATGAACGTCATAGAGGTAAGAGAAAGAAGTAGTCACACTAGACATGTAACGAGACCAGGATCCGTGGAGCCACATGAACGTCATAGAGGTAAGAGAAAGAAGTAGTCACTCTAGACAATGTAACGGGACCAAGATCAGTGGGGCCACATGAACATCATAGAGTAAGAGAAAGAAGTAGTCACACATAGACAATGTACGGGACCAGGATCCGTGGAGCCACATGAACGTCATAGCGGTAAGAGAAAGAAGTAGTCACACTAAACATGTACGGACTAGGATCAGTGGGGCTACATGAACGTCATTAGAGGTAAGAGAAAGAAGTAGTCACACTAGACAATGTACGGGACCAAGATCAGTGGGGCCACATGAACGTCATAGAGGTAAGAGAAAAAAGTAGTCACACTAGACAATGTAACGGGACCAAGATCAGTGGGGCCACATGAACGTCATAGCGGTAAGAGAAAGAAGTAGTCACACTAGACAATGTCACGGGACCAGATCCATGGAGCCACATGAACGTCATAGAGGTAGAGAAAGAAGTAGTCACACTAGACAATGTAACGGGACCAGGATCCGTGGAGCCACATGAACGTCATAGAGGTAAGAGAAAGAAGTAGTCACACTAGACAATGTAACGGGACCAAGATCAGTGGGCCACATGAACGTCATAGAGGTAAGAGAAAGAAGTAGTCACACTAGACAATGTAACGGGACCAGGATCCATGGAGCCACATGAACGTCATAGAGGTAATAGAAAGAAGTAGTCACACTAGACAATGTAACGGGACCAGGATCCGTGGAGCCCACATGAACGTCATAGAGGTAAGAGAAAGAAGTAGTCACACTAGACAATGTAACGGGACCAGGATCAGTGGGGCCACATGAACGTCATAGAGGTAAGAGAAGAAGTAGTCACACTAGACAATGTAACGGGACCAAGATCCGTGGAGCCACTATGAACGTCATAGAGGTAAGAGAAAGACGTAGTCACACTAGACAATGTAACGGGACCAGGATCCGTGGAGCCACATGAACGTCATAGAGGTAAGAGAAAGAAGTAGTCACACTAGACAATGTAACTGGACCAGGATCCGTGGAGCCACATGAACGTCATAGAGGTAAGAGAAAGAAGTAGTCACACTAGACAATGTAACGGGACCAAGATCAGTGGGGCTACATGAACGTCATAGAGATAAGAGAAAGAAGTAGTCACACCAGACATTGTAACGGGACCACGATCCGTGGAGTCACATGAACGTCATAGAGGTAAGAGAAAGAAGTAGTCACACTAGACAATGTAACGGGACCAAGATCAGTGGGCCACATGAACGTCATAGAGGTAAGAGAAAGAAGTAGTCACACTAGACATTGTAACGGGACCAAGATCCGTGGAGCCACCATGAACGTCATAGAGGTAAGAGAAAGAAGTAGTCACACTAGACAATGTAACGGGACCAAGATCCGTGGAGCCACATGAACGTCATAGAGGTAAGAGAAAGAAGTAGTCACACTAGACAATGTAACGGACCAGGATCCGTGGAGCCACATTAACGTCATAGAGGTAAGAGAAAGAAGTAGTCACACTAGACAATGTAACGGGACCAGGATCCGTGGAGCCACATGAACGTCATAGAGATAAGAGAAAGAAGTAGTCACACAGACATTGTAACGGGACACGATCCGTGGAGTCACATGAACGTCATAGAGGTAAGAGAAAGAAGTAGTCACACTAGACAATGTAACGGGACCAAGATCCGTGGAGCCACATGAACGTCATAGAGGTAAGAGAAAGAAGTAGTCACACTAGACAATGTAACGGGACCAGGATCCGTGGAGCCACATGAACTTCATAGAGGTAAGAGAAAGAAGTATTCACACTAGACAATGTAACGGGACCAAGATCAGTGGGCCACATGAACGTCATAGAGGTAAGAGAAAGAAGTAGTCACACTAGACAATGTAACGAGACCAGGATCCGTGGAGCCACATGAACGTCATAGAGGTAAGAGAAAGAAGTAGTCACTCTAGACAATGTAACGGGACCAAGATCAGTGGGGCCACATGAACATCATAGAGGTAAGAGAAAGAAGTAGTCACACTAGACAATGTAACGGGACCAGGATCCGTGGAGCCACATGAACGTCATAGCGGTAAGAGAAAGAAGTAGTCACACTAAACAATGTAACGGGACTAGGATCAGTGGGGCTACATGAACGTCATAGAGGTAAGAGAAAGAAGTAGTCACACTAGACAATGTAACGGGACCAAGATCAGTGGGGCCACATGAACGTCATAGAGGTAAGAGAAAGAAGTCGTCACAGTAGACAATGTAACGGGACCAAGATCAGTGGGGCCACATGAACGTCATAGCGGTAAGAGAAAGAAGTAGTCACACTAGACAATGTAACGGGACCAGGATCCATGGAGCCACATGAACGTCATAGAGGTAAGAGAAAGAAGTAGTCACACTAGACAATGTAACGGGACCAGGATCCGTGGAGCCACATGAACGTCATAGAGGTAAGAGAAAGAAGTAGTCACACTAGACAATGTAACGGGACCAAGATCAGTGGGCCACATGAACGTCATAGAGGTAAGAGAAAGAAGTAGTCACACTAGACAATGTAACGGGACCAGGATCCATGGAGCCACATGAACGTCATAGAGGTAATAGAAAGAAGTAGTCACACTAGACAATGTAACGGGACCAGGATCCGTGGAGCCACATGAACGTCATAGAGGTAAGAGAAAGAAGTAGTCACACTAGACAATGTAACGGGACCAGGATCAGTGGGGCCACATGAACGTCATAGAGGTAAGAGAAAGAAGTAGTCACACTAGACAATGTAACGGGACCAAGATCCGTGGAGCCACATGAACGTCATAGAGGTAAGAGAAAGAAGTAGTCACACTAGA
>JACEFZ010016113.1:17500-30000 GCA_014155875.1 Cepaea nemoralis
TAGATAGATAGATAGATAGATAGATAGATAGATAGATAGATAGATAGATAGATAGATAGATAGATAGATAGATAGATAGATAGATAGATAGATAGATAGATAGATAGATAGATAGATAGATAGATAGATAGAACCACTTTTAGCTGTTTGTGGTTTGATAGGTCAGTTTACATTCAGTAGTTTGCCATTGCTTTCTGAACTGAAAAGTCAACTTAAAATCAAACTGACTAGCGTGTGACACAAACCCTACTAAATTGCAGTCAGAAAAGAACCTTAAACCTTATGAGCCACGCCCAGAATAACAATATATTCATTTAACTGTAGGATTGCGTGTACCAAACATCAGACAGTTAATGGAACCCAAATATTTGTTAAATTCGACGTAAACATCATAGTTGTCTACAGTTTCTATGACAACGGGTTGTCCGCCCTTGCTTCACTATCTGTTCTGTACACATCGAACTAAAAAAGTCATAAACATTTCCAAGCACTTCCTAGCAAATAAAGTTAAAAGAAGTAGATAGCGCATAAAGTACTAGACTTGGCGGTAACAACAACTTGATAGCCTGGGGTAGACTGATTTACGGAGATTTTCCAGGCGATCTTAACCTTTCACAGTTGCCTGGGTACATCCCATCCCATCTCATCTTGTTCCTCTTGTGCCTCGCGGTGTCGAGGTGAAGCATAAACAGCGGGAGAGTGCCCTTTTATGGACTTCATATATCGAGATTACCATTGTCTCTGTTTTTCGCTCTGTCCATAGATTACTGTTCTGCTTCTTCTTCTAGTTGCATTTCCAGGATGTACATTATTGCTTGTTGTGATATACTGTCAGCTGGTAGTCTAGTTATATGGCCGAAGCTTTTCACTTGCTGTTTTCTAATTAAATCCAGCGCTGCTATTACCCACACTTTAGTGCTGATTTCATCATTTTTGATTTGTGCTCTCATCTCCTGGGTATAATCTTCAGTAATTGGGGTATACATACACACACATATAGTTAAAACTGGTACGGTAATTTTTTTTTTTCGCGTTTCCATCCTGTTTCAGGATATTGCGGTCAACACCAGCATCTTTCAGCTGGATGTTGATTCCTAGGCTAGATTACGCTCATCAGCACGCCACGACTTTCTGAGCGACCGGCTCCATACTCTCATAAGTCACTTTTGCGATTCGAACCACTCGGTACGGTAACCCGTTTGATTAAATTTCATAAAATAAGTACCGTATACTTTGCTTTTTGGTTAACTGGCACATTCACTGCACTAGGGCATCTCGATGAGTGCTTCAGTCTCCTATGGATTAAAAAAGTTAGTGTCCTTTATAGGACGTCACAATCAACCACAACATTATTTGTCTGTGTCTGAATCACTTGACAAGTTTACGTTCAAGAGTTTGCTATTGTTTTATGAACGACGGACACTCAAACCATTGTTAAGAATCAACACAAATCTGTTTGCTCCCACAATCACATAAGGAGCATTTTAGTATGTGCACGAACTCCACAGCATTAGCAAGTATCCAGATGTTAGCATACCAGTCTGACGATGCTGTATTCTTTTTTAATAAGTAGCTTTTCTAAATGAGACAGTTTGATAACCGGTGGTTTATTTATCAGCATGTGCCATTTCTTACGATCACCAGAGTCGTGGATCAGTTCTGTGTTCTTGTCTCGACCATGGCTTGTGGCCAAACTATTCAGATATTCACTTCTCTGCCTTCCCCTTGTTCCCCCCTCAATCTTGCCAGTTGTCATTAAGTTCTCACATTTATGTATTCTCATAAAGCGATTTATTGTGCCTTTTCTTACTCTATCGAAAGCCTGTGTGTAGTAAATGTTGTTTGTCCATCAAGAATGATGATGACCATTCATTTCATCCAGTGGGGTTGAAGGTATGGAGCCGTGGGTTCTAAGATGGCTGATAAGGCCTATTTTGGCTCGAAATGTTCTTTGAAAATGTGGGCAAAGAATGCTTGACGTTTCTGGAGGAGGATTTCCTGCAGTGGTTTTTCTGTCCTGCCTTTTCTTCTCAGCTCTTGCAGTCCTGGTTGCCTCAGATATGACTGCACCCTTGCGTAATGATGCACGCCACGAATTTCGGTCTCTGGCTGCAGCCTTCCAGGTGTCATGATGAATTCCAAAAGCATTCAGTGAGATTTTCAGAGTGTCTTTAAAGCGTTTCCTCTGGCCACTTTGGTAGCGTTTGCCACAACACAGTTCGCTGTAAAAAATTCGTTTAGGGAGCCTGTGATCTGGCATGCGAGTCAAGTGACCAGCCCAGCGAATCTGATTCTTCATCAGTAGAGTGTGGACGCTCTTTCTAGGACTTCAGTGTCTGGAATCTTGTCTTGCCATTTAATCTTCAGTAGCTTCCTTAGGCAGACTGTGTGGAAGTGGTTTAATTTCCTAGCGTGTCGCTGATAAACAGTCCAGGTTTCACAAGCATATAACAGTGTGGATAATACAACTAGTAAATAGTAAAAAAGTAGTAAATAAAGCAAAGATGTATATCTTTGTTTACTTCATAGAACGTGCAATAACTGATCGCAGCATATACACAGCATTTACTGTACCCTTTCCTTCTACAAACCCACATTGTTCTTCCCCTATTTCAGGTTGTATTTTCCTCCTCACTCTTTGCATGATAATATAACAGAACTCCATCTCTGTTATAGTTAGTTAGGGGGAAATAGAGAAAGGTTAGGAAATGTCGCACCCGTGAGCACTATTGAAAGCACGATCGCTAGGGAAGCTCACGGGTGACGTAAAAAGAATAAACAGTTCCAGCTTAGCTTGTGGTCAGGCCGGTTGTGTTTTGAAGATGCTATATCTACTTTATAATTATAGCCAATAAAAGCCAATTTATATTATTCAAGGCTTCGATGTCATCTGTTGATATTTACCCGTTCACTCTGTTACATGAGTGAAATTGGGGCCAGTGATCAGGATCCGGCTCATGGTTTGTCGCGGAATGTAAGTTGCCTCCACAACAGAAACATGGCTGTTGCTTTATTTTCGTCGATACCACGGCATAATGGAAGTTGAAAATTTTCGCTTGCAGAGAAATTCAACAAGGCGGCGTCTCTGATCAAATCTTTGCTACACAGTCTCTGATCAAATCTTCGCTACACAGTGCGTCTCTGATCAAATATTGCGTTGACCTGGCTGGTGTTTTTTTGAGTCCGCCATACATATGGGAATTATAAGCTCTGTATCAAAATAATGATTGCCATCATGTTCCAGAATAACCGTTGCTTTGAACCTCAATATGTTTTACAAGAGCCGTTACCCTTGAACCAGCCTATGACCTTGGTCGTCGCTTGAAAGAAGATCATTGTTGAATTTGACTTCGCTTGACGGAATCAAGACGAAAAATCGTTTAGATCAGAAGCTCAAATAACAAGAAAACCTCTAACGAAAAATTACTTCACTGGATCATAAGTGTCTTGAACTCTGGCAATTATGAAAATGTTAGACGATCACGTTGAAGAAATGATCCTACTACAGTCGCTTTAATGGCCAGATCGAGTCGTTTCAAGGCGTCCAGAAGTGTCAAAATTTTTTTGTCCAGATCTACACTTCCTCGAGCGGAAAGAGCAGCCATAAATTTGAAAGTGTCGTGATAGAATGAAAAAACTCTTTCCTTGGTGAGTCCTATCGAACCTTGTGGAGTCTTGTCGAGCCCTATCGAGCCCTATCGAGCCTTGTGGAGTCTTGTCGAGCCTTGTCGAGCCCTATCGAGCCCTATCGAGCCTTGTGGAGCCTTATTGAGTCTTGTGGAGCCTTGTCGAGCCCTATCGAGCCTTATTGATCCTTACGGAGTACTGAAGCCGCTTTGTCGATCCTGGTTCAAGTACTCGAGTACCAGATACTGTGCTTCTCAGTCTCGGCATACAAGAGCATAGACGTCAAGGGGAAATTGTAAGACTTGATTTTCGATTGGACCATTGGAAAATTAGTTTCAACAAGAAAAGGGGTAATATAAATAACTTTTTCTATTAGATAGAAAATTATTGATTTTTAAGAGGAAGATTACCTCCTTTGGTTAATTTAAGAGTGTATATTAATAGTTATTGATTGTTTTTTGCTCATATAAGTTGTGTAGTAAAATATGTCAGTATGGCAGAACAAGATTCATTGGCGCAAGTTTTGACTGTAGTGGGCACAGTGATAGATAGACTTAACACAGTCATGAAACAACAGGGTATGGCAGCAGGCAGACCCAACACAGCACAGTAGAGAAACATACATTATTTCAGCAAAGCTCAAGACGAGTTTTTTTTTTCTTCAGGTACCAAGGAAAAATACAGAGGAAGAAGTAGGCATATTGTTTTAAGCTTGATATAAACTACAGAGAAATAAGTATGAATTACCTACATATAGAATTACAACGTATCAGTACATGGTTGGGAGAGTTAAAAGTGGCAGTTAATGAAGTAGAAAATTTTGTAGAAACGTTGTAGAACAGAACGACTAGACAAGAACCTTATAGATTTAAGGTAAACTGTAATAGAGTAGGAAAGAATAACAGGAGACAGCCACTGCTTAATGAGGACAGAAGACAATATGGTTATGACGAACCAAGGCCTGATGTATATAGGGTAAAAGACGGTGAGAGCAGACGTAATGGTGAAAGGTCGGACTGGTATAGGTGTTATAGATACAAGAATGGTTGTCAACAACTCATGTTTCAGGCATCATCGGATTACTTCTCCCACACCATACAATAGACTTGCAAGTCGTGTGCGAGGAATGAAATGGTACATTTTATTGCCGTTGGCTCTTTACAATTGTAAAACAGTCGCTATCTAATCACACATAAAGTCACAATATTCTCTATCAATAGTTTTCCTAACCTCTATAGCTATTCTCTATCTACTAGGCTATATGAAAACACATATCTATTCTACACGATGTGAACACTACAGAGTCAGTCCCCAGTCTGACTTGCTTCACTCGCCGTCGCTACACGCCTCGCGGAAGGACCTTCATACGCCCTTCGGCTCCCTGCGTGCTAGGTCAGTTATCACGCCCCTATTAGCTGGCTTTGCTTTGAGTGCTAATCGTTGCTATCACGCAGGCGTGATTCTGTCGTGACCAGTAGTGCTAACTATCTGGTCAACGCCTTCGTGTGAGGACTAGTTAATAGTCCCCCTTTTTCTATTATCTATCCTGCCCCGATCCCGGGCACCATGTTCTCTCCACTCTATCTGAGGTTGACCCCACGTCCTGGTGGTGTTCTATCATGAGGCAGTCTTTGACACACACCCACCCCTCCTGTGTTGCGTCATCAACTTTGACTCATTGGTTGTGACGCAAGAGGTTTCTAAAAAAAATTAGTGTGTCTAATTTTTGTCAAAGACTGTAGATAACCTGGCTTTGGGCTATTTAATAGACCTACTGACTAATGTCACAATGTAGCATCACTTTACTTGGCTACTGGCAATCGCCACAAACTTGTCTGGTTGGCGTGAGCCCTATTCTCAATTGCAATATTATATTAATTAGAGGTATGTCTGAACCGGACCGTTGTCTTATAAGACCTGCCCTCAAATAGTAAATTAACTCACTACCCATACAAAGTTGACTTTCTGAAGGTCAACACATGAATTGCTTCATGTCCCCCATATAATATTAAGCAACCATTACACAAGCTGTGAGCGACAGGCTTTACCTATCTCGCTTCCGCGTGTAAAGTCACATTCCACTGTTAAGTTAGTGTTTCGTTGTCTATTATGTCCCCTGACCCGGAGTTATCTCCATTTGATCTAATAAAAGTGTATGCAATTTATATGTTTGTTTTTCTGGTTGTTTGTGTGTTTGGATGTAATTAAAAGTATAATCTAACCTTTAACATGTGTATCTAACTATCATGTGTATGTAAGTTAGTTTTTCAAGTGCCATAATTCATTTAACTGTGGTCACAAACATGTGTATAATACAAATCTGTGATATGTTTCTGTCTTATG
Source organism: Cepaea nemoralis (assembly GCA_014155875.1). NCBI lineage: Eukaryota > Metazoa > Mollusca > Gastropoda > Stylommatophora > Helicidae > Cepaea > Cepaea nemoralis. The sequence goes on from JACEFZ010016113.1 coordinate 23,471, forward strand.
AGACTCAAAATACTTTCACTATAATTCTAAACTAAAATACACAAAATACATTCATTATAACACATTTCCAACATTGAAACTTACACCTTACGGCAACAAAATTAAAAAGTCTTGTTGAGCGGCAGAAAACATCCGCTGACTGCTCTCACTCTCTCCTGTATATTTTACCTTTGCTCTCACTTTCACACTTCTGTCACAAATCTTTCATCCTCATTTCTGTCATACTTCTTTTACCCTCACTATTGGCACACATCTTTTACCCTCATTTCTGTCACACATCTTTCATTCTCATTTCTGTCACACATCTCTCATCCTCATTTCTGTCACACTTCTTTTACCCTCACTTTTGTCACACATCTTTCATCCTCATTTCTGTCACACATCTTTCACCCCCACTTTTGTCATACATCTTTTACCTTCATTTCTGTCACATAACTTTCACTCTCATAGTTATTTAAAACCCTTGGAGTGACACTGTACAAGCTTGGCTCAGTTTGACAGAGTTGAGCCTAATGACTGTGCATCAACCGTTGCACACGTCAAGTATTTACAACATATTTACATGTAAGAAAAACGGGTTGATGGTTTGTACCCTGGTATTATTAACCACTCTATTCTACTGACATATTATTCTAAATAATGACATACTAATACTAGTTCTACAAATATATATTTAATGTGTTAAATCTATCTGTCATATTAATTCTAAAATAAGCTTACATTACTCCTAATATTTATCTAATTTAAGAGATGTAGTTTACCTATGTGAAATGAAATTGATGTGAGATGAATTATGTCCCTTGGTGAAATGGGTAATAAGTTACGTCTCTTTCTGAAATGGGTGATGTGAAATATAACATATTCTAACTAATGTTTTTAAATAAAACAAACTATATGATTGATATTCTTATGCTATATGGTGAAAATGATGTATCTTTAAGTGTATAATATTTCTATTCTATTATGGTGTAACCTAATCATGCTACTAAATGATAATGTTTGTTAAATGCATTGGTTAAGATGGAATGAAATCAAATGAAATGAAACAAAGTGAAATATAATACAGTAAATGATACTATTCATATGTAAACTTCTTATAATTAGTTGTCATGTTTAAATTACTATCCTAATCTACTTTTAAAGCTAAATGAATATGTAAATTAATATTCTATCTACTAACTAAAATGAAAAAGTATTATATTATCTAAATCTAACTATAAATTAAAATGACATAATCTATCTATATTTTATCACTATATTAAAACATTATGATACATATCACATTAAGTTTTATATACATGGTCTTTAAATACCTCAGGTTAGTCGTTGCCATTAATGTTCAGAAACATACTTTCATTGGCATAATATCTATACAATTATTCTGGGTATTTGAAATCCATTACACAGTCATATTTGCTCTATGGATATTGCACATGTAGAGTTCGTTTGTAGACCACTGTTCTCGTGTCTGTATGTATATAATCATCTGACAATGTTTTTCTCTGTTTAACACGACTAATTCACTGGAACATATCTGGAGATTAGCAAGTAATAAGCTGTCCTAGTTCACATAGTGATATCTTTGTTCGCAGAGTAAAGTTCTTACTTTTGATGTCTACGGACACCTAGCAGGTCAATGTTTTTGGTACTTAGTTCAGCACATAATATTCATGTATTTCTAGCATATTTCACATAGAATATTTGACTGCACTGAAATAACATATATTACAATATACTCTTATGTGGAAATTTCTGGTATTGCTACATCAGATGGTCGACTAAGGGTATCAGCCAAGATGTTATCTTTCCCCTTAATATGTTCTATACTAAAGGTGTAATTTTGCAGTATTAGCGACCACCTGTATATTCGGTCATTTCGATGTACACCACTCTGCATGACCGTTATTGGGGAGTTGTCAGTCTGGACAATGAAGTGCACACCCGACAGAAATCGATGCAGCTTTCTCACCGCATAGATGACGCTTAGGGCTTCCAACTCGGATATGGAATATCTGGACTCGGTGGGTGTGATCTTACGGCTCACGTAGCAAATCGGATGGAAGATGCCCTCATAAAATTGGCCTAGTACTGCAGCGATGGAGATCCTGCTGGCATCTGTCCTAAGATAATAAACGAGCCTCGGATTAGGCAAGCGGAGGATTGGAACATTACTAAACAAAATTTTCAATTTTGACAATGCAGAAATTAATAATGCATCTTTAACATCCAATTTTACAGAAGCTTTTAAAACATTGGAAAATACACTTGTAATCTCCGCTAAATTTGGAATAAATTTAACATACTAACCCCAAAAGGCTTCTGACCTGTTTCTTGGTGGTAGGCATGGTCAGATTCATAATTTTGGTAATAATTTTCTGGTCAGTCTTTAGTTGACCTTGAGAAATGACATGACCTAAAAACTCAATTTCTTTTAGGCCCAATTCGACTTTGCTCGGTTTGACAGTGAGCCCGAAGAGTCGCAACCTATTAAAGACATGTCTCAGTTTCAGTAGATGTGTTGTCCAGTCATCAGTATGGACACATATATCATCTATATAGGTCACTGTATTCGTCACTCCATGAAGTAGATCTCTAGTTAAGCGTACGAAAGTGGCAGGAGCGTTTCGAAGTCCGAAAGGAAGAAAACGCCACTCGTATAGTCCTAAAGGTGTTGAGAAAGCAGTAAGATGGATGGATTGAGACTGCATAGGGACTTGCCAATATCCCTTAGTGAGATCTAATTTAGAAAAGATTTTGGAGGTGGACATGTCAAGAATAAGATCTTCGCAGGAAGGAATTGGCTCTGCGTCGATCTTGGTGACGTTGTTGAGCTTTCGATAGTCCACGCACAGACGAATTGTAGAATCTTTTTTCTTAACTAGGACAATTGGAAAAGAGTACTCAGAGGTGGATTTCTGGATGATCCCACTAGCCTCTAAATTCAGAATTTCTTTATTTAGATTTTCCCTATAGCTTAGTGGGATTGATCGACACGCTTAGGCTTGGTAGTTGTTGATACATGGTTGTCCATTTGTCCAGAGAGTTGAATAGCCTTATTGCACCTGTTGTCAATATCATCTTCTGGTTTGCCATTTGATGATATTATACTTCCTAGGCACTTGAGACTCTTTTTACTTGTTTCGAGAAATGTTCGTTTAGCTGAATTGTTGTTGTTTGTTCTTCTTTGGTTATAGTCGTTGCCTCTGTTTTGCTTGTGCTAAATTGTTAAAGTAGGTGATTAGAAAGGTGTGATGTCTTTTGGTTGGAATGTGTGATCTTGGACGGAATTTATGGAAATTTTATGACAAGCTGACAGAAAGAGCGTTAACATTCTGAATGACGTTTCATAAAACAAAATTATTATTCTTGGCAGAGTCATGTCGAAGCAAGAATGCTTGATACAGAGAATTGAGAGAATATGGTTTGCCCAGTCGGAGTGAGATTTGTCGTTAGGCATGTGCGGTGTTGTTTATTGTTTCTGATAAAGTCCCGATAAATAGGAATAGTAGTGAAAGATGAGTGAAGCAAGCAAGAGAATATGATTAGCTAGATGAATGTCAGAGTGTTATAAATAGAGTACTAGAGAACGTGCTCCGATAAGTGTGACTGGTTTAACTATCATCGCGGTGTGTGAACGAAGTTAAGAGAAAGTTGAGGATAGTTTAGAGTTGTTGTGGTGAGATGTTAGAAAGTACTGATGCAGGAGAATGAAATATTACTTGCGTCGAGTAGACGAGAGACTTAAAATTAGAATTAGTAATTGACAAATATAGTAGGTAGATGTATTGGTGGAGTCGATGGTAAATAGACATTTATTTTGTTGGATGTAGCATGGTGGAGATACCGTAGTTAACGGTAATGATTAAGTAGTTGTAGTAATTCTTGGTACAAATCCAAGGGAAACAATTGGTGTGCCGAGCCACAGGTTCTATTGGTAGATAGATGACTGGTAGATGACATTGGGATAGCCGTCACACTAGTAATAGATAAAATGAGTTGACCTGTAGTTTACAGTGGTTGTTTAGATTTATATTCCAAATATTGTGATGTGTTAGGAGTTAGTTTTGTAAAAGATAGAATGTTGTGAGGGGAGATAATCAATGATTGACTTCCAGAAAAAGTACGGTCATTGTTGATTAATGACTTTTGTTGAGAGAACAGATATTGTTCTAAGTTAGGAATTGGTCTGTAGGTAACAGATATATATATATATATATATATATATATATATATATATATATATATATATATATATATATATATATATATATATATATATATATATATATATATATATATATATTTTGGGGTTAATACTTGGCATTGAGTTGTTTTTTGTTTTATCTGTTATAAGAATAACGGAATAGGCATGACTTGGGTGAATAGATATGTATTTCATTGGTTAGTATAAGAGACCAATGTTGATTGAATATGTATGGTATGTTATATTATTTTTTGCTTGATTTGGTCCTGTAAAATGATTATCACTATTTGATTTTAGAATAGGATTATTGTGTTTTTAGTCTTTTGCGTACAAACTACTGGTCCGTAAAAGAGACCAGTAGTGTTAGATAACACTAGATATTTTCTTTTAATTTAAATTGATGCATGTTTTTTTTTATTGTTGGGGATAAACAGTTCAAAACCTGGGGGGTATGACATCCTGTTGTTTTATTTTGGTTGACTCATATTTTAACTTGAATTGTCTTGTATGTTGAATGGTAATTACCTTGTTTACAAATACGTTGAAAAATATGTTAAGTTAAGTTTAATTTACAAACAGTTATGGTTTTGTCTAGAATAAAGGCAATATATGGGGCTTTATTTAGGACCCTTCGTTCAGAAAAGAGTTAATAAACTACTGAGGACTAGTAGAGAGACACATTCTCTTTGTGAATAATAAGTTCATGAGTATATTCTGTTGGCAAGATTGCTGTGACAATCAGCGTAGAGAGGTTGATGATATACTGGCTATGAAGTATTGGAAACATATGCCATACTTAAGTGACGGGGTTACTACACAAATAAAATGGTTATGGGGAAGTTAAAAATAAGAGCTACATTAAGTCAGCATTGATTGAATATATATGGATTGGACGCCATATTGGGGAAGAAAAGATTAATGTGAATAACGTATATAGCAGTGGGGTAAATGTGGGGAAAGTTTATAACATGGTCTCCACGGGGTCGCAAGTTAACATGGATTTTATAGAAGAAGAAGTGGGTAACGTGCTACGCCAGACAGTGTGAAGACAAATAGTAAAACATGAATTGAATGCCACGTTTTACTTCGAAGAATAACTATATACTGTGGTTATCAATACAATAGTAAAGGGGGGTAAGTCTGTTAATGAGAAATGAACATTGTCACTGTGGAGATAAAATGACATGGGGTTTTGAGGGTCCGTAATATATGGACTGAGAAAGAATAACGTTGATTGCAAGCAGTCACAGACATGAGTTCAGTGGCAGTATATTGTTGCTGTTGATAACGGCATAAATTGAGGTTCGGAATTCTGAGTGAGGTATAGGAGAAGGTTAGTTATGTGAGGTGATGTGCATAATGGGAAAAGAGGTCTTGAGGAATGATGGACCTTTTTGATTTGTGTATTGTCTGTAATATATAGACATTTGTGAGTGAATAAAATTTTTGATGGTTGGTGCTTGATGCTGTAGATAGCAGCGTAAACTGTTGCCATAATAAGTGGTATAAGTGAACTGTGGAAGATATATAATTGTTTTAGACTTTATTACATAAAGTCTCAGGTGACATAGGGGGGTAAAGGTGAGTGTGGTTTAGGTGAGTGTGGTTTTTGTGAGGAAGAGTTCTACTTCTTTGAATCTCCGGTGCGCACCGATTCTTTGTCTTCCTATCGTGAGCGAGTGATTTTAGGTTGGTTGAAAGTGGAGAAGTAGTAATGTTGAGGTAATGATGACAATAAGGAGTTTGAGCTAGTATCAGAAGAGTACGGCGTTTTGAATTTTTGAGATCGTGATAAGAAGGTTTAAGCAGATTGCTTATGAAGAGAAGAAGAAGTATTTCAAAAAGGTACACCTATATGTTATGATGTGTTGTATAAAATTGAGATTTAAATATTATGAGGTATAATAGATACTTATACAAGAAGGGGTTTTTGTGATAGGATATGTAAATAATATATGTAGATTTCTTTATGAACTGAGTTTTTTTTTAAATGAAACCTTGTGTACTCAGAACAGAAGAAGAAGTAACAACGAAAGTAACAGTTAGCTATAAGAGAGAGAGAGAGAGAGAGAGAGAGAGAGAGAGAGAGAGAGAGAGAGAGAGAGAGAGAGAGAGAGAGTATTAAAGGTATTCTAGGAGACGACTAAAGAGATTGAAATAAGAAGGATTAGGTAATTAAGATTTGGTTAGTGAGTAGGTAGTGAGAGAAAATTAAGTAGGATTTTGGAATATATAGGTTAGGGAAGTGAGACTTTTGGGAAAAGTCTTTTTAAAGAAGGGGAAGAGTATAACAGAACTCCATCTCTGTTATAGTTAGTTAGGGGGA
>JACEFZ010016113.1:35000-65000 GCA_014155875.1 Cepaea nemoralis
GTTTTCATAACCGCCAGGCCACAGTGCCTAGTGGGCAAATACAATAAGGGTTTATAAGTATGAATAATTAATGCACAACAGATGAGCGAATCATAAGTTAGATCCAGACAGCGGGTTGATTCACTGCAGTATTTGTTCGGCTGTTATATTTATTCGACTGCCGTCTCATCGTCATAATCACCTCCTCTGCCTACCTCTTCTTATTCTGCTCCTTCTTCACGTCGTCCTCTTCGTTGTCTAATTCTTTTTATCCCTCTCCTCCTGTTGTTATTATTACTGCCGTATCTTGCTTTCCTCCTGCTCCCTTCCATCTTCTTTTTCTCATTCTGCTTCTTTTTCATGTCCATCTTTCGTTTTTTTCTATTTTTTTTTTTTGGAGGGGGGGGGGGGGGGGGGGGGGGGGGAATTCTATTTCTTTGTATCCCCTCCTCCTCCAGTTGTTGTTGTTTTATTATTATTATTATTATTATTATTATTACTTGTTTCAAACTTGTATCAATTACTTGTTATTTATTATTATTACTATTTATTATTATTACTTATAGTTATTACTATTATTATTTTGTATTGTTTTTTTTTTTTTGCATATCCCTTACAGGACGTTGCAGTCAACACTAGCATTCTTCAGATGCTGTTGGTGTACTAGGCAAGATTACGCTCAGTAGTTTGCCATTGTTTTCTGAGCGACCGGCTCACATACCCCGTAAGTTACCAACACGGCGAGAACCGCTACCGATTCTCGCGTAGGTTACGTTACTCACGAGCATATACGGGATTACGGAGAAAGTCTTTATTGTCACTGATATTTATTATTATTAATTGTATTTATTATTATTATTACTATTTATTATATAATTAATTATTAATATTATTACTTATATTTATTACATTATTATTACTTGTAATTATTTTTATTATTATTATTACTCTCTTCCTCGTGCCCATTTTCCCTCGCCACTCGCTCGTCCAGGACGTCCACTGTAACCTTTCCAAACACCAGCTCCCATCCCATTATGGGCCCCGGGGACTGGCTGGTAAAGGTCACCCCACAACCAGATAGTGCACCAGGGAAATGAACAGCTTCCGCCTCCCCGGCCTCCAGGTCACGGAGATAACCTCTCTCCTCTCGGTCTGCTCTGTCGTCCGGACTTGGGGAGACTTAACGAATTTTGTTAGGAAGCATGTCAGGAGAAAGAGAAGGTAAATAAAACGGGAATATTACATAAACAGTTCGGAGAAATTTGGAGTGCGGTGTAGCCTGGTTAAAGTAATTGGCTTTTGCACACGCCTTGTACACGAGGGATTGCTTTCTTGCTTGCTTGTGTTTGTTGGCTTGAGCTCCAACGCGAAGTCCTGTATGTCGGATGAAGACATCCTGTTGTCCAACATCAGTGTGATGTCATACAGGACCTGAGGTTTGCATGAGTATCCGTTGTCCCATGTCTGGCTTATTGGTGTGCAAACTGGTGGTTCCTCGCCGTACAGGCAGACACTCTTCGGCTTCGGAGGAATCGGCGATCCTATTGACTTTAGCCAGGACCCCGAAGGGACCTGTTGCCCAAGACGCTCGACGAGGACGCGTCAATAGGTTTTGGCCAGTATATAACCCGGCCCTGGTGCCTTGGAAACACCTCTGCGTCCCTACGCGAGGGATAACTGGGTTAGTTAGTTAGTCAGTCAGTCAGTTAGTCAGGTCAGTCAGTCAGTCAATCAATCATTCAGTCAGTCAGCCAGCCAGCCAACCAGCGAGCGAGAGAGCGAGTGATTGAGTAAATGAGTTAACGTTAGTTTTCTTTGTTAGTTAGTTAGTTAGTTGGTTGGTTGGTTGGTTGGTTGGTTGGTTGGATGGTTAGTTAGGTAGTTTAGTTAGGTAGTTTAGTTAGTTAGTTACTTAGTTAGTTAGTTAGTCAGTCAGTCAGTCAGGAAAGAAGCAGATGATGATGACTATGATGATGAAGAGGGAGGAGGAGGAAGGAGACGGGGGTGGTGGGGGGGGGGGGGAGAATGGAGGAGGATGAGGAGGAAAACTAGAAGGATATTTGACAGATACAAATAGCTGTGTGATGAGTTGAAGCATGGAGCTCATACAATGGCCTTGGTTGGAGCTCACAAACCAGGTCAACCAGCCATGAAAACAGTCTCACCTGGCAACTGTTAAGCTCCAACCGTCAACTTCATTGCATGACGGTAGTAGCGTCCATGTCTTCATTGGTTCTCAAACTGCTGTTTTGGCATATTTTTTGTATCGCACTTTTGTACTGAAGATTGTTTTGAGGGTTTATTCTACACTGGGAGATGAAAGAAAGAAAGAAAGACAGAAAGAAAGAAAGCAAACAAGCAAGCAAGTGAGAAAGAAAGAAAGAAAGAAAGAAAGAAAGAAAGAAAGACGAAGAAGAAGAAGAAGAAGAAGAAGAAGAAGGAAGAAGAAGAAGAAGAAGAAGAAGAAGAAGAAGAACGGACGGATTGACGGACGGACGGACGGACAGACAGACAGACAGACAGACATGAATTCTATGTGCAGATGGCTTTAAAAACCTGTCTTTAGCCTTATGTTTTCTTTAAAATGTATTTCTTTCCTCTTGTCTATTTTGCTGCTGTTGAAATTTCAGCATTGATTAAAGTTTGTTGCATGTCCTCAACAGAAGGTCGCAATCAACCGCGGCATTTATTGGTGATTTTTTTTAAAGACAATATTTTCCCCTAGTGGATTTGAATAATCAAGACACAAACAATAGATCTATTTATTGCCTGACATATGTTGCTGCATCTCTTCTGGTACATACTGCAGAAATTACACAAGAGAAACTAAAGTGATTAGATGAATCCTTCAAGCTGAAATATACACACATTCACACAGTAATGTCAATTGTCTGCCACGGTAATTTTAAACTGACTATCATGTCTTTCTGTTTGCACAAGACTGGCTTCTGTCGATTAATGGCGATTACTTCAGCGACCTTTAGAAGAAGAAGACCAACGATTGTTTTTCTGTTTGTTTATCTGGAATTTTATGTTCAGTAGTTTGTCATTGCTTTCTGAACATCCAACGCTCTTTTTTTAAATGTTGCATATCCCTTACAAGACGTTGCAGTCAACACCAGCTGCTATTGATGTACTAGGCAAGTTTTTACATTCAGTAGTTTGCCACTGCTTTCTGAACGACCGGTTCACATACCCCCGTTAGTCACCAGCGCGGCGCGAACCGCTGTCGATTCTCGCAGCTGCTGTTTTTCCGACGTGGATATACGGGATTACGAACGACGTCGCTAACTATTGTGAAAATCAATGCAAAGCGACCTGCTCCCAAATCGTCCGTGGCTGGACATCAAACCCGTTATGTCAAGATGTTAGCATGGCCGAATGGATAGGAACGCGCATTCTTAAACATCCGGTGTGCTGCTACAGAGATAAGGAGTTCAGCCCATACACCGGACAGTTGGGCTAAAATGTTGACTTCTCGTCCTTGACGTATCTCTGATGTCGGAGTGGGTTCGCCTGATGTTGAGGGAATCTGATAATAGGGAAATTGAATCCACACGCAAAATTCAAGCTAGTGCTATTAGAAAATAGTGTGCATGCACTACGCTTGAGTTCACAGCGAGCCAAAGCAATCCCCCCCCCCCCCCCCCAAAAAAAAAAGAACCCATATCGAGATTATGAAACTCCGTTCATTAACCCTAAACCTCAGTAGCCGATCAGTAATGACTAAACGCTGTTAAATATATTCATACCCAAATAATAAGGCCACCACCGTTTCCCCATAACCTAAGGAAGTTTCCAGAAAGATCCAAATAACTATCATTATTCGTTTGTGCCTGAGCTTGTCATAGTTTGAGATCCGTTGGTTAATTGCGCGGGGGTTTCTCCGCGTCAGATTATTGTAAATGTCGATATGGCAGTAATGTCACGGTCACTGCCTAATGGGCAAATACAATAAGGGCTTATGAACAGGAATAATACACTACAGATGGGCCATTAATTTGTCAGGGCCATGAGCGGGATGTTCGATTGCATTATTTGTTCATTTGTCGTATTTGTTCATCTGTAGTCTTTGTTTGGCTAGTGTGTTTATTAGACTGAAGTATCAACTGTAGTGTATATTCGATTGTATTTGTTCGACTGCAGTATCAAACGTGGTGTATATTCGATTTTGTCCATTCGACTGCAGTACCAACTGTAATATATATTCGATTGTATCTGTTCGACTTTAGCGTTTTTGTTTGTTTGTTTGTTTGTTTGTTTATTTGTTCTATTGCAGTATCAACTACAATAGATGTGCGACTGCAGTCATCATCATCTAGTGCCTAGCCAACCGGCGTGGGCCACCATGCTTCTCCACAACTTGTGATCTCCGAGGCCATGGATCAGTTCGATTGTTGACTCCCTTCCGTGCCATGAATTTTCTCAAGCTGTCTTCCTTTATCATGTTTTTGGGTGTTTATGGACGGGGATATGTGTGGGCAGGTGGGGAGATGTGTTTGTGGGTGGGGATGTGTGTATAGGTGGAGGATGTGTAGTTGAGAGGTGGCGGATATTAGGTGGGTGAGTGGGTGTAGGTTGGCTGATGTGTGTGTGGGTGGGTGGGGAAAATTGTGAGGGTGCAGGATGTATGTACGGATAGGTGCGGGATATGTGGGTTGACGAGGGTATGTGTGTGTGGTTTTGTGATGTGTGTTTTGCTGGGTGGTTGCGGGTGTGTGGGTGGGTGGTGGAGAATATGTGGGTGGGTGTGTGCGTGTCGATTATGGGATGGGTGGGGGATGTATGTGTGGGTGGGGAAATGTGTGTGGTTCGGGGATCGGTGGGTGGGTGGCGGCATGTATGTTTGCCTGAGTCTGTGTGAGTGCGTGGAGGTATGTATGGGTGGGTGGGGGTGTGGTGGGTGGGGGATGTGTGGATGGCTGAGAGATGTGTGGGTGGCAGCGGCGTGTGAGGGTGGATGGGGGATGTGTCTCACAACATTGCAATATGCACTGTTTATGTTTACAACTTTCATTTGATAATGTTTTTTTTTTTTCCATGTGAATGTACCATGCTTCTTCTTCTTCTTCGTTCATCCGGAGTTGTTTTTTTTCGGATGTGATTGCGTTGTGCCTGTTTACAGCAGAGCTGCGTTCTTGCGCCGTTAGGCCGACACATCCGACTTCTGCGGGCATTTGTTGACCGGGTTAACCTTCCCGGGGGTACCATGCTTAATATGCATTGTTTATGCATACAAAATCCATTTGACAATGTTTTTTTTTCCCCTATGTAAATGTAACATGCACATATGATGAATGAAAGATGAGTGATCGAAAGGGCCGAATGTAAGACGGGCCTGCGTGCCCAATTTGTTACCCTTTTAAAATAAAGTTCGTCCGTTCGTTCGTTCTCTTTCCACAAATCTTTCTAGTTGTCACAACATGCTCCAGTTTTTGTCAAAAATGATGACTGCTTCTTTTTGATGTTTGTGATAAGTTGTCTTTGAGGCTTAGTTTCCCTCACAATGTCCAGATTGCTTATTTTGGCTGTCCAATTAATTTTCAGCATTCTTCTATAAACCACATCTCCAAAGTTTCTAGGGATTTTTAAAACTAATTGTCCAGGATTCGCATCCGTATGTTAAAATTGGTTTTATGTAATATGCAAGAACTCTTTTTCTAACTTTTAAGGACAAGGCCTTACTGCACAAATTGATCTTCATTTCATAGAGTGCAGATTTTGCTTGTCCCATTCTGTTCTTTATCTCTATGATGCATCTTGCTTGCTTGCTTGCTTGTGTTCGCTAGCTGTGAACTCCAGCGCGAAGTCCTGTATGTCGGATGAAGACATCCTGTTGTCCAACATCAGTGTGATGTCATACAGGACCTGAGGTTTGCGTGAGTATCCGTTGTCCCATTTATGACTTATTGGTGTGCAGACTGGTGGTTCCTCGCCGTGCAGGCAGACACTCTCCGACTTTGGAGGAATCAACGATCCTACTGACTTTAGCCAGGACCCCGAAGGGACCTGTTGCCCAGGACGCTCGGCGAGGTCGCGTCAATAGGTCTTTGCCAGTATAGAATCCAGCCCTGATGCCTTGGAAACACCTCTGCGTCCCTGATGCATCTTATATCTGACGTTATTCATGTGCCTAGATATCTGGATTTCTGCACTTGCCCCTGATTTACCTCCTCTACTTTAATTGCACATTTAGGTACAATTTGTTGTTGTTGTTGTTGTTGTTGTTTTTTTTGCTATTACCATGACTTCTGTCTTTCTATTATTATACTAAGGCCCATTTTTTCGCTTTCTACAACCACTGCAACTATCATTTCCTGTAGATCGTCCTGACGTGTTGCTATCAAGACGGTGCCATCAGCATAACGTACGTTATTAATATTATGTCCACCAACCGGGATCCCTGCCATCGTATTTCCTGTTGATCTCATTATGCGTATGTTTACTGTACCATGAGAACGATTTTGTTGAGAAACATGATTACGACTGCAGTATCGACTGCATTATTTGTCCGACTGAAATATTCATTCCACTGAAATATTTATTCTATTGCATATTCGGCTTCACTATATTTTCTTATTTGTTTGACACCAGTATCGACTGAAATATCGACTGCAGTATTTGTTCGACTTAAGTATCGACTGCCGTAATTGCTCGACTCAAGCATCGACTGTCGTTTGAAGACCGCAATGTCGACAGTATTTTACTATTTACTCGTCCACAATATCATCGCATGCGAGTCTGCGTGCAAAATGTTTAACCTTTCTGAACTAAAGTCAGTTCGATTTATTTAGTTGTTTCGAGATTTGAGGTTTCAAGATTAAGCACAAACCACTACTGGCAACGCTGATCATATTCAGGTACGAACCTTGGGCCTCGTCCACGTCAGATTCGGAGCACTAGACTCGAGTCAGCTCGTCAGTAGTGCATATCCCTGACTGGACCCGGGATAGAACTTCGGAGAGCGAAACTCGAGTAAAGATAGTTCATTCGACCTCTCTATCTTATTCTTTATCTCTGTCTCTGTCTCTGTCCTTCTCTCTCTATCTGTCTGTCTGTCTGTCTGTCTGTCTCTCTCTCTCTCTGTGCGTGCATGCATGTGTATGCGTCTCTCTCTCTCTCTCTCTCTCTCTCTCTCTCTCTCTCTCTCTCTCTCTCTCTCTCTCTCTCTCTCCCACCTCCCCAATCCCCTTCGCTCTCATCTCAAATTTTATTTACAATGAACGCAAATTGCTCAGCAAATACTGTCTCACATATTCGATTTAATGACCAGATTTCTTAATATGCGCAGAGCAAATGTGAAACGCTTAATTACACACGAAACGTTGATTGGTACCAGCGGGAGGGGAGATTATCACATACAATGTATTGTTTAGGACACACGGAGAATAAAACCTCTTGCCGTGTCCTTTGAGATCTACATGGTGTATTTTTATTGATTGTTCAGTGTTTGAATATATTCCCGTTGCAAGTTTTGTATTTACCCTCTAGAGTTCGTGCAACATAAAAGGTAAATACAAAACTTGGAACAGCAATATTTTCAAAAACACCCTGAAGTCATTAAAAATACACCCTATATTTTGTCAAACAGGTAGGGAGAAGTCAGCATGGCCGAAAAGAAAAGAGCGCTCGGTTTTAAATTTCCTGTGCGGTGATGGCGGGATAGTGGGTTCATTCCTTACACGGGTCTGTTGAACTTAAACATTCAGTTCTCGTTCAGAAAACAGTGACAAACTAACGTAAAAAAGGACATTCAACATTTTTAAAGGTAACAGTTGCCCCATGATATATACAAGGGGTTTATTAAGTCTCAATACACTTTGTATGTAGAACAATTTGAACAATTCTTTCTTCCGTCGATAACATCATTATGTTTGGAGTGCAAAGAATTACCCCAGCAGACGATAGCCATTCGCTGAATATTGCTTCACAATGCACTGTGGAGCACACTTTTTGATTATATGCACTTAATTTTTCAAATTTGTTCTACATACAAAGTGTAGTGAGACTGTATAAACATCCTTTACTATCGCTCTGATGCCCTGTTCCTTACCTCGCCGCCGTTTCCCAAAGTTATTCTCAGAGAATTCGAACAAATGTCAGGTACCCATTGCTATCAGTCTGGAGCAATCCCAGGTTCATCTTGGTCAGGGCAAAATAACCGTACCACAGGAGAGGCTTGAATCCTAGGTGCTATCTTGGCAAGCATACGCCCTAACAACTATGCTACTGCGGTTCCTTCTTTAGAGGTCTGAGGCATCTCGCGCATTTACTTCTTCTGGTCTTGATAAGAAGTTAACTCACAAAGTGAACTGGTTACTAGCATCAGAAAAAGATAGTACTCATTCTTTATGCATGCCATGAGAAGGGGGAAGCTGGAGGATGTTGTCACAGCGGGGAGGCTGTAGGGGAAGACAGACAGGGAAGACCAAGAGAGAAGATGCTGGACAGTTTAATAACATGGCATGGAGAGGCATTAGTATAAGAAATAACTGACAGCACACAAGACAGAAGGCTGTGGACAGACATGATCACCAACACCACACGGCATGGACTATAAGAAAATTGATTGTACACGAGACAGAAGGCTGTGAAGAGACATGATCACCAACGCCACACGGTAGGGACTGTACGAAGGTATTGGGTGGTCAATTGATTTTCTCTACATGCACGTACGAGGTATGTATAAAATTAATTAAATTGCGGTAAAGCTATGGAAATGTAAACAATAGAACAACAAGAAATATGGGCTAGCTTTACCCAAAAAGAAACAGTTGCAGAAAAAATAAATGGACGTTGCGGCAAGAAACCTTCAATAACAAATTAACATGACTTGTTTTCCCCATTTCTCTGTTCTTCTCATTCTGTTATCCTTAATGTAGTCATAGTAGTGCCTTATTCTTGTTGTATACGTTGTTGTACAGTAAAATCTCACTTTTCGTTGATAATCCATCCAAAAACAGTCGGCGAAATCCGAAGCCGACGAAATCCGAGGCAAACATCGCCATGTGAATCAATGTACATCCAATTAATTCATTCTAGGCACTCCAAAATACACACCAAAAACGCATTTTAAAGAGAATAAATATAGTGTTTAATACTATTTTTCTGCCCCAGACTTGCCCGAACTTGCACCTTCGCCGCGCCTAGTAACACCGCGTATGCGAGTGCGCCTCTTGAATTTTTCAAACTATCTTCTGCTGGACTTTAAATCACTAATTACACTAGAACTCGTCCCATTTTCTTAATGAGATAGGCATACAATAGTCTGGCCTTTTCATATATGATTTCCTCCGAAACAGAATCGCCATCTAACTGTTTTTGAATTATCCAAATTAATACAATAACTGCTTGGCATCTTCAATTGTTTGCGATTTCTGTTTCGTTAGCACATTCACGCCTTCCGCTACATTAACCTCCTTTATTGTTTCCTTTTTCGCCACAGTGGAACTTATCATGGATGGCGACTTCCCGTATATGCGGTATATTTCAGTAACCGCTCTCGTAATTTTCAATGATTTCCTTCTTCAACTCGATCGTGTTCCTGGCCTACTTCTTCGAAAGGCTGCTGGCTCTGTAAACTGTCTTTGGTTCACTGATGGAGCTAACAGGAAAGGCTTAACTTATTAGCAAGTGATGCTCACGCAACAACAACAACAACAACAACAAACAACGCAAATCTGAGCAGAAGAACGCGTGAGTCCCTATGTCTTTGCAAAAATAGCAGCAGTCCCATGGGCACGCCGGCGAAATCCGAGGCAACCGACGAAAACCGAGACACATTTTAAGTGAAAAAAATAGACGAAAACCGAAATCGGCGGAAACCGAAGGCAACGAAAACCGAGGTGTCACTGATTGGTTTGCTGATGAGGGTTTTTCACCACACCACCAATGTTTTCCGTAATTATGCTTTGTAAAGCTTCCCTGCCCTATACTTATACTATTGTTTATGTGAAAATATAGTAGATGTAGTCTCTTCGGACATCTCTCCAACTCTTACTTGTAAGTTAGTGGCATGTACTTTACAGGACATCACAATCAACCCAAGCATTTGAGCTGTTTGTGAGTTACTAAGCAAGCTTAAGTTAAGTAGTGTGCCATTGCTTTCTGAACGACCGACGCGGACACTATCGTTACAAATCAACGCAATCTGTCTACTTTCAAATCATCTGCAGCTGATTTCGAGCGCGGTATTCGGGATTACAAATCGCGCTCTCCACACCTTCGCCACAGCCGCCGACTAACCTCACACTTTTTTTAAAAATTCACATATCCTTTACAGGACATCACTGTCAACATCAGCATCTTTCAGCTGATTGTTGATCTCTTGGCAAGATTACGCTCAGTAGTTTGCCATTGCTTTCTGAGCGGCCGGCACATTATCCCGCAAGTCACCAGCGCGGGTAGAACCGCTTCCAATTCTCGCGCGCTGCGAGACCCTGCGTGGATAAACGGGATTACGGAGAAAGTCGTGTAACTCCCTCGGCCAGAGAGACCGGCAACCCCACACTGCCACCATAAAATAAAACGGCGGGATGATTATCTGCCACTTCCGCCCTGGTCGTGTCTCGGGTCAAGGTCATGTAAGACTTCCGGGTTGTCCTCGGCTGGAAGGAAAATCGATAGAATGGTGACTCAAACGTGGATATTCGGTGTCCGCGATGTCGGCCGCCGCCATGCTGGAGGCAATTCGCCCTGACACACATCGCGGAGGAGGCCGAGGCGAAAGCCGGTGGGTGATGCAAGATGTGGTATGACCATTTTACAATGGTGGGATTTAAGTTGTTTCGTTAACTCTCTTTGAACGCAAGCGTAGTTCATACATGCGCCGCTACTTCTGGTGCACTAGATGATGTGTGTGTGTGTGTGTGCATGTAGATTAGCTTTCCCTATCACCAGTGTGCCGGTCTCCGCAACTAAGGTCTTGTGGACGCGATTCGTGAGCCGCTTACTTGCGTTCGAAACACAGCTACGACCGATTTGGCAGCAGACCGTGTCGTCCTAGGTTTTAACGTTTTGGTATGGGAGCCGGTAGTTCTGAAATCAATGACAAATTACTGAACGTAAACTTGCCAAGACATCAACAACAGCAGTGAAATGCTGGTGTTGACAGCGATGTTCTGTAAATAGGATATGCAAAGAAAATGATTTGTGTGTGTGTGTGTGTGTGTGTGTGTGTGTGTGTGTGTGTGGATTGGCTTTCCCTATTACGTGTCCTCGCTATCAGGGAGCCCACTCCGACTTCAGAGGTACTTGTAATTTACATCCCAAAGTCAAGGACGAGAAGTCCGCATTTTATTCCAACTGACCGGTGTACGGGTTAAACCCGCAACCTCGACAGCAGCACACCGGAAGTTTAAGAACAAGCGCTCTTATCCATTCTGCCATACTCACCTCTACAAGGGTGGGTTGAAATGGTGGGTCGTTGATAAATGTGGGTTGTAGGGGAGCTGGTGGGTTATGGGGGAAATAATGGGTCGTGAAAATAAATTGTGGGCGGGACCCGAGGTCTGGACACTCACCTGCCGGTCCGGGGTTCATGGGTTCGATACTCAACTGGGCCACATCACCGACCGAGTCCCGATTGGTCTATAGTAATGTGGGTGAGCACCATGTGCTTGATGCGCCTTAAGGCATGTACAAGGATTCCTTTACATGCAAAAATGGTGGGTAATGTGAGGGATTGTAAAATTGTGGGTAATGTGAGGAATTGTAAAATGGTGGGTATTGTGAGGGATTGTAAAGTTGTGGGTAATGTGAGGGATTGTAAAGTTGTGGGTAATGTGAGGGATTGTAAAGTTGTGGGGTATGTGAGGGATTGTAAAGTTGTGGGTAATGTGAGGGATTGTAAAGTTGTGGGTAATGTGAGGGATTGTAAAGTTGTGGGTAATGTGAGGGGCTGTAAAATTGTGGGTAATGTAAGGGATTGTACAATTGTGGGTAATGTGAGGGACTGTAAAATTGTGGGTAATGTGAGGGACTGTAAAATTATGGGGTATTGTGAGGGATTGTAAGATTGTTGGTATTGTGAGAGATTGTGAAATTGTTTGTATTGCGATGGATTGCAAAATTGTAGGTATTGTGAGAGATTGTAAGATTGTAGGTATTGTGAGGGACTGTACAATTGTAGGTAATGTGAGGGATTGTAAAATTGTGGGTAATCTGAGGGACTGTAAAACTGTGGGTAATCTGAGAGACTAAAATTGTGGGTAATATGATGGATTGTAAAATTGTGGGTAATGTGAGGGACTGTAAGATTGTGGTTAATGTTGAGGACTGTACAATTGTGGGTATTGTGAGAAAGTGTAAGATTGTTGGCATTGTGAGAGATTGTAAGATTGTGGGTAATGTGATAGATTGTAAGATTGAGCAATATGAGAGATTGTAAAATTGTGGCTATTTTGAGGGATTTTGAAATTGTGGGTATTGTGAGAAATTGTAACATTGTTGGTATTGTAAGAAATTGTAAGATTGTGGACAATGTGAGAGATTGTAAGAATGTGGGTAATGTGAGAGATTGTAACGTTGTGGGTAAATTGGGGGATTGTAAATTTGTGGGTTATGTGAGGGATTATAAAATTGTGGGTAATGTGAAGGAATGTAAAATTGTAGGTTATGTATGGGATTGCGGGTAATGTGAGGGATTATAAAAATGTGGGTAATGTAAGGGATTATAAAATTGTGGGTAATGTGGTTAATGTGAGGGATTGTAAAATTGTGGGTAATGTAAGGGATTGTAGAATGTTGGGTATTGTGAAGGAGTCTAAAACTGTGGCTATTGTGAGGGTTTGTAAAATTGAGAATAATATGAGGGATTGTAAAATTGTCGGTAATGTGAGGTATGGTAAAACTGTCGGTGTCGTGATTGTAAAATTGTGGGTAATGTGAAAGATTGTAAATTTGTGGGTAATATGAGGGATTGTAAAATTGTAGGTAATGTTAATGATTGCAAAACGGTAGGTAATAAGATAAATATTTTTAATATGATTAATATGATAGACTATAACGTTGTGGGTTATGCAAAAGACAGTAAAATTGTGGGTTGTGCATGTTGATTTTTTGAAGGTGCAAATATAAGTAAGATGAAAATGCTACAGAGCTTAAAATTAGTGCGCCTAGAGACCCCATGACGTTTCACATCTTCTAACGACGTCTCAATGAGTTCGCTCAGTTGGACTGCTCAGTTGGCAGTCTATAACTGCAATGTTGTCTCTTGTATGAATTTAACTGTCTTTTTTAGTTCACACAGCGGTCCATAGAGTTTATCTTCTACTGTCGTCTCTCTAGGCCAGAAAGTTTGCCTAGATATGTTGTATTTTGGGCAGTCTTGAAATATGTGATCTGCTGTCTGCGACGCCAAACCACATGTGCACATCACATGGCTGATTGACCAATCTTGAATTTTGTATACGTGTGGTTGCGTAATCTATTGTGTCCTGTTCTGAAGTGCAGAATAATGACTTGTTCTGGTCTGTCCATAACGTGGTAGTCATCTTGAGCAGGTTTTGGTGGCTCTGTTGGACTAAAATGTTGACTTCTCTTTCAGAAAACAATGGCAAACTACTGAATGTACAATTGCCTAGTACATCACAGTCTGTGGCCTTGAGGAGAGTGGAATGCAACAGCCTGCAAAGAACTTGTACTATTTTTTTAAAATTTAAATTTCATTAAGCAAACTAAAAGAAAGGGACTCTTTTATACGTTTGCACCATTAGTATTGGAACTCTTCGCTGGCTGTTGAAGATGAGGACTGAGCGCTTGTAGGAATGCCCCGAGTGCAGTGATGTCTGTTCTTGACTCTGCTCACCTCTAACTCGTGTTCTAGTAAAACTTATCGATTCGACTTCTCGGTTGTTTCCGTGATTCATTCATTGTACATGAACTTTTCTTGTGGTTCCGTCGCCCTGCTACCGAGTGAGTGCGTGGGCGACACTGTGAGCTGTGAAATTCGCGTCGAATGCATTTTACATCTGTCCTGTACAGTGAACTGCATGTTCGGAACAATGGCTACCGGCGGTTGCTGAATTGACTGTTTTGCCCTTTCGGTTCACGAGTGCATTTTTCGGGAGACTCCTGGGAGTCGGCGCTGAAGCTGCGGAGTTCGTGCTTTGTGCGACACTTTCGGCGGGTCGCCCTGCGGTGAAAGACCGAGCCATGTGAGAAAACCCGGGTCAATGAGGTCTTTCTGGTGACTGCCGAGTCCATCAACGATGAACTGTGGTATTCGTGGATGAATTTTGTGTTGACATTCTGGCGGCGGCATTATGCACAGTGTACCTGTGCGGGCTTGTTGGATTGCCGAGACTCCTGTCTATTCCATTTTTCACATTGGACAGTGGGGAACATTTTGTGTGATATTCACTGGCACGGAATGGAGCATAATGGGGACGACCCGTTGCCGTGAAGTTGGAACCTCGACTAACTAACTAACTGAACTTTTCTGTAACATTTTAGTTCACAAGCCCCGGTTTTCTTTTTCAATGATTCCCAAGTGGCCCATGACTTACACCCCGATATTGAAATATCTACCTGTCTATATTTGTGTTAAATAGACAGTCCCATATGTCTATTAAAACTTGAACTAACTGGGTTGCCTTATGCAGTAATGTGTGGCTGCTGGTTTTCTAGTGACTGACGCTTCCATCGACGATGAACTGAAGTTTTCTTGGCGGACCTTTGTGTTGGCAGCGTAATTATGCTGGTCCTCCAGGTTGGGGGTTGAAGCGTGGGGTTAACATCCCCGCCTTTGTACAAACCATTTTGTTACGAAACAGATACATGAACCTCGAATTCGGACTGACTTATTTGGACATCGACTTTAGAACGTTAAAGGACTTTTGAGATTTGGAACATGGAATGTACGGACACTATATCGAGCTGGAGCGGCTTAAGAATTAACCCGGGGGGGGGGGGGGGGGGGGGGGGGTGGTTGAGTATAAAATGGATATAACAGCAATTCAAGAAATAAGGTGGCCAGGAGAGGGTACTTTAGAGCAAAATGGAATGATTATAATATATGGAGGAAACGCCCAAAATAAACATGAATGAGGAACAGGATTTGTCATCAAAAAAGAGTTATGGTGGAACGTTCTAAACTTTAAAGCTGTTAATGATAGGATTAGTAAATTACAAATAAAAGGTAAATGGAAAAATATAACGATGATTAATGTACATGCACCTACTGAAGAGAAAGAAGATGATATTAAAGAAGACTTTTATAATGATCTGGAAGATGTCATAGAAGAAACCCCCAAACAGGACATCCTGATTGTGCTGGGAGACTTCAACGCAAAAATAGGCAGAGAGCAAACTCATAAAAATGTTGCCGGTATGGAAAGCCTACATACAACTTCAAATGATAATGGATGGAGAGTCATCAACCTAGCAGAAGCCAAAGGACTGCAGATCAGCAGTACCAGACTGCAAAGAAAGGATATACATAAACAAACTTGGAAATCATGTGACAAGAGAACCTATAATCAAATAGATCACATTTTAATTAACAACAAAAATACATCAAACATACAACAAGTTAGAAGCTATAGAGGAGCTGAGTGCCACAGCGACCACTTCCTCGTTGGGGTAAAATTTAAAATAAAACTTAAGAGAGCTTTCTATGCTAAACTACAAAGGTTACACCCAACATATAACAGAGAAAAACTACAAGAAATTACAGTCAAAGAGAAATTTGCAGATGAAATAAAATGTAAACTTGAAATTCTACAAAACCCGTTGGAGGAAAGCGTTGACCACACTTGGTTGAACATCAAGAATACAATTCAATCTACCGCAGAAGAATGTCTCGGTGTGTTAACCACGCATAGAAAGAATAGATGGTTCAATCCAAAATGTGAAGAAGCAGTCATTAGGAAAAAGAATGCCAGACATTTATGGTTAAATGACATCAACAACATCCAAAAGGAAGAGCATTATAGAAATGTTTTTTAAAGAACTGAAGTCAATGAAACGAGGGCACCAACACAACACATATGGTTTAAAAGACAATAATGGGAATATGATAAATACCAATGAGGAAATGTGCAACACATGGAAAGAATATTTTGTTGAATTACTAAATTGTGAAGCTCCAAGTAACATTTTCCCACAGGAAGAGGTTCTAACGTGCGAACCACAAATCAACGACTGGCAAGAGAAGGTCAACCAGAGAGACGAATGGAGACGGATTGTATCTGCAGCAAAGAACCTCAATGGCTCGGAACGCTGAAGAAGAAGAAGAAGAAGAAGAAGAAGAAGAAGAAGAAGAAGAAGAAGAAGAAGAAGAAGAAGAAGAAGAAGAAGAGAAGAAGAAGAAGAAGAAGAAGAAGAAGAAGAAGAAGAAGAAGAAGAAGAAGAAGAAGAAGAAGAAGAAGAAGAAGAAGATACCTGTACGGGCTGTTGGTTGTCAAGACTCTTGTCTGTTCCACTTTTCACATGGGGCAGTGAGGAGCATTTTGTGTGATATTTACTAGCATAGGAACGGAGCATAACGGGGCGACCCTTTGCTACGAAGTTGGAACCGCTACTAACTAACTAACTAACTAACTAACTAACTAACTAACTAACTAACTAACTAACTAACTAACCAACCAACTAACTATTAAACATATGCATTCCGGGGTCCACGGATCACACGATTAGAACCGTCGCTGCAGCACAATTTGTTCTGGAGCTCTGGTAGATAAAGACACACTTGATAATGATTGCTGCAACACACCTAGGGAAATCTCTTTGCTGCTGTTGTGTCTCCGCGCCGTTAATTTACACATGGTGCGTTAATTTACACCTGGCTAAAGTGTTTTCTGGAGTTAGGCTAGGAGTAAAGAAGAACAAAATAGGTAATTGCTTGGAAAGTGTAGTGAATAAACAAAAAGTGAAAAGATGGTGAGTGACAGAGAGAGACAGAGAGAGGAGAGAGACAGAGAAAGACAGAGAGAATGAGAGAAACAGAGAGAGACAACGAGAGAGGGACAATAAGATAGAGAGAGAGAGACAGAGAGACATGGAGTGAGACAAAGAGAGAGGGGGAGAGAGTTATGAAGAACAAAAAAGCTAACTGCCTAGAAAGTGCAGTTCTTCTTCTTCTTCTTCTTCTTCAGCGTTCCGAGCCATTGAGGTTCTTTGCTGCAGATACAAGCCGTCTCCATTCGTCTCTCTGGTGGGCCTTCTCTTGCCAGTCGTTGATTCCAAGTGCTTGTAGGTCTATATATGTATTATCTCTCCACCGCCTTCTTGGTCTACCTCGGGGTCTACGGTCATTTATTTCCTGAGTGTAAGCGAGTTTTGTTTCCCTATTATCTTTCATTCTTTCTATATGCCCCAGCCATTGTAGTCTATTAGCCTTCATGATACCAGTGATTAGCGGGGACTTAAACAGATCATAAATGTCTTTGTTACTTCTTCTTTTCCAAGAAAGTGCAGTTAGCAACAAAAAATGCAGGGCTACTACTGAAAGATCAATAATCTAGAAGATTAGACAAAAGGAAGAGTGAATGTATAATAAAGATTGTTTTCGAATGCTACAATAGTTCGTAACTTCGACAAATTTCCTAGTGCTATAAATATTTCTCTTGTGTGTTGTAATCTTGTTTTAATATTCCTGTTTGTTCCCCCCGTAGCTGCCCACAATGTTACTCAAATAGGTGTATAATTGCGCCTCTTGTAGTCAGGTTTCACCAGAGAGATCGGGATGTACGTCAATTGCGCATCTTAAAAATCAAAACGGTAATAATATATCGCAAAGTGGAGGTCCTTCTGGCAAAATTGTTAGCATAAAAACGTCCGGCAACGGGTAGATAGAGACCGTTACCTTGGAAGGTATGTTAGTGGGTAGGTGGGTGGGTGGGTGAGTGGGTGAGTTGGTGAGTAAGTGAGTGAGTGGGTGGTGAGTGAGTAAGTGGGTGGGTGGGTGAGTGGGTGGGTGAGTGGGTGAGAAAGTGGGTGGATGAGTGGGTTGGTGGGTGGGTGAATGAGTGAGTTAGTGAGTGAATGAGTGAGTGGATGGGTGGGTGAGAGAGTGAGTGAGTGAGTGAGTGGATAAGTGGGTGAGTTGGTGGGTGGGTGAGTGAGTGGGTGGATGAGTGAAAGGGTGGATGAGTGAGAGGGTGGGTGAGTGAGTGAGCGAGCGAGCGAGTGAGCGAGCGAGTGAGTGAGTGAGTGAGTGAGTGAGTGGGTGGATAAGTGGGTGAGTGAGTGGGTGGGTGAGTGAGTGGGTGGATGAGTGAGAGGGTGGGTGAGTGAGTGAGTGAGCGAGCGAGCGAGCGAGCGAGTTAGTGAGTGAGTGAGTGGATAAGTGGGTGAGTGAGTGGGTGGGTGAGTGAGTGGGTGGATGAGTGAGAGGGTGGGTGAGTGAGTGAGTGAGTGAGTGAGTAAGTGAGTGAGTGAGTGAGTGAGTGGGAGAGTTATCTGTTGGGGCATCATCCTTGCCTGAGTATTACGAATTGACCAGTGGTTCGACTGCTAGAGTTTTCGTCGGGTACATATAACGTCTTCGATTTTTTGTCTAAGGGGAGAGCATCACACATATGTTGCACTTTCCAGTTACATATGGTGTCCCTGCCATCAAGACTGCAAGGAGGTGTTGAAGATGGCCATCAAGTCGAACCTGCCCTACAGACAGGCGAGGAGGTGTTGAAGATGGCCATCAAGTGGAACCTGCCCTACAGACAGGCGAGGAGGTGTTGAAGATGACCATCAAGTCGAACCTGCCCTACAGACAGGCGAGGAGGTGTTGAAGATGGCCATCAAGTCGAACCTGCCCTACAGACAGGCGAGGAGGTGTTGAAGATGGCCATCAAGTGGAACCTGCCCTACAGACAGGCGAGGAGGTGTTGAAGATGGCCATCAAGTGGAACCTGCCCTACAGACAGGCGAGGAGGTGTTGAAGATGACCATCAAGTCGAACCTGCCCTACAGACAGGCGAGGAGGTGTTGAAGATGGCCATCAAGTCGAACCTGCCCTACAGACAGGCGAGGAGGTGTTGAAGATGACCATCAAGTCGAACCTGCCCTACAGACAGGCGAGGAGGTGTTGAAGATGACCATCAAGTCGAACCTGCCCTACAGACAGGCGAGGAGGTGTTGAAGATGACCATCAAGTCGAACCTGCCCTACAGACAGGCGAGAAGGCAGTTCGAGGTAACCACAAGAATGACAAAAGCAAATGAAGCTCAGTTGCAGGGCCAGCGGAAGCAACCGAGGTCTCAAACAGATCATGGGGGAACAGAAGTCAACAATCGCAACAACTGGAAATAGAAGCAGCACAACGAATCCTGCAAGAATGGAAGATCATTCCGCAGAAAATCGAGTGGGGTGTGACAGTTGGCTGAGATCAAAGCGGAGACAGAGGCAACATTAAAGAAGATACAAAAAGAGACAGCACAAATCGAATTGCACAAAAACGAGAAAAAGAAGTAAACAGCTTAGACAGACAGCGATGTATAAAACACCAAGAGCCAGACAGAAACCGAATAGTCAGAAGAGGCGAAACACAGAAAGAGAAAGACGGTCAAGAAATATATATCACACACACACACACACGCACGCACGCACGCACGCACGCACGCACGCTCGCACGCACGCACGCACACACACACACAAGAACAAAACAAGAGAAGAGAAGACTAACGCCACCAAGAACGACAATAGAGGATACAAGATACGAAATCTTTTCTCCGGGGCATGCCGGTGTGCTGGGAAATGAACAGACGGACAGATTGGCTGGCTCTGCAGAACTTGGTGGAGTATTGATACATGACAAGGCAGACGTGGTTGCGGCCTTGTGGGAGCACGTGCACACCTCGGAGGAGCAAATGGATTACCATGGTCTGGCAAGAATGAGACGAGGAGTGACGAAGGGATCTGGCCGACGCTCAACGCTCAAAGGAAAGGCGAGACGGACTTATAATCAGATTGCTACTGGCACTATTAGTGTTGGAACTCTTCGCTGGCTGCTGAGGATGGGGACGGAGCACTTATGGGAATGCCCCGAATGCTGTGATGTCGATTCCTAAATCAATCAATCAATCAATCAAACAAGATACGAAAAAGAAAATAGACACCAAAGGTACAACAACAGACATAGACATTGGAAAAACACGAGGCGTGAAAAATAAAGGTTGACAACTGGTGAATCCCTCCATGGAAGAAAGACACAATGAGAAGAAACTGGAACCATCCTACGACAAAAACGTAGAAGTGCGCAAAACTGACCAGACATGTCAAGAAGGCAACATAACGGAAAACAACAGCAAACTGTCTCACCTGTAAGTGGGCCTAGCCATGGCTTTATGGTCAATGGCCCCTTCCCGTGACGTAGCCGTGATGCAGGTGATCCCGTCCGACCCCAGGCATATAAGAGAAAATATCCAGGCTTGAACCGGGAGCGATCACAGCTGACAGCAAGGCGCACTTGGGTGTTAAAGCCTACACGCTGCGATCATCATAAAGTATTCATTTGGTAATTTTGGTAAAGTCTAAACAGCGAAACACAACGTCAAAGCAATGATTTATCCTTTGTGGATTCCGTAAATCCTTTTACAGCGATTTATTCACCATCCCATTGTTTGAGTTAATTGTTTTCCACATTTATCACATGTTTCTCACACATGTGAACAAGAAAGAAACGTAATGTTAATTGATATTGTTGGTTGGTTGAGTTTAATTGCCACAATACTTTAACTCGGTTTAACAGGTAAATGCGAAATTCACAACACTACAAATACGTTAGGTCCAGATTTTTTTATACTAGCTATTCCAAACGAGATATGAAGATCACAGAATATTATCACTTAAACCAGTCAAGTCAATGGTGTGAATACAGAATTCTGCATTTTGAGACCAACAAGTGGACTGATGTAAAGAAACGTTACTCCATACTTCGCTGCCGTTCGCAAAACGTTAAAGGCCCAAAAGGTTGTATTGTTAAACGATTGCCTCGTGTGACACCAGCGTTGTTTGTCTTTCCTGTTTTAGATGAAAGAAAATAAACACATTAATTGTGTACATAATAAAATAGATCAATATATGCATAAATAAGGACAGGCTGCCGTAATGTAATAAGGACAGACTATTGTAATTTAATATGTACAGACTATTGTAATGTAATATGGACAGGCTATTGTAATGTAATAAGGACAGACTATTGTAATTTAATATGTACAGACTATTGTAATGTAATATGGACAGGCTATTGTAATGTAATATGGACAGACTATTGTAATTTAATATGTACAGACTATTGTAATGTAATATGGACAGGCTATTGTAATGTAATAAGGACAGACTATTGTAATTTAATAAGGACAGACTATTGTAATGTAATATGGACAGGCTATTGTAATGTAATAAGGACAGACTATTGTAATTTAATATGTACAGACTATTGTAATGTAATATGGACAGGCTATTGTAATGTAATAAGGACAGACTATTGTAATTTAATATGTACAGACTATTGTAATGTAATATGGACAGGCTATTGTAATGTAATAAGGACAGACTATTGTAATTTAATATGTACAGACTATTGTAATGTAATATGGACAGGCTATTGTAATGTAATAAGGACAGGCTATTGTAATGTAATAAGGACAGGCTGCCGTAATGTAATAAGGACAGACTATTGTAATTTAATATGTACAGACTATTGTAATGTAATATGGACAGGCTATTGTAATGTAATAAGGACAGGCTATTGTAATGTAATAAGGACAGACTATTGTAATTTAATATGTACAGACTATTGTAATGTAATATGGACAGGCTATTGTAATGTAATAAGGACAGACTATTGTAATTTAATATGTACAGACTATTGTAATGTAATATGGACAGGCTATTGTAATGTAATAAGGACAGACTATTGTAATTTAATATGTACAGACTATTGTAATGTAATATGGACAGGCTATTGTAATGTAATAAGGACAGACTATTGTAATTTAATATGTACAGACTATTGTAATGTAATATGGACAGGCTATTGTAATGTAATAAGGACAGACTATTGTAATTTAATATGTACAGACTATTGTAATGTAATATGGACAGGCTATTGTAATGTAATAAGGACAGACTATTGTAATTTAATATGTACAGACTATTGTAATGTAATATGGACAGGCTATTGTAATGTAATAAGGACAGGCTATTGTAATATAATAAGGACAGGCTGCCGTAATGTAATAAGGACAGACTATTGTAATTTAATATGTACAGACTATTGTAATGTAATATGGACAGGCTATTGTAATGTAATAAGGACAGGCTATTGTAATGTAATAAGGACAGGCTGCCGTAATGTAATAAGGACAGACTATTGTAATTTAATATGTACAGACTATTGTAATGTAATATGGACAGGCTATTGTAATGTAATAAGGACAGACTATTGTAATGTATTAAGGACAGATTATTGTAATGTAATAAGGACAGGCTATTGTAATGTAATAAGGACAGGCTATTGTAATGTATTAAGGACAGATTATTGTAATGTAATAAGGACAGGCTATTGTAATGTAATAAGGACAGGCTATTGTAATGTAATAAGGACAGGCTATTGTAATGTAATAAGGACAGGCTATTGTAATGTAATAAGGACAGGCTATTGTAATGTAATAAGGACAGGCTATTGTAATGTAATAAAGACAGGCTATTGTAATGTAATAAGGACAGGCTATTGTAATGTAATAAGGACAGGCTATTGTAATGTAATAAGGACAGGCTATTGTAATGTAATAAGGACAGGCTATTGTAATGTAATAAGGACAGGCTATTGTAATGTAATAAGGACAGGCTATTGTAATGTAATAAGGACAGGCTATTGTAATGTAATAAAGACAGGCTATTGTAATGTAATAAGGACAGGCTATTGTAATGTAATAAGGACAGGCTATTGTAATGTAATAAGGACAGGCTATTGTAATGTAATAAGGACAAGCTATTGTAATGTAATAAGGACAGGCTATTGTAATGTAATAAAGACAGGCTATTGTAATGTAATAAGGACAGGCTATTGTAATGTAATAAGGACAGGCTATTGTAATGTAATAAGGACAGGCTATTGTAATGTAATAAGGACAGGTTATTGTAATGTAATAAAGACAGGCTATTGTAACGTAATAAAGACAGACTATTGTAATGTAATAGGACAAGCTATTGTAATGTAATAAGGACAGGCTGTTGTAATGTAATAAGGACACGCTATTGTAATGTAATAAGGACAGGCTGTTGTAATGTAATAAGGACAAGCTGTTGTAGTGTAGTAAGGACAGGCTATTGTAATGTAATTAGGACGGGCTATTGTAATGTAATAAGGACAGGCTATTGTAATGTAATAAGGACAGGCTATTGTAATGTAATAAGGACAGGCTATTGTAATGTAATAAGGACAGGCTATTGTAATGTAATAAGGACAGGCTATTGTAATGTAATAAGGACAAGCTGTTGTAGTGTAGTAAGGACAGGCTATTGTAATGTAATTAGGACGGGCTATTGTAATGTAATAAGGACAGGCTATTGTAATGTAATAAGGACGGACTTTTGTAATGTAATAAGATAAGACTATTGTAATGTAGCGGACGCGCTGGCGGAGTTGATAGCGACCTGCGCTAGTAATGCCATGAGCACGGTCGGACACGGGTCCGACACCTGGGGCTCGTCGTCTGCGACAGTGAGGGAGAGACTGACCACCTAGGCGTGCGTGCATCCAGGCCTACACAAAGTGACAGCGCTATGACGTCACAGACACATGGCAGAGTGCTGCTCCGGGACAACTGTTCAGACCCGGTGGCGCAGTGGCTGGACTCTCGCCTACCGATACAGGGGTAATGGGTTCGAACCGCGACTGGGCGAGTTCTAATTTTTAATAATTTATCTGGGCTTCCAGGTCTTTTTGACCTAAAATGCATACCAGGAATGGTTTGGGAAGTAAGGGAGATCTGTGTGAGTCTGGCCGCTTCACCCACTGAGTCATTTTATACAAATATGGGTGTAGCACCATAGACCGGATGCTCCTTCAGGCGTGTGTCATGGGACGGTAAGGAGATTCATCATCATTATATGCCATGCCGGTAAGAATGGGCGGTCATGTTTGGCCATCTCACACGAACACCAGAGTCGTGGACCAGCTCAGTGTTCCTGTCTCGACCATGTCATGTGGCCAAGGCATCCAGGTATTTACTTCTCTGTCCTCCCCTTGTACTCTTCCCCTCGATCTTGCCAGTTGTCACCAAGTTCTCCAATTTATTTCGTCTCATAACGTGGCCAAACAATTGTGACTGTCTACGTCTAATTTCTGAAATCAGTTTACGGTTTTCATTTTTTTTCTTTTAGGTCTTGGTCATTGGTTTTTCTGTCTGTTAATGGTATTCTTTGCATTCTCCTCAGAAACCACATCTCTATAGC
Source organism: Cepaea nemoralis (assembly GCA_014155875.1). Lineage (NCBI taxonomy): Eukaryota > Metazoa > Mollusca > Gastropoda > Stylommatophora > Helicidae > Cepaea > Cepaea nemoralis. The sequence goes on from JACEFZ010016113.1 coordinate 59,382, forward strand.
CATCAGATGTTTTCAGCTTGTCTGCTCATTGTCCACGCTTCACATCCATACAAAAGCATAGAAGGAGATTGTTCCTCTTCGTTTCATTGTTCGTTCTTTAATGATGTTGTATCCTTGGCTCGTTGGCTTGATCTCTAATGTTACATGATAGTTGTCTGGGTGGATGACGATGACAAAGAAGTATCACTTTAACTAGCCAACAGGGCCCTCACGCACACGACCAGAACATGGTTATGGTGACCTCTCAAATAAACCCGTCAAGTTCGTTGGTAGCAGTCAAATCTTCAAGGACGACTTTATGTGCTGTGCTGCACAATCAAGGCTCTGCCAGGTGTGGAATGCTTCTGGCCCTACAGCCAGCAGGGTTAGGATCGGCTAGCCTAACCCAGGAGGGGTGAAGAGTGAAAATTAGTAGCCTGTAGATGACCCGCAGACTACACAAGTCAACCCCCACCTCCACGTGGTGCAGACCGGGAAACCATGACCGCGAGGTCATGGGCTAAGGGGGCTATGGCTCGCCATAGGGGATGGACTTCCTGTGGTCAGATTTGTGTCCTAAATCTGCGACTGGCCTAGCAAGCCGGCATGGGATCTTCATACTGCTCGTAGAAAAACTAGGATGTATAGACGGACGGACCCAGTTGGACGGAGGGAATAGCAGAGTCCATGGGAATATCGATACATGAAGCCCATAATCGGGCACTCTCACAATGTTTATACTTCACCTCGGCACCGCAAGGTACAAGAGGAACATGATGAGATGAGATGACAATCAATCCCATTACAGAATATCCCATCAGTTAGTTGGTTAGTCGCGGTTCCGACTTTACGGCAACGGGTCGTCCCCATCATGCTCCGTTCCTGTGCCAGTGAATATCACACAAAATGCTTCTCACTGCCCAATGTGAAAAGTGGAAGAGACAGGAGTCTCGGCAAGCTCACAGCCCGCACAGGTACACTGTGCATAATGCCGCCGCCAGAATGCCAACACAAAAGTCTTCCAAGAAAAATCCAGTTCATCGTCGGTGGAAACTGCAGTCACCATAAAGACCTCAGTGACCTAGGTTTTATCCCACATGGCTCGGTCTTTTTCCGCAGGGCGACCCGTCGAAAGCACCGCACAAAGAACGAACTCCGTAGCTCCAGCGACGACTCCCGGGAGTCTCCCGAAAAATGCACTCGTGAACCGAAAAGGCAAACTAATCAAATCAGCGACAGCCCGCCGCCATTGTTCCGAACATGTAGTTCACTGTGCAAACAACAGCAAACAGATGTAAAAGCATTCCACACGAATTTCACAGACCAAAGTGTCGCGCCACGCAGACACTCAGTTGTAGGGCGACGGAACATGCACTACCAGTTCAACATGAGGAAAATGCGTAATGCAAACCATAGCCACAAGCATAAACACTCCAGAGGCCTTAACGGTTCAATGCCTATCCGCCATGTCGGGGACCGGAAGTCCACACAGTATCCCATCAGCTGGCAGCAGCTCCCTATCTACCTTCTTTAGCAGTGGGTGGAGCGTTCATCATCGCATCTACTGGCGGCTATATATACAGTGCGCAGAATGCTTAACAGTCTTTCACAAGTCCTTTCTCTCTTCCTTAACTGTGGTTGAACCAAATACAACTGGCCTGCACGGTGTGCGTATCTATCGTGTCTATCGTTGTTTCATGTAGATGCCCTGGCTGTTAATTTCTAAGTCTTAATCTGGGTCCTGGCGGCTTTTCAATAACTACTGTGTGTGCTGTTTAAAAAACATAATGTCTGTCTCAATGTTTCGTGTCAAAGTGAAATTGTATCTCTGGAGTTGTTAGATGACGCCTTTTCGTTACTTTTTTCTTTACACGCAATTAGTGCGTTTCTTACTGATCCTTTTATATTTACGAAATATTATCTTTTTAGCATCTACTTGTGTTTTATGTGTGTGAAATCTAACTCACCAGTTTCTGTAACATGGCGGCTTGTGTCAGGGACGAGTGGTCCATGAATAGATTAATAGAACTCATACCGGCATGACAGTTGCCTAGTGCGTTTGAGTCTATAGACATTAGGTCAAGAGTTTTCTGTTAATTGCAGACTGTCTCAAGTTGGTTCAACAGATTACATAGAATGTTTAGAATTATTTAGAATTAAACAATTGTGTTACATAGTGACCCCCCTGCCATACAATGCAAGGTACTATATTGGCAGTAAATGACAGTTTTGACAATGACAGTGTGAATGTATAAATGAGAATGATAGATATTTGAGAATTAAAATAAATGAGTCCGATGTGTTTGTAATCCTACTCATTTTTTATTTTAAAGTGGGGAGTGTGAGAAGATGCCAGAGACCGGTTGTCCATGAATAGATGAATAGAACTCTACGGGTAGGATATTAACCACATGGCCCATGGCGACTGGTCTGTTATTGGTTCACTCTTTAAAAAGTCTTAATAGTCGAGAGGATCGACTTCATTGCACCAGGTTTTATCCCTCATGGCTCGGTCTCTTTCCGCAGGGCAGCTTGCCGAAAGCGTCGCACAAAGCACGAACTGCGTAGCTCCAGCAACGACCCCCAGGAGTATCCGAAAAAAATGTACTCGTGAATCGAAAAACGTAGCCCGGGGTCGAACCCACAACCTTCGGAGCGCGAGGCAGGCGGCTTGGCCACTTCGCCACCGAGACTCCCGCTGATTCAGTGCGGAAGGGTAATATATATGTGATCTCCTATTTGAACAAAAGGACGATATATCGCCATACTAGGGTCATAATGATATTAGTTTTTGTTTCAACGCTGAAGAAGTAGGCTGAACGAGGCCGATTTTTTTTTTTTTCGTAAATACTGAACTGAAGAACTGTTGTGTTTCGTGCTATCCTTGGCATTTTCATTGCTCAATGAACGGAAATTTACATTCTAATATTTGCTCATTTGGTTGTGTGCCACGTTTGGTCCAAACCTTCTTTTTGCTTGGCACTGATGTTTAGTCGTATAGTCGTTTAGTCGTTGGATCAACATCACGGCACACGGGTTTAACCCATAAGTGCTCCGTTTTCCTCCTAACTCAAACCTGAGTCTGGAGAAACTCAGCTCAATGCACGAACTCCGTTGCATCGGCGAGGATCCTGAAATACTTTGGGTAGATTTTTAACTCGAAATTTTGCCCGGGCAGCGCCGTTAGGCTACTCTTTTTCGATTTCCAACTGCCAAGGGATTTTTTTACGTGCGCAACAATACACACGGGCGTCCGATCTCACTACCCAGAGACCAGGGGAAATTTTATTACTGGAAGTCCCGGTGGATTTTTTAAATAAATCCCGGTCCTCACCGGAACCTGAACCCGGGACCTCCAGCACTCGAGGCGGACACCATACCTCGAGACCACTCAGTCCCGGTTGGCACTGAACCGGATAAAAAAAAGTACCATACAGCCAATGCGTCCCCATGCCTCTAAAAGTGTCCTTAGCGTAATCTTTTCAAGTTAAGCATTAAAGTGCCAGCTTCGTTAACCGCAAACATACAACTGGAGACAGCCAATAATAAGCCATCGATCGATCAGAGCAAACGGGCTTCCCAATGTCAAACTAGGGCCGGCGCCAGGTCACGCCAGTTGGCCCAGATACGCGCAATATCTGCTCCTAAACGCTGTAATATCCACCAGGGCTGGATGATATCCACGAAGGGGTGAGAGATATCGCACAACGCAATGGGAGACGATCTCCCAGAAATGGGAAATTAGCTACATGCTTGTGGCATTGAAAGCTCGCCCGCGTATGTCTGCATTTTCTGTGGCTTATTGATGTGTTCGTATGTGCATGTAGGTATTTATGTCTGCAGTTTCTGTGTGTGTATGGATGTGTCCATGTGTGTGTTTGTGTGTGTAGGTATGTATGTCTGCAGTTTCAGCGTTTGTAATGTGTCCGTATGTGTGGGTTTGTGTGTGTGTTTGTGTATAGGTATTTATGTCTGCAGTTTCTGTGTGTGTATTGATGTGCCCATTTGTGTCTGTAGGTATTTATGTCTGCAGTTTCTGCGTTTGTATTGATGTGTCCGTATGTGTGTGTTTGTGTGTGTGTTTGTGTAGGTATTTATGTCTGCAGTTTCTGTGTATGTATTGATGTGTCCGTATGTGTGTGTGTGTGTGTGTGTGTGTTTGTGTAGGTATGTATGTCTGCAGTTTCTGCATTTGTATTGATGTGTCCGTATGTGTGTGTATGTGTGTGTGTGTGTGTGTGTGTGTGTGTGTGTGTGTGTTTGTGTAGGTATGTATGTCTGCAGTTTCTGCATTTGTATTGATGTGTCCGTATGTGTGTGTGTATGTATGTGTGTGTATGTGTTTGTTTTAAATAAGTATGTGTTTGCATATATGTGTTTATGTATTTATGTGTATATATTTATGTATATGCATGTGCATGCATTTCAGTGAGTATGGAGGAGGAGGAGGTGGAGGAGGAGGAGGAGGAGGCGGAGGAGAAGGAGGAGGAGGAGAGAATGGAAGAACATGAGGAGGCAGACGATGAGGAGGAAGGAAAGAAAGAAGAATATCAAAAGATGGGGGTATAGATGCCACCTGAGTGAAGGATTATAGTCAAATCTGAAATGTGTGTGATATAGAAGAGTTAGATTGACGAGGATGTGTCTCTGAGACTGATGCTGGATAACTGAGGACGGAGGGCAATGTAATCTGAGTGGTTCAGGTAGATCGCAGAGTAGGGGGATAATGAGCAGCAGCAGATCAGCAGCAGCAGCAGATCAGCAGCGGCAGCAGCAGCAGAAGAAGAAGAAGAAGAAGAAGAAGAAGAAGAAGAAGAAGAAGAAGAAGAAGAAGAAGAAGAAGAAGAAGAAGAAGAAGAAGAAGAAGAAGAAGAAGAAGAAGAAGAAGAAGAAGACGAAGAAGAAGAAGCAGAAGAGGAGGAGGTGAAGAAGGAGAGGAAGAAATTGGGAAGGAGGAAGAGGGAGAGGATTAGAAGAAGGGAAGCAGCCGCAGTAATAGAAGAGAATGAAGATGAAGAGGAGGAGGACGACGACGACAACGCGAAGAGGCTGTAAAGAAATAGACGTGAAAATATTGGTCAACAGACATAAAAACTGACATGTAGACTAAACAGACGAATAGGCACACAGTCAAACTGGTAGACAGAGACATACAGTCTGGCAAACAGACAGAGACAGAAACAGCCGGACAGACAGATAAACTCAAACCAACTGTCCAATAAGAATGAAAGATAACCATACTCAGTGAGTATTATAGTATTATACAATTACTGATTACTCACTGTTGCGCTGTGAGCCTAAGCTAATCACCCACAAAGAAACTAGCTTTCACTCACACACGCAACATTCTAAAATAGAAACTGTGCATAATGGATTGTGTCTTCAAGTGTGGCAATTATCCATACAAACGTGTCTATTTTTGACTGAAGCCATCTATTTGTCTTCAGGTACGAATGAGCGCAGACATTTGTCTTACTCTTATCCTTACTGATGCGTTTTCCAAACGCGCTAAATGCGTGTTGTGCAGAGTTTGTGCCCTTTGTTGATACTAAACACGGAAAGGAAACATAAATAGGAAAGATGACACGACTCATGTCATGAAATTCTTGAGGGGGAAAAAAGATATACAGATTTCAATAT
>JACEFZ010016113.1:67500-327541 GCA_014155875.1 Cepaea nemoralis
GTTACTGTTACCCAAATTATTACGCTTGTTTTACAATTTCATCCTCTCGTCCCTCACTCATCTGTCATCCCCACTTTTCAGTTTGTTTACTCTTCTCTATCTTTGCTCTGCGAGCATCTCACTCGTGTCTTCCCTATAGAGATTGACTTTGCCAACTTCCCCCGTCTTCCTTTCTTATTTCGTTTTAGCTTATACTTTATTCACTACGTCACTTCCTGTCAGTTGACCTACGGAGCTCGTGGTACAGAGTTTGATGTTTATGCCCTAGGATTTAGACGTCTCCAGGACCTAAACTAAGTGACTTTTTGTGTACAACTTAACTGTAGTTGTATAGGTTTCTTTTGTGTGTGTGTGTGTGAGAGAGAGAGAGAGAGAGAGAGAGAGAGAGAGAGAGAGAGAGAGAGAGAGAGAGAGAGAGAGAGTGTGTGTGTGTGTGTATGCGCGCGCTGATGAAGGTTGCCCGTATACGTGTACTTCGACCGCTGACAAACTAGATAGCCCTTAAAAATGTTTCATCATTAGCCAGGTCTATTATTCACCGGTATCCACAATTATGTAACAGAATTCGTACCTAACCACTGAAATGACACCATATGTTTCCACATTATATATTAACCCACACACAAACACACACATAAACACACACAGACACACACAAACACACACACACACATGTCGCATCTTCTTTGCGGGACGTTACAATCAACCCTAGTTTGATTTTTCTAAACAATTTAACCTTTAGTAGTTTGCCATTTCTTTCTGAACAAAAAGTCAATGTTTTAAGTTTAACTGACTACCTCGCCATCAGCGCAAGGGAAGTTTAAGAGCAATCAATCTTATCCTTTCGACCACGTCGACGACAATATTAATACAACATAGGTTAAATAGCGAACACACGAACAAGTCGAACCGTAATGATATTGTCACTATCCTTTCCTAGAAGCAGGATCTGATATGAAGAGCCGAAAAGCGCCGGATACCTCACTCTGTTTGTATAAAAATGCACAAAGCAGCTGGTATGTTTAACGTCTTCTCACTCTCTCAGGCTTCAGGATGCTCCAAATAAACTACCAGGCCAGGTGTATTTTTAGAAGCCTCTTAAGCTTTGGCATAAACGGCTCAGGTGCCTGTAGATGTATCGTTCTTGGGCAGGGATTCCCAAATGGTGTTGGGAAATTCCCGTTTGGTTGAAAAGAAAAGAAAATAAGGTAATGGTGTTGTCAAGATGTGTTCAAGAGAAGATATGTTGGTTGGCTGGTTGGTTGTTTGATTTGTTGGTTGTTTTATTAGTTGGTTAATTCGTTGGTTGGTTGATTGGTTGGTTGGTTGGTTGAAGGTTAGTTAGTTGGTTGGTTGATTCGTTGGTTGGTTGGTTGGTTGGTTGAAGGTTAGTTAGTTGGTTGGTTGATTCTTTGGTTGGTTGTTTGGTTGGTTGGTTGATTCTTTGGTTTGGTTGGCTGATTCTTTGGTTGGTTGATTGGTTGGTTGGTTAATTCTTTGGTTGGTTGATTCGTTGGTTGGTTGATTCTTTGGTTGGTTGGTTGATTCTTTGGTTGGTTGATTCTTTGGATGGTTGATTTTTTGGTTGGTTGATTGGTTGGTTGGTTGATTCTTTGGTTGGTTGGTTGATTCTTTGGTTGGTTGGTTGAAGGTTAGTTAGTTGGTTGGTTGGTTCGTTGGTTGGTTGGTTGATTCTTTGGTTGGTTGATTAGTTAGTTGGTTGATTCATTGGTTGGTGACTGATTTGTTCGTTTATTTATCGGTTGGATGGTTGATTGGTTGGTTTGTTGTTTTATTCTTTGGATAGTCGGTTGGTTGATTCGCTGGTTGGTTGGTTAGTTGATGTGTAGGTTGGTTGAATTACTGGTTGATTCCTCAAGAAGTTGATTTATTGGTTGGTTATTTTGCTGGTTGGTTGATCGGTTGGTTGGTTGCGTTAGTTGGTTGGTTTGTTTGTTGATTGGTTGGATGGTTGATAGGTTGATTGATTAGTTGTTTAATTAGTTGGTTGAATTACTGATTGATTCCTAGGTTGATTGGTTGGTTAGTTGATGGTTGGTTGATTCATTGGTTGGTTGGTTGGTTGATTGGTGGATTTTTTGGTTGGTTTGATGGTTGATTGGTTGATTCGTTGGTTGGTTGGCTGGTTGATTCGTTGGTTGATTGATTAGATGATTGATTGATTAACTTGTAGATTGGTTCATTTATTCGACTGTTGTTTTTATTGTTATAAAGCTGTTGGTTGTATCGGATAGTTAAGTTGGCTGTTCTCCTCAAGCATCTCATCTCGCAGGTATTGATTTTGTGAATTGGATAATGTCCATGTTTGACTTGTTGGTAAGAATATGCTATTTATTATCTGTCGTTTTGCGGACACAATTATATTTGGATGTTTCAGTTTGGGTAATAGTTCATATATAAGGCGCACTTGCTTGTTGACATGTGATTTCGATTTCTCTGTCTATTCTACCATCTTCTGTGATCATACCACTCCCAACTTAGTTATACGGCCCTGTAAACATATGTTTGGGAACCAGTGATCCAAGGAATGCCCCAGGCCCGCGGTATCATTCCATCCTTGTGTTTCTCGCAGCTATCAAGGAGATCCGGTCTGAAAGGTAAACGTACCTCAGAGGAGATGCAGCCGTAAGGGTGTGAGACGACACAGGTTTCACATATACTGGGTAGCATTGTTCATGAATTATCCTCCTTGCTTTATTTAACTGTGGCGAAGGAGTAAGTTACTACGCAATACCGCATACCGCGTTCGAAACACATTTGCGGGCGATTTGGCACCAGACCGCTTTGCGCTGGTTTTTATAAAATAATATGAGTACCTGTCGGTGAATAAGCAATAGCAAATTACTGAAAGTAAAACTCGCCAAGAAATAACAAACAGCCAAACAATGCTGTGGTTGACTGCGACGTACTGTAAAGGATATGCAACTAACTTTTAACTTTCTTTAACTCAAAACATCTGGGAGTTGGTATTTGGGGTGTTTGTAGGCCAGTCATTATGAGGAAAAGTAAGCTTGACATCTTTGTGATGACTGGCAAATTTGACGAGAAAATGGCAACGGGAAGACAGATAGATAAATATTTGGGTGGCTTGGTCATATGGTATGATCAAGACAAGAACATAGGCCTGGTACAATACTCGGGTGATCATGTGAGGTGTGATACCATTACCAGACACGATCCTTGGCATGTTTGTAATGGTTTATCTTCGAGTCTTGGATGTTTTATTGTCAATATACTAAATCCTAATGCCATGGGGAAGCAGTGGTAGTGGTGACGGTAATAGTTTAGTTGTAGTAATCGTGGATATGGTTGTGATGATGGTGGTGTTTGTCGCCGTTGTCGTGGTGGTGATGGTGATGGTGGTGGTGGTGGTGGTGGTGGTAGTAGTAGTAGTAGTAGTAGTAGTAGTAGTAGTAGTAGTAGTAGTAGTAGTAGTAGTAGTAGTAGTAGTAGTAGTAGTGGTGGTGGTGGTGGTGGTGGTGGTGGTGGTGGTGGTGGTGGTTGTGGTGTGTGGTGGTGGTAGTAGTAGTAGTAGTAGTAGTAGTAGTAGTAGTAGTAGTAGTAGTAATGGTAGTAATGGTAGTAGTAGTAGTAATGGTAGTAGTAGTAGTAGTTGTGGTGGTGATGGTGGTGGTGTATTAAGTAGTGGCAGTAATAGTAGTGGTTATGGTGGTAGTAGTGGTAGTTGTGGCTGTAATATTTTAGTTGTAGGAACCGCGGTGATGGTGGTGGTGGTGATGGTAATAGTAATAGTAGTAGCAGCAGCAGCAATAGTAGTAGTAGTAGTAGTAGTAGTAGTAGTAGTAGTAGTAGTAGTAGTAGTAGTAGTAGTAGTAGTAGTAGTAGTAGTAGTAGTAGTAGTAGTAGTAGTATTAGTAGTAGTGATGGTGGTGGTGGTGGTGGTAGTAGTAGTAGTGATGGTGATGGTGGTAGTGTAGTAAGTAGTGGCAGTAATAGTAGTGGTAATGGTAGTAGTAGTGGTAGTGGTGGCTGTAATATTGTAGTTGTAGTAATCGCGACTGCAACAACTATCGCGGCATTTCCCTTCTCAGCATTACAGGCAAGATTTTTGCCAGAGTAATCCTTAAAAGATTACACATTCTTGCTGAAAGAATCTACCCCGAATCGCAGTGCGGATTTAGACCCAACAGGTCCACCATCGATATTATTTTCTCACTCCGGCAGCTCCAAGAGAAGTGCAGAGAACAGAGGAAGCCATTATATATAGCCTTCATCGACCTCACAAAGGCATTTGACCTCGTGAGCAGAAGCGGCCTTTTTAAGGTCCTTGAAAAGGTTGGATGTCCACCCACCCTTCTTAGTCTCGTGAAATCATTCCACGAAAACATGCAGGGGACCATTTTATTTGACGGCTCAACATCCCAGTCATTCAGCATCAGCAGCGGAGTAAAGCAGGGATGCGTGCTTGCTCCTACACTCTTTGGTATCTTCTTTGCTGTTCTCTTAAGGCAAGCATTTGGGACTGCCACTGAAGGCATATACCTCCACACAAGATCTGATGGCAAACTTTTTAACCCATCAAGACTCAAGGCAAAGACCAAAATAAGACCAAGATGCGTAAGAGAACTACTTTTGCAGATGATGCAGCACTGACTACTCATACAGCAGAAGATCTCCAAAGGCTCATAGATCGTTTTGCAGCTGCCTGCAAAGACTTTGGGCTCACCATTAGCCTAAATAAAACACAGGTGATGGAACAAGACGCTGATGCGCCTCCGTCAATCAAAATCTCTAATTATGAATTGAAAGTCGTCCACGATTTTGTGTATCTGGGATCGACAATATCAGATAATCTTTCATTAGAGACAGAAATCGACAGACGCATTGGAAAGGCAGCCACAACATTTTCCAGGCTAGCTAAAAGAGTTTGGGAGAATAATAGACTAACAGAGCGTACAAAAGCTCAAGTATATAAAGCTTGTGTTGTTAGCACACTACTCTACGGGTCTGAATCCTGGACCCTGTACTCAAGACAGGAAAGGAAGTTGAATTCCTTCCACATAAGATGTCTGAGACGTATCCTGGGCATAACATGGAAAGACCACATAACAAACAAACAGGTGCTTGAAAGAGCAGATATTACCACAGTGCACACCCTCCTCAAGCAGAGACGCCTCCGGTGGTTGGGCCACGTATCTCGAATGGAGGACGAACGTATTCCCAAAGATCTCCTTTACGGAGAACTAGCCACAGGAAAGAGGCCAACCGGAAGACCCCAAATGAGATATAGGGATGTGTGTAAACAAGATATGAAAACCATTGGAATAGATCCAGACACGTGGGAGAGAGTTGCAACAGACAGATGCTCCTGGAGAAGAGATGTACGAAACGGACTGGTGCTCTTTGAGCGCAATCAGATCACAAAAACTGAGGAGAGACGGCACAGGCTCAAAGAGCAGTCACTTACTGCGGGACTTGCCTCGTCTCACAGATGCGGAAACTGTGACAGAGATTGTCATTCTCGAATTGGACTATACAGTCACCAACGGTGCTGCCAGGCACCTCCCAAGCGGCACAACTCTATAGTCCTTCAGGACTGAAAGAGGCCTACTACTACTAGTAATCGCGGTGATGGTTTTGATGATGGTGGTGTTTGTCGTCGTCGTCGTCATATTAGTAGTTGCTGTGGAGTAGTAGTTGTTGTAGTGGTGGTGGTGGTGGTGGTGGTGGTGGTGGTGGTGGTGGTAGTAGTAGTATTAGTAGTAATAGTAGCAGCAGCAGCAGCAGCAGCAGTGATTGTGGTTGTGATGGTGGGATGATATTAGTGGAAATAGCAGCAGAAACGATGGTAGTGGTGGTAGTTGTACTAGCGGCAGCTGTAGCAGCAGTAGCGATGGTAGTGGTGGTAGTTGTAGTAGTGGTAGTTGTAGTAGTGGCAGCTGTAGTAGCAGTAGCGATGGTAGTGGTGGTAGTTGTAGTAGTGGCAGCTGTAGTAGCAGTAGCGATGGTAGTGGTGGTGGTGATTGCAGCCACATTAATGATGACTAAACGTATACTAGTATGTGTGAATGTAGAACAGATCATAATGGTGACTATAATGATGATGACGACGACGATGATGATGATGATGATGATGATGATGATGATGATGATGATGATGATGATGATGATGATGATGATGACGACGATGACGACGACGACGACGACGACGACGACGAAGACGATGATGATGATAATTGCAAGACATCTGTAAAGAGAAAACTTCACAGCAGGTGGATGAAGTATTTGCAATGCCACAGTACACCAGCAGCGCAACAAAAAATAACAACATGAGAAATCTATTCAACAGAATACAAACACATTCAACAATTAATCTGCTCAGAGATGCCTGCTCGCACAAAGTCTGTCGCTAATGAGGCAATCGACAACAGCAGGGGATCTCCGCGGCTGTCAACGTAATATGATCAATATGTTTCCTAGTTCGAGTGTTCTTCGATTTACGAGAAGTATAGCAGCCGAGAAAATGGTGGTTATATGAAATGCTCGAATAGCGACAACTTATCTCATCTCATCTTGTTCCCTTGTAGCTTGCGGTGTCGAGGCGAAGCATAAATAACGGGGGGAGAATGCCCGTTAATGGACTTCATATATCAAAGTTCTAGGGAATCTGTTATTCCCTCAGTCCATAGTTTACATGGTCGAGCTCGTCTTCTGGTTTCATTTGGTCTGTACATCATTGCTTGTTATGGTGTGCTGTTGAGTTAAGTTGAACTAAGAACCGACATCACTGCACTCAGGACATCAATAGGTGGATAACATCAATAGGTTGACAATATCAGTAAGTGGACATTATCAATAGATGAATAACATCAACAGGTGGATAATAACAATAGGTGGACAGCATCAATATATTAATAACATCAATAGGTGGACAACGTCAATAGGTGAACAATATCAACAGGTGGACAACATAACTAGGTGGATAACATCAAAAGGTTAACAATATCAACAGGTGAATAAAATCAATAAGTGGACAACATCAATAGGTGGACAATATCAACAGGTGGACAATATCAATAAGTGGACAACATAAATGGATGGAAAACATCAATAGTTGGACAACATCAACATGTGGATAACATCAACAGGTAGGTAACATCAGTAGTGGATAACATCAACAGGTGGACAATATCAATAGGGAGACAACATCAATAGGTGAACAATATCAGCAGGTGGATAACATCAATAGGTGGACAATATCAGCAGGTGGATAACATCAACATATGGATAACATCAACAGGTGGATAACATCAACTGGTGGCTAACATCAATAGGTGGATAAACAACAGGTGGATAAAAGACAGGTGGATAACATCAACAAACGGACAACATCAACAGGACTGGTTTTTTGCATGTGAATTAGCTTTCTCTATTACTAGTGTCCCTCGCCATCAGACAAACCCACTCCGACTTCAGAGGTACTTGTAATTTACGTCCTTAATTCAAGGACGAGAAGTCAACATTGTTGGTCGAATTGACTGGTGTAGGTATTGAACCCGCTACATCGTCATCAGCACCCCGGAAGTTGATGACGATGATGATGAAAATGATAATTATTATGACGACAACGACTTCCACAAACAATCAACATACACACATAACCTCCTACTGCCATCATGGAACAGAAACAACACTACTGGAATAAACACCTTAGACTCCTAGAACACATTTCATAAAAAGACATCACGATGTAAAGAAACAGTTCAGAGAGTGCCACGAGTGTTTAATTCACGGAGGTCTGGCCTCAGTTTACATTCTGATTGAGAGTAACTCGTGTACAAATTACAAACGAGTTACCGGACTTTTTGCTTGAAATGGGGATTTAGATAAATATTGTTTCGTTAATTACACAAGACAAGAAATATTTATTCCGTTGCAGGAGATCTATTTTTACACTAAGCAGCATATGCGAAACCAATGTTATTGTCTGAATAGGTAAATGTAAAAGCTGCATTTCAGACATGAAAAGTGACTTTTATGATAAGTCACTTTCATCGATTATCAGACAAAGAGCGCTGAAATATATATCTATATATAAGCAACAGAGATGTAGTTCCTGAGACGAATATTGCGAATTCCTTGGACTGCGAGAGTAACTAACAATGACTGCCTGAAACAAACTAATGAAACTAGAACATTATATACAATAATAAGACAGAGACAAACATCTTTCTTCGGTCACGTGATGAGAAGAGAGGCATTGGAGAACATCGTAACAACTGGAAAGATCGAGGGAAGAGAGGCAGAGGCAGACCAAGAAAAATGATGCTGGATGGACTGAGACGGTGACATGGAGAAATATCATCAGCAGAGTTGATCCAGAACACCAACAACCGAGATCTGTGGACAGCCATGAACGCCTACGCCAGCTGGCAGGGCACTTGATGATACACACACACACACACGGGGGGGGGGGGGGTCAAATGAAAACCTTTTCCTTTCAATGATTCTATGGGTTGTCCAAACAGGTGGAAATCACCTGAGGCTATTTCTGGCGAATACGGGTCATGTGGTACACACTGAAAGTGGAGGTCTTCGAAGGTTTCAACCGCTCCAAGGTCTTTATAGGATCGAGTATTGTCAAGTTGCAAAAGAGCACCTTTACAAAGACGTCCCCGTCGTTTGGATTTGATTGCGGGTCGAAACTTCCCACTCCACTGATACATTTGCTGGACTGACAGGCATGCATCACCATACTGGACCTTCATTCCCCGATGAATTTCTATAGGTTTCACCTCTTCACTGATCAAAAGCCGGATAGCAGAACGATGCTACATTTAGATACATGTAAAAACGGGGCGGCCATCTTTACAGTGTCCTTATTACGTCACGGTCTTCGTGTGCTCCGTGATATCACGTGTTTAACACTCTTGACACCCTTAACAATAATATTGACTGGTTTAAGACAATGGCGTGGTTACCGTATTCTCCATCACAATTTAAGATTTTAATTTGAAGCCCACTCGTATTTCCGGGCGTCTCCGTGTGGACGGAGGAACAAATGGATTACCATAGTCTGGTAAGAATGAGACAGCGAGCACCCCTCGGAGGAACAAATGGATTACCATAGTCTGGTAAGAATGAGACAGTGAGCACCCCTCGGAGGAGCAAATGGATCACCATAGTCTGGTAAGAATGAGACAGCGAGCACCCCTCGGAGGAGCAAATGGATCACCATAGTCTGGTAAGAATGAGACAGCGAGCACCCCTCGGAGGAGCAAATGGATCACCATAGTCTGGTAAGAATGAGACAGCGAGCACCCCTCGGAGGAGCAAATGGATCACCATAGTCTGGTAAGAATGAGACAGCGAGCACCCCTCGGAGGAGCAAATGGATTACCATAGTCTGGTAAGAATGAGACAGCGAGCACCCCTCGGAGGAGCAAATGGATCACCATAGTCTGGTAAGAATGAGACAGTGAGCACCCCTCGGAGGAGCAAATGGATCACCATAGTCTGGTAAGAATGAGACAGCGAGCACCCCTCGGAGGAGCAAATGGATTACCATAGTCTGGTAAGAATGAGACAGCGAGGTGTGACGAGGGGATCTGGCCGACGCTCGACGCTCAGAGGAAAGGTGAGACGGACATATAATCAGATTGCTTCTGGAACTATTAGTGTTGGAACTCTTCGCTGGCTGCTGAGGATGTGGACGGAGCGCTTATGGGAATGTTCCGAATGCTGTGATGTCGGTTCCTAAATCAATCAATCAATCAATCCGTGTGGACGAAGGGGTTCGCCCGACGGCGAGGGACACTAGTAACTGGGAAAGCTAATCCACACGTAAAAATCAGTCCATGGCACTCGAAGTAGAAGCACGGGGGTGGACTAAGCTTGAGTTCAAGACAAGCCAAGGCCCAAAAACAAGGGGTGATGGGCGAGATAGAAACCGAATTATCTAAATACGACCTTTACAGGACGTGGCTGTCAACCACAGTATTTTTCGCTGTTTGTCATTTCTAGGCAAGTTTACATTCAGTAGTTTGCCATTGCTTTCTGAACGACTGGCACTAATACCATTTTTATGACCACCAACACATGACGGTCTGCTTCCAAATCGACCGTAGCTGTGTTTTGAACGCAGTATGCGGGATTACGATTTGCGTTCGTAAAACCTTCACCACGGAGCTGGCGGTATGTGAGACAAGTGTTGTAACCCCTCGGCCATTTACCTCAAGCATCAGTCTCAGATACTGGCATTGCTACCACACATTACGTTACCGGATCATTGCACTCGAGTCAAACCAACAAGATCTAAGCCACTCTCAATAGATATTAAAATCATGGGTGCTAATAAAAATGAAAATAAAGTATAAATAACTGTGTGTCAGGTCTTAGTCAGATATGTCTGAGCTACCATATGACAGTAGACGGCACTACCCGCTTTCTGTCAGCGCTGAATCTTGGACGGCGCTTACTAAACCCGACACCCCCACATTATGCCAACGGTTACGAGTGGGGGAGCGCAATTGGGAGGGTACAAGCTTTATCCTGGTGCGAGGAAATGCAACCTAAAGACAAAATGTCATGGCAGGGCAGACTAGACCCTAAGCCTTGGTTAGCAGCTGGTCTAGGATGGAAGCTCCGCAGGCGGACAGTTAGAGCATTGCTTTGCTGATCCGGCAGCTTCTGCAGGTTGTCTTGTTCCAGACGTATTGATGTTACGTTTCCTCTGGAGTAAACTAGGCAGGCCGAGAGAGGGATCATGTTGCACGGGCAACACATAGTCTCTATATTTCAGCCTAGGCTTTGTACTATGGAGAAGTATAACTCCATCCCTGGTCTAATCAGTCACACTCGCTACTGCCATGGGTTATAGTAATTAATATTATGCCTTTTTGAAGCATAATGTAACAAACTGTCGTCTTTCAAGACGGCAAGGTACCAATGACGCTACTTACATCCGTGGCTAGCACAATGAGTTGAGAGCTAACCGCCAATACGTACGGAATGAGATCTCAGGCACGCCTCGCGGGTCTCCTCGGTGTTTGTCATTTCCGCGAGTAAAGTGCAGAAGTACGGCCTCGGCGACCACCATTCGTGTATTGGCTGTCCTGAAATTCTGAGCAATCAATACGCATCGAGAAACGGGAGCAATCGATACCGCGGTCTCGCCATGTGAAATGTTTATTTTATAGCGGAATATTGCAGGCTTTGAGCAGGTGTCCGCACAGACAGACAGACCGACGGGCAGGCTCACGTCTGCGGAAAGATCAGGAAAGAAAAGAAACGGTATCACACGAGAGCAGAGAGGTGATATTTCATGGAGGCCAGAAAAACCGGAATCGTTTGAGGGTAATCGAAATCGGGATAATGATTATTGGAGTGTGTAGAAAGGATGGAAATACATTCAGATAAGTTCATGTTTTCCAGTCAAGAGATCTTCTTCTTCTTCTTCTTCTTCTTCTTCTTCTTCTTCTTCTTCTTCTTCTTCTTCTTCTTCTTCTTCTCCTTCTTCTTCTTCAGCCTTTTCTCTCTTATTCTAGTACAAGCCATACTCTACGCCGCGTCTATCCTATACGTCGCGATTTCCTACAACTTATCCTATGTCGTCCTCATATTATTTCTCTGTCTATAATTCTCTTCTCTCTCTCTCTCTCTCTCTCTCTCTCTCTCTATATATATATATATATATATATATATATATATATATATATATATATATATATATATATATATATATATCATGTGCCATGCCGGAAAGCGTGGGCGGTCATGACTCGCCATTTCACTCGATCACCAGCGTCGTGGATCAGCTCAGTATTCCTGTCTCGTCCATGCCATGTGGCCAAGCCATCCAGGTATTTTCCTCTCGGTCTTCCTCTTGGTCAGTTCCCTTCGATCTTGCCAGTTGTCACTAAGTTCTCCAATCCATTTCTTCTCATGACATGTCCAAAAAAATTTGACTGCCTACGTTTAATTTCTCTAATCAATTTACGATTTTCATTTGTTTCTTGTAGGACTTGGTTATTTGTTTTTCTGTCTGTTCATGGTATTCTTTGCATTTTCCTCAGAAACCACATTTCTTCAGCCATCATAAGTTTCACATCCATACAAAAGAACAGGCTCTATGTATCCCCTCAACACTCTTTTTCTCGTTTCAATTGACATATTTTTATTTTATATATATATATATATATATATATATATATATATATATATATATATATATATATATATATAGAGAGAGAGAGAGAGAGAGAGAGAGAGAGAGAGAGAGAGAGAGAGAGAGAGAGAGAGAGAGAGAGAGAGAGAGAGAGAGAGAGAGAGGACTTTCTAGTTTACCATAAACAGGTTTTCTCAACGTACATCCTATCAAGAGCCAGCACATTTCCCTCACCTCTTGATCCACTGCATATCTTCTCTATATTGATTTGAGTTATTGAAAGAAAGGTCACTACAATAAACACTCCATTGTATTAATATAAACTAATAACAAGTTAGTTGCATGCCAATTACAGGATGTCGCAGTCAACCTCAGCATTTTGTGTGTTCTGTTGGTGATTTGCTTGGTAATTTTACGTTCAGTAGTTTGCCGTTGCTTTCTATGTCAAAATCAACCAACTCGGTCTGCTTCCAAATCTCCAGCAGGTATTTCGAACGCAGTATCCGGGATTGCTATGCTACAGCTCCGACATAAACAAACAGCTTATTCAGTACTGGATATATATCGCCACACGTGACCTCCCATGTGGACATAGGGACGATATATCGCCACATGTGACCTCCCATTTGGACATAGGGACGATATATCGCCACATGTGACCTCCCATTTGGACTTAGGGACGATATATCGCCAAATGTGACCTCTCATTTGGACTTAGGGACGATATATCGCTCCATGGGATTCCCCATTGGACAGAAGGACGATATATCGCCAAATGTGACCTCCCATTTGGACTTAGGGACGATATATCGCCAAATGTGACCTCTCATTTAGACTGAAGGCCGATATATCGCTACATGTGACCTCCCATTCAGACAGAATGGCGATATATTGCCATACTAGAGTCATTGTGTTATTTGTTTTGTTTCGTGGTAGCTTCCGCAATTTCAACGCTCAGCGAACGGAATTGTACATAATATTACTTGAGAGGCATTGGAGAACATCGTGACAACTGGAAAGATCGAAGGGAAGAGAGGCAGAAGCAGACCAAGAGAAATGATGCTGGATAGATTGAGATGGTGGCGTGGAGGAATATCAAAAGCGGAGCTGATCCCGAAAACCAAAGACCAAGATCCGTGGAGAGTCATAAACGCCAACGCCAGCCGGCATGGCACTTGATGATGATGATTACTAGTTCATTTTATTGTGTACATGCCTGATCCAAACCTATTGTTTGTTTGGCACGAGTCAGTTACAATGTTCTCCGAGTGTTTATGAACGCTATGTATCAGTGTTTAGACTCTAAACTTTAGAGTATCAGTAACATTAATTTTCTCGGAGTTCAGGTAAGATACTTATCAGGAAGGGAGATTGTCGGTGAGGCGAATTTCTGTTTATTTCTCCTCCAAAATCAATTTTCTCTAGACAGCTTTGTCTTTTTGTCTGGGGAAACCAAGGACTGCTATTATCCCCCCTTTTTTTTCAACGAGCCACTTCTGGGCTGTTTTCATGTATATCAAAGAACGTTGTATGTGTGTGATTTTTTTTTTCTAGCATGAAAGAGGTATTTGTCCCGATATTCTCACCTGGATCTGGAGTACAGGATGGTTTGAACCGGAATCCACCACATAAGACCAGTGTGAATAATCTTATAAACCATCACATCTCTTTGCGCTATTAGTTGTAGCTAGTAAACCGTAAATGTAACAAACCTGGTCTTAGCAGGCAGGAGCACGTGCCAATAGACATTTCAACGGAAAGCAGTATCGATACACGATGAAGAAATGAGTTTTTGTTTAAATTCGGGAAGTTGGCTATTACTATTGATATCTGATATCACATAAGGTTTATGTCTTTGAGAAAAAGAAGATATCACAATCTAATAAACTCCCATAGAGCCAGCTTGGCGGGAAAGGGAGCTGGGTGTATACTGACCTGGCGTTAGGAGAGGAAAATACAATCAGAATTTAAAAAAAGAAACAAAGCCGGTTACACCAATAGAAGGTAGGTGAGTCATTCACGTCCTGGTTTGTTCTAGAATATATCAGTTATTCATGAGAGTGAAACATAGAAGAGCGGGAAAATAGATGGAAGGCTGGAGAGAAAGGACGAAAAATAGGAGATTTAAAGAAACAATAGAGGTTACATGAGGGAGATGAACACGGGGAAGTAAACTACGATGAAGCACTGAAAGGGGGGTAATATGAAAGGAGACAATATGGAGGAGAGAAAGCAACCAAAATGGTGCATTGAAAGGAGGCAATATGGAGGAGAGGGAAAGAAAAACTACGATGGTGCAATGAAAGGGGGCAATTTGAAAGAGAGAAAACAATTCACGGTGGTGCAATGAAAGGGGGCAATATGAAAGAGAGAAAACAATTCAAGGTGGTGCAATGAAAGGAGGCAATATGGAGGAGAGGGGGAAAAAAACTACGATGGTGCAATGAAAGGGGGCAATATGAAAGAGAGAAAACAATTCACGGTGGTGCAATGAAAGGGGGCAATATGAAAGAGAGAAAACAATTCACGGTGGTGAAATGAAAGGAGGCAATATGTGTCGTGAAATACTGAGAGTTAATGATTCCCAGATAGACGACTGTATACACCGACTAACCAGGTAGAAGAAGGGTTAACAAACGAAGCAGTAAGGGTAACAAACAACGGAGTGACCAGGCACAGGTGTTTATAGGTCAAGACAGAAGAGGCCGCTTACAGCACAGGTAACCTTTCGCGTGGAAAAAGTGGTTTGCGACAAAGGCAGACAGCATTATTGGATAGCATATTGCGGTCTGAATGTATGAATAATGGAAAAGTTTCAGATCTGTAATTTTCCACTAACTGTGATAATGAAGTAGGAACTTGAGGTGTCAAGCAAGGTCAAGGACTATGCGGCAAAAATGACCTATAAAGAGTGTCCACTTCTTTGTGTAAGTTTAGTGTGTGTTCCAAACTGAACTGAAGGAGATATGTTCTTGAGTGGGAATAGAAATACACGTCCCTAATGATGGAAAGAGGGGATAGTAGTGTGTTATTCGCTAAGTGTTTTTTCGATTCCAGGAACATAGATGCCTAAATAAGGTATATTAGAGTATAGTTTAGCATAGGAATATAGATGTGAGTGAATAGCATTTAACATTGCTTTCTATTAGTAGGAATAGTATAGACGTTAGGTGAATCTTCTATCCTATGTCAGAGTGGGTTTTTTCGGAAGCCTTTTCATTTCGGCTGGAGGAAAAGACACTCACATAGGAGAGAAGAGGAAGCAGACACAGATCTCATTATTAAATGTATATCACACAGGTTCCCATACCAGTGCGAGACTTATCAACTAAGATATCACACAGATGGCTGTGGTCAAGATCACTCAGTGTTGATAACCCACAAGAGAGCACTTTAAAGTAATAAAGCACGACACTTGTGCATAAGAAAGGAAAGAAAAGAAGTGTCATCTTAATAAGTCAGGAGGACAGAGAACGGAAAATAGAGATCATACAAACTAAAGAAAAAAGACTCAAATTACTCAGTATCGAAGAGTTGCAAGGGGCATACCAAATGCCTATACCAATTACGAACTATCCAGTGTAGAACTTTTACAGGACAAAAATAGAGAATACTAGAAACTCGATGTGTTTTCAAGGATGGAATTAAGAACACTATAAGAAAGCAACGAACATTCAGTTTAAGCTGACAGCATAGAGTGATCGGTTTAAGTACATTGATAAAGTGGTGCACATTTTTCATTACAAACAAAACGGATATATCTACAGACTCAAACAGATGGAGCATTCAGGGTGAGACCGTTCTGTTGTATCTATGTACCGTCCTGTACTTTAGCCGAGAGAAGAGACGAGAGAAGACACGGAGACTATCTATCAACATCTTATCTGGCAGCCACACTAGAAGAACATACCAACTACATAGACAATATCCATACATACACCAGACATAGTTTTTATTAATAAATCTTTTATCTTATCGTTGAAAGGAACTGTTGTCGGAGTATGTGTTGAGGGAATAATAGAGAGAGAGAGAAAGAAATAGATATATGGAATGGAAGACAGAAGAGAGGAGTGTAGACCAAAGTCAGTCAATAATCCCAACAGATACTAAGTTTAAAGATGTGCTTGTTGATTCCAATCTCCTCTCGGGAATTAACAGGACAATATGGATGACAGAAGTCAACAGCCACGGTGAAATACAAGGAGGAAATATGAAAGAGAGAAAACAACTACCGCAGTGCAATGAAAGGAGGCAATATGGAGGAGAGAAAACAGTCCAGAAATTGGGGTGTTAATGAATCGGTTTTCCAGACAGACAAGTGGACAGACAGGCAGGTATAGAGGACAGACCGGTAGAGAGGACAGACAGGCAGGCAGAGAGGACAGACAGAGTGGACAGACAAACAGAGAGGACAGACTGGTAGAGATGACACACAAGTAGAGAGGACACACAGGTAGAGAAGACATACGTGTAGAGAGGACAGACAGGTAGAGAGGACATACAGGCAGGCAACAGACAGGCAGAGAGCAAAGACAGATAGAGAGGGCAGAGAGGACAGACAGGCAGAGAGGACAGACAGGTAGATAGGACAGACAGGTAGAGAGGACAGACAGGCAGAAAGCAAAGACAGATAGAGAGGACAGCAGGCAGAGAGGACAGACAGGCAGAGAGGACAGATAGACAGAGAGGACAGACAGGCAGAATGCTGGTGACTTTACAGTAAGAAAGTTCCAGACAGAGTGAATGTGGATAGGTGGTAAGACACATTACATACCTAGTCACACGGTCACACGTCTACATAAGTCTTTATCCTATATCTCCTCTTGTGGATGAGAGAGTGGTTGTGATGTACTGTGTGGTGTTGTAGATTAATAATATTTAATAGACATAGATAAATGATATAGGTTCTAGGTAGATTATCGGTTTATAGTGAGTACTCTTTACTGCCTTGAGGGGTCTTTACTCAACGTGCTGACTTACCTGCTTTAACTATGGCCACTACTAAACTGACAACAGCAGAACTTAGGGCCAACGGAGAAGAAATTGGGTTGGCTGACTCGGAATTAACTGATTACATACAGGAAAGAGAGTGAGAGATTCGTCAAGCGGAACGAGAAGAGCGAAAGGCCGAGTTGGAAGTGAGAAGAATAGAGGTGGAGGCCAAGCGACTGGAAATGGAACAAGAGGCCAAGAAAATGGACCAGGAGACCAAGCGACTGGAAATGGAACAAGAGGCCAAGAAAATGGACCAGGAGACCAAGAAACTGGAAATGGAACAGACTGCCAGGAGACAAGAAATGGAACATGAATACCGCTTTAAAGAGTTAGAACTCAAGACACAAACTAAGGGTGAAATAGATGCAGCAGAAGGAAGTTCTTCGTCACCTGGTGCAACCCACATGAGTGGACATGGTTACCATGCCATGAAGTTTCCCTTAGCTGTCTACGATCAGTCTAAGGAACGCTTTGACCAGTACGCATCTCGTTTTGAAGCAATGTCAGTCGCTATGGGGCTGGATAGGAGCAGGTGGGCTCTTAAATTATCCCAGGGATTAATAGGTTCGGGATTTGAGGTGTACACACGCTTACCACCAGGACAGGAAAATAATTACCAGGAATTAAAAGCCGCTTTGATGAAACATTTTGACACCACAGCACAAACGTATAGGAAGAAGTTTAGATCGTCTAGACGAGAGCCGGGAGAACTATTCGCCGCCTACAGTCTGAGGCTGAAATCCTATCTCCAGAAATGGATGGACTTGGCAGAATTCAAGAGGGATTATGAGAGTCTCGAAGAGATGATGGTGGTAGACCAGATGCGAAAGCAAATGTCGAAACCTCTCAGAACCTTCTTGGGAGAACAAGGGGCGGAACGGATTGAGGCTGTGACGAAACTGGCGGAAAGGTTCGTGGAAGTACATGGTGAAACTGAGGAACTAAGTACACAAACCAAAGGTCAGGAGAAACCAGAGAAAAAGAAACCAAAAAACTGGGAAGGAGAAAAAGTGGAACCTTATATAAAGCACACAGAGGAGAGTTCAGAGAAGGTGAAGGTAGGAAACCAGAGCACCTCGAATTCTCAAGCGAAGCGACAGTGGTCTGAGAAGTGGTGTTCATTTTGCAAGGCGGCCTCTCACAACACCAAAGACTGCAGATCGAAACCTAAAAGTTCTTACTTCGCAGCATGCAAAGTGATTCCTACATCGGTGATCACAGACAAGGCTGAGGTCGGCGAAGGAGAAAGGAACAAAAAGGACACACGAAAACCTAGGAAGGGAACAGGGTGCACACACTGCCAGTCGATAACACATAATACTGTGGACTGCGGATGCAAGGCAAAAAACGCGAATTGCATAACCAACCTCGAGGAATCAAAAGAGGAAGGCAAGGAAACGGTCAAGGAGATGAAAGACACTCAGGACCAAGAGAGACCACCTGTGGTTGAACTTATTGAAGTCAATGGCCAGCAGGTTGTTTGTCTCTACAATACCGGTTTGGATGGGGAAGCGGTGGTGGACGCCAGCTTGGTAAGCCCAGACCAACTTACAGGGGAGACCATGGAAATACAGCCGGCAATGAGGAGTGCTGTTACTATGACGCTGCCAATCGCCAAGGTGGAGATTAAATCCAGGTACGTCACGGGCATTATTCCAGCTGCTGTATTATCTGACTCCTTATTTCCAATGATCATTGGCACGAAATATGTCTTTTTGGGGATGCCCAAACAGCCAGCCCAAAAGGGAACAGTAGTCAGTGGATCTCAAGGGAAGGAAAAAGAGGCAGAGACACTATGCGACAACTCAGGGATAGGAGAATTGCATACTGCCCAGAGGAAGGATACTACGTTGCATCCTTGCTACAGGAAGCTGCAAAGAAGTGCTGAGCCACCAGAACGGGGACAGTACTTTCTGAAGAATCAACTACTCTATCGGAGAGCTGGGAGGGGAGATAACCTGCACGAGCAGTGGGTGGTTCCAGAGACCCACCGTCCTCACATTCTTCAGAGTGGACACATCATAGGCGAGAATCGACACATGGGTGTCAGAGAGACCTTGCAGCAAATTTCCGGCCATTATTGCTGGCCAGGAATGACCGGAGATGTACGCCGGTGGGTGAAGTCTTGTTCGGAGTGCCAGAGAGCACCACCCAACAAGCGAATCAAGAGGAAACTAGCTCTTAAAGTGGAAGACAAAGTGGAAGTGTGGAGTCCAGCAGAGACCAATATACTCCAAGTAGGATGGAAAGGACCTTATCCTGTGGAAAAGGTGGTGTCCAAGAACATCTACAAAATACGGATCGGGGAAGAGAAGAAAAATCTCCCTAGACATCTCATTAGGAAATATGAAGAGAGATCCGGGAGCAAAGCTTCGCACTTTATGGTGATGGCAGCCATTGGGACAAAGGTTACCAGTCCAGACGAAGACCAGAGATCGCCAGTACAACATAGGAGGGCCTATGGGACAGTACGTGATAGGTCAGATTTACCCAACGACAGGAGGAGGGAAATCACAAGTCAGGGAAAGGACAAGAGTGAAAGTTTCACCGGTAACCAAGTTCAGAAGGGGTGGGTAACGTCGGGAAAAGCGAGAATTACCCAGGACTCCAACCGAAGATGGGCTGACCAGATACAATATCGCCCAAGATGGTCCTGGAAGCAAAAGTCCAGGAGATGTGGGAAAGACGACTCGGTCCATCGAGGACGAGGTGGAACCTCCCCAGAGGCAAAGCCGGGGGAAACCAAGAGGACATGGAAGCAGTGTTACAATCAGGATGGGACCATCCGTCTGTATTGTGAGCCGTCGCTGACGCAAGTCGAAAGTAGGTCGACCAGACGTACAGGAGCGAGGAGCCAACACTAGTTTCAGTCGTGAGTAGTATAGTAGGGTGTCAATTAGAGCGCCTACTGGATAATGAGATGAGCCATGTGAGGATCCAATCATATCATCAACACGTGATGTTAATAGCTACTTCGCAGAAGCTCAACGCACGATGGATGTGATGGAAGTTGTTGCGGCAACTGGACTTCACAGTGGAATACTATGGTAAGGAGAATGTAGGAGCAGATTTCTTATCCAGACATCCAGCTCCGGAGGAAGAAGACTAGGGTTGTGGATTCTGGGAATCAAACCTACAGTGAGAAAGATTCGACGCGGTCTAATCTCTTAAGAGGGGGCCTATGTCGTGAAATACTGAGAGTTAATGATTCCCAGATAGACGACTGTATACACCGACTAACCAGGTAGAAGAAGGGTTAACAAACGAAGCAGTAAGGGTAACAAACAACGGAGTGACCAGGCACAGGTGTTTATAGGTCAAGACAGAAGGGGCCGCTTACAGCACAGGTAACCTGTCGCGTGGAAAAAGTGGTTTGCGACAAAGGCAGACAGCATTATTGGATAGCATATTGCGGTCCGAATGTATGAATAATGGAAAAGTTTCAGATCTGTAATTTTCCACTAACTGTGATAATGAAGTAGGAACTTGAGGTGTCAAGCAAGGTCAAGGACTATGCGGCAAAAATGACCTATAAAGAGTGTCCACTTCTTTGTGTAAGTTTAGTGTGTGTTCCAAACTGAACTGAAGGAGATATGTTCTTGAGTGGGAATAGAAATACACGTCCCTAATGATGGAAAGAGGGGATAGTAGTGTGTTATTCGCTAAGTGTTTTTTCGATTCCAGGAACATAGATGCCTAAATAAGGTATATTAGAGTATAGTTTAGCATAGGAATATAGATGTGAGTGAATAGCATTTAACATTGCTTTCTATTAGTAGGAATAGTATAGACGTTAGGTGAATCTTCTATCCTATGTCAGAGTGGGTTTTTTCGGAAGCCTTTTCATTTCGGCTGGAGGAAAAGACACTCACATAGGAGAGAAGAGGAAGCAGACACAGATCTCATTATTAAATGTATATCACACAGGTTCCCATACCAGTGCGAGACTTATCAACTAAGATATCACACAGATGGCTGTGGTCAAGATCACTCAGTGTTGATAACCCACAAGAAAGCACTTTAAAGTAATAAAGCACGACACTTGTGCATAAGAAAGGAAAGAAAAGAAGTGTCATCTTAATAAGTCAGGAGGACAGAGAACGGAAAATAGAGATCATACAAACTAAAGAAAAAAGACTCAAATGACTCAGTATCGAAGAGTTGCAAGGGGCATACCAAATGCCTATACCAATTACGAACTATCCAGTGTAGAACTTTTACAGGACAAAAATAGAGAATACTAGAAACTCGATGTGTTTTCAAGGATGGAATTAAGAACACTATAAGAAAGCAACGAACATTCAGTTTAAGCTGACAGCATAGAGTGATCGGTTTAAGTACATTGATACAGTGGTGCACATTTTTCATTACAAACAAAACGGATATATCTACAGACTCAAACAGATGGAGCATTCAGGGTGAGACCGTTCTGTTGTATCTATGTACCGTCCTGTACTTTAGCCGAGAGAAGAGACGAGAGAAGACACGGAGACTATCTATCAACATCTTATCTGGCAGCCACACTAGAAGAACATACCAACTACATAGACAATATCCATACATACACCAGACATAGTTTTTATTAATAAATCTTTTATCTTATCGTTGAAAGGAACTGTTGTCGGAGTATGTGTTGAGGGAATAATAGAGAGAGAGAGAAAGAAATAGATATATGGAATGGAAGACAGAAGAGAGGAGTGTAGACCAAAGTCAGTCAATAATCCCAACAGATACTAAGTTTAAAGATGTGCTTGTTGATTCCAATCTCCTCTCGGGAAATTAACAGGACAATATGGATGACAGAAGTCAACAGCCACGGTGAAATACAAGGAGGAAATATGAAAGAGAGAAAACAACTACCGCAGTGCAATGAAAGGAGGCAATATGGAGGAGAGAAAACAGTCCAGAAATTGGGGTGTTAATGAATCGGTTTTCCAGACAGACAAGTGGACAGACAGGCAGGTATAGAGGACAGACCGGTAGAGAGGACAGACAGGCAGGCAGAGAGGACAGACAGAGTGGACAGACAAACAGAGAGGACAGACTGGTAGAGATGACACACAAGTAGAGAGGACACACAGGTAGAGAAGACATACGTGTAGAGAGGACAGACAGGTAGAGAGGACATACAGGCAGGCAACAGACAGGCAGAGAGCAAAGACAGATAGAGAGGGCAGAGAGGACAGACAGGCAGAGAGGACAGACAGGTAGATAGGACAGACAGGTAGAGAGGACAGACAGGCAGAAAGCAAAGACAGATAGAGAGGACAGCAGGCAGAGAGGACAGACAGGCAGAGAGGACAGATAGACAGAGAGGACAGACAGGCAGAGGGACAGACAGGTAGAGAGGACAGACAGAGATGCAGACAGGCAGAGAGAATAAATAGGTAGAGAGGGCAGACAGAGAGGAAAAACATGTAGAGAGGACAAACAGGTAGAGAAGACAGCCAAGTAGAGAGGACAGACAGGTAAAGAGGACAGACAGATAGAGAGGACAGTCAGGTAGAGAAGACAGCCAAGTAGAGAGGACAGTCAGGTAGAGGACAGACATATAGAGAGGACAGTCAGGTAGAGGAAAGTCAGGTAGAGGACAGACAGACAGAGAGGACAGTCAGGTAGAGGACAGACAGATAGAGAGGACAGACAGACAGAGAGGACAGTCAGGTAGAGGACAGACAGATAGAGAGGACAGTCAGGTAGAGGACAGACAGACAGAGAGGACAGTCAGGTAGAGGACAGACAGATAGAGAGGACAGTCAGGTAGAGGACAGACATATAGAGAAGGCAGATAGAAAAGTAGAGAGGACATGCAGGCGGGTAGAGAGGACAGACAGGTAGAGAAAAGGGACAGACATAAGCATCTACGAGAAGGCAATTATATGATTGCGCACAATACATCTCTCTCTCTCTCTCTGTCTCTCTCTCTCTCTCTTTCTCTCTCTCACACACATACTCTCTCTCTCACTCACTCTCTCTCTCACTCAATCTCTCTCACTCACTCTCTCTCTCTCACTCCCTCTCTCTCACCCACTTTCTCTCTCACACATACTCTCTCTCACACACACACATACTCTCTCTCTCTCTCTCTCTCTCTCTCTCTCTCTCACTCTCGCACACACGTGACCACATACTGATATACGCACATCCCCCACACCCGTAGTCTACACGTGACAAAACAAATGTAATGTTACATTACGAAAGGAAGCAGACGAGCCACGATCGCGAGCAGAAAGACACAATTATCCTTACGCCCAGACAGGCCGGCAGGCGCCCGTGTAATTAAATCAAACACTTTTTTGTTGCTTGCCTTCCATCATTTTAAACAGAACAAAAAGGACACCCCCACTCCCATCCCCGTCCCCCCTTCCGCCTCCTCCACCTTCAATTTCACCCCTCGTCCTTGTCCTCGGTCTATGTCGCTTCACACTCACAGTGTATTTCTCGTATACTTTGAAATTCGCGAAGACTAGACAATTTAAAATCAATGAATCTCGAATGCGGACAAGGTTCGTGTGAATTTGCAACACTCGAGACTCAAAACAAGTCAGGTTTTATGTCGATTTACAATGTAAGAGATTCGTGGAATGAAGGCATCATGTCTGTGTCCAATAGTGAAGGGGGACCACGCAAAAAAACAAGGGGGCAGGGGGGGGGGGTGTTCGGAAAAGAGAGGGGGCGAGAGCGGGTGTGGTTTTCGGAAAGGAGAGGGGGTGAGGGGTGGGGACGAAACTCAAAACACGCAGATATCAAGATAATTTACAACAACGAGGGATAACTCAGTCAACAGCCAGTTTTAAGGCAACTTTATAGTCACTAAAGTATGAAACAGACAGCCTTGGTGTCACTTTACAATTTACACACACAAGCCACAATAAATATGTTTCACGATTTCTTGCCTGACATATTTCGCTGCATCTCGTCAGCCGCATACTGCAGAGTTATGTACCATGTGAAGAGAGTAAGTGAATCATATTTAATAATACTTTAATCGGGCAACTATAGTTTGTGGCTTATCTATTTAAGATTCACTCAAGGAATACACTGTCTTGGCTCAATTTACAGACAAATAGGCGTAAAACAGATGGTTTACGTCCCTTTTACAATCAATGAGGCATACAATAGTTGGTTTGCGGCCCTTTTACAATCAATGAGGCGTAAAACAGATGGTTTATGTCCCTTTTACAATCAATGAGGCATAAAACAGATGGTTTGCGTCCCTTTTACAATCAATGAGACGTAAAACAGATGGTTTATGTCCCTTTTACAATCAATGAGGCATAAAACAGATTATTTATGTCCCTTTTACAATAAATGAGGCGTAAACCAGATGATGTATGTCCCTTTTACAATCAATGAGGAGTAAAACAGATGGTTTGCGTTCCTTTTACAATCAGTGAGACGTAAAACAGATGGTGTATGTCCCTTTTACATTCAGTGAGGCATAAAACAGATGGTTTGCGTCCCTTCTACAATCAATGAGACGTAAAACAGATGGTTTATGTCCCTTTTGCATTCAATGAGACATAAAACAGATGGTTTGCGTCCCTTTTACAATCAATGAGACGTAAAACAGATGGTTTATGTCCCTTTTACATTCATCTCATCTCATCTCATCATGTTCCTCTTGTACCTTGCGGTGTTGAGGTGAAGTAGAAACTTCGTGAGAGTGCCCGATTATGGGCTTCATATATCGATATTCCCATGGTTATTCCCTCCGTCCAACGTTTACGTGGTCGGCCTCTTCCTCTGTTTCCATCTGGTCTGTAATGATCGCTTGTTGTGTTATGCTGTTGACTGGTAACCTATTTGCATGGCCAAACCATTTGACTTGCTGCTTTCTAATAAAATCTAGTGCTGCTTTAACCCCCACTTTAGTCCTGATTTCTTCATTTCTGATCTTATCTCTTCTTGATACGTTGAGTATTCTTCTCAGGAACCTCATTTCTTTTACATTCAATGGGGCATAAAACAGATGATTTACGTCCCTTTTACAATCAATGAGACGTAAAAGAGATGGTTCACGCATAGTTCACGCCCACAAAGTACATAAATCATTTTTATTGAATATAGAAATGTTTGCCATTTGTCAATAAATATTCAAGGACAGCCAATTGTAAAGTTTCGGATAAGAGAGATTAAAGAAAAATAACAAGAACATAAGATGGGAGGGGAAAAGTAAATAAATGGAAGACAAACAGACAGTCAAACAAGTATGACAGAAACGCACAGACAGCATGCAAAGAGAGAAAGAAGACATAAGGTAAAAACAGAAAACAGATAAAGTAAAGAAAACTCACAAATATGCTAAAGCAAGATCAGGAAAACAAAAGAAAGAAAGAAAGAAAGAAAGAAAGAAAGAAAGAAAGAAAGAAAGAAAGAAAGAAGGGTGGGTGGATGGGTGGGGTGTCATACAGTTTTATCAGAAAACAGACGGATGAATGGGAGTACACACGCTGACAGATTGACAAAACAGACAGACAAATAGATAGACAGTAGTCGCAGATGTACAGACAGGCGGCCAAATTGAGAGAAGTATCGGCAGAACAGACAGACTTACACGTAGGTAGGTGTGTTAGATGTTTGTCTGATTGGCAGAAAATAAGTGTTACGCTGTCGTATAGACTGATATGAAGGCAGCCAGGCACACAGACAAACAGACGAGTGGATGAATGGATGGATGGATGGATAGGCAGGCATGCAGACCGACCAACCGACCGACCGACAGACTGATGGACAGGCCGACCGACAGACAGACGGATAGATGGATAGACAGACGGGCGGGAGGGCGGGCGGACGGACGGACGGACGGACAGACAGACAGACAGACAGACAGACAGACAGACAGACAGACAGACAGGCAGACAGGCAGACAGGCAGACAGGCAGATAGATAGATAGGTAAGTAGGTAGGTAGGTAGGTAGGTAGATAGATAGATAGATGGATAGATAGATAGATAGATAGATAGATAGATAGATAGATAGATAGATAGATAGATAGATAGATAGATAGATAGATAGATAGATAGATAGATAGATAGATAGATAGATAGATAGATAGATAGATAGACGTTCCAAGGACAAAATCAAACCACGTCCTTGATGACATAGAAACAATGGGAAAATGGACCGGAAGAGACCAGACATCGAACAATGGCGTCAGATTATCTTTTCGCAGCGAACAATGGTGGCAGATTGCGCTTGCGGCAAACGAGATTTGCAAGTTGAAAACAAGCAGAATGAAATGGAAAGAAGCAATTAGGAGGCAAATAATATAATAGACAAGGACTGCCAGTTGCCGCTATCTGGCTATCTGTCGGCAGAGTCGTTTTCTAATTTTTGAAGCCACAAGCAGAAACGGCGCTCACACAAACGCACACACATGCACGCACGCACGCACGCACGCACACGCGCACACACACATACACATGTGTATATATATATATATATATATATATATATATATATATATATATATATATATATATATATATATATATATATATATATATATATATATATATATATATATATTCCCGACGGCTTTGGAGATGTTGTATTATAGAAGAATAGTGAAAATTCCTTGAATAGCCAAAATGAGTAAACTGGACATTTTTAGGGAGGCTTAATGGCAAAGACAACTTCTCACAAACATCAGAAAAAAGGCAGTCTTCATTGTTTGGCCACATGATGAGAAGACAAATACTGAAATACGCTGTGACAACTGGAAAGATTTGTGGAAAGAGAGATAGAGGAAGAGTGCGAGAGAAAATTCTTGACAGTCTTGTGTTATGACATGGAAGAGAGTCAGCATACGAATTGATACCTGTATCTCTACATATCTTAGGTTTTCTGGATCGATTTTATTGATGCCATTCCCCCATGCTCCCGCTCCACTTCATCCAACATTATTCCTCTGTATACTTCTGCCTATTCAACCCCTGATTTTTCCAGTCGTCACGATGTTCTCCAGTACATCTCTTCTCATCACATGACCAATGAACATTGTTTGTCTATTTTGAATATGAATATATTTGTATATAATGTTCTACTTTCTTTGGTCGTTTTTCGGTACTCGTCAAGGTGGAATTATGTTCTTATAGTTGTATATAAAACCGGCTCCGTGGCTAAAGGCATGCGAACGCGGTTCGTGAGCCGGGTACCAGGCGTTCAAAGCTCAGCTGCGACCGATTTGTGCAGCAGACCCTGTCCCGTTGTGTTATAACGTGCTGGTATGGGAGCCGGTGGGTTCAGAAATCAATGGCAAACTACTGAACGTAACACTTGCCTAGTACATCAACAGCAGCTGAAAAATGCTGGTGTTGACTGCAACGTCCCGTAAGGGATACGCAACAAAAACAAAACAGTTGTATATAACGTTCTACTTTCTTTTGTCGTTTTCTGGGACTCGTCAAGGTGGAATTATTTGTAGCCCACAAGTTTTGCTAAACAACAGCAGTATAACTACACATGACATAAACTCTGGACACCGCAGGACAGAAGAAATAGAAGGAGGTGTGAACAGAAACACAGAGAGGAGAGCAGCAGGAGAAACACAAAGATGGGACGGTTTGGTATGGGTTGCTTGAGTTGCCTATCCTCCAATGGGAGATAAAGGGGAAAAGAGAAGAATAAAGAAGAAGAAGAATATTAACGCGGAAAAAAAAAGAATTATACTGACAGACGGGTAGAAAATTATTAACGAGGAAAGGCAGAATTATACTGCCAGGCATATATAAGATTATTAACGAGAAAGGAAATAATTATTACTATACTGACAGGAAGGTAGAAATTATTAAAGTTGAAAGGAAGAATTACACTGACAGGCAGGTAAAAAATTATTAACGAGGAAAGGAATAATTACACTGACAGACAGGTACTACCTGAGGTAGACGTTTATTAACGTGGAAAGGAAGAATTATCCTGACAGACAGGTAGAAAGTTATTAACATGGAAAGGAAGAATTGCACCGACAGACAGCTAGAAGCGCAATGAAGAAACACTAAAGGAAATCTACACTGACGCAACCTCCTACCTGTTTACGTTTTGAAGATGTCTTATCGCTTCTATCGCTTTCCCCGAACAAACAGCTCCTTCCTGGGTTCTTTGCACTAATTCGAACCACAACACAACCACACTACCACAAAACCACACACATACCGCCAGCTGCAGACTACAAACACAGGCCCAGCATGAATCTCCAGCGAGTCTACGGACGCCGCCAAGTAGCCACGGTGCTGTAATACTCCTTACAATCTATTTCAACCTGTCATTTCTGGGCTTTCCCTCCTGTATTATATCTCAGAAACCACTTCAGCTTATCCTGCAACGGCCTGTCTTCGTGTTTTGTCCACGGAATTCACTCTTATTACACTTTCACAGTCTGCTTCCTTCCGTTCAAAACATCAAGGAATCCTCCGTGGCAACACCCACCCTGTCCTCCTGTACTCGTCCGTCTCGTAGTTTCTTCTCTCCTTTCTGCTGTCTTCTCTATGCTCACGTGAAACGAACGCTCGCTACCAACTCTGGGACCAGGCGAGTTTGCAATGCTCCCTGAGTATGGTTTCTCGATAGCGTCAGTTTCCACGTTCCTATGTGTGAATGCATTTCGTTTCTACGGTATACCAGTGTGTATATTGAAAAACACAAACATAGTGCATGTTATTTCCAGGACATTTCCTTCAACCCCAGGTTGATTTCCGAGGCGATTTCAAGTTCACTAGGTGTTTTTATTTGCGCTCGCTCGCTTTGAACTCAAGCGTAGTCCATACACACTACTTCTAATAATGCTGGACTGAATTTTGCGCGTGGATTAGCTTTCCCTATTAGCAGTGTCCCTCGCCATCAAGCCAACCCACTCCGACTTCAGGGGTACTTGTAATGTACGTCCCCAAGTCAAATTAAGTGGAACTGCGGTAAAGCTGTGAAAGTGTAAACAATATAAAATGACACAAAGTATTGCAGCTTTACATAACAGAGTTAAGACACATACAGAACGTTGTGGCGATTAGCCTTCATCAGCAAACAAACACATTCACAAACACAACATACAGTCAAGGAGATATCCTGTGACTACATCAGAAGGTGACGACAGGGCGAGAAGAACAAAAGCATGGAAAAGTGGAAGCAATGAAGAGAAAATGAGAATTGGAGAAAAATGTTAATAGAAAAGAATGTTGGTTGAAGAAAATGTTTAATTGATACAAATGTTAATGGAGAAAACGTTAGCACTCACCCCGCCTTATGGATCTGTAAATGACTAAGAAAATCTCCGATGGATTCTGATACCTGGTGACGGGTGTACGGTTCAGTGAGCACATAGAAGGAAGGGGGCGGGGCAGGAGGACGTTGACTGGTCTGGTAAGGCTGGGGGTGGTACTAACCAAGACTCCATTGTGTTGTTTATAGGGGCGAGTCTTAAAGTCTGGGTGGACTGATATGTGTGAACGCGCATATCTACATAGACACTCTTCAACAGGCAAAATGCTTGTGTATGTGGGCATGTGCAAAGTACATGTAAGAGAGAGAGAGAGAGAGAGAGAGAGAGAGAGAGAGAGAGAGAGAGAGAGAGAGAGAGAGAGAGAGAGAGAGAGAGAGAGAGAGAGAGAGAGAGAGAGAGAGAGAGAGAGGAAAGTGTCTGTGATATATCACATGAGGTATGTGGAGTACACGTACGACGTTCCACTCATACTGTACTCTATGAGACAGTCAGTATGGTTGGTTGTTATACAACATATTCAAGGATCTACTCGCCCAGTGCTTGAGTTAATGGGGCTGTATATGATCCAACCACTCGTAATACACGTGAAGTAGGTAGGCACAGAGAAGCAAGATGTAAGGAGAGAGGGAGGGAGGGAGAGGGAGAGAGAAAGACATATGTAGGCACCGAGAAGCAAGATGGAAGAGAGAGAGAGAGAGAGAGAGAGAGAGAGAGAGAGAGAGAGAGAGAGAGAGATTGGAAACGTGCCTAAGACACGCCCCTGGTGTATGTGGGGTCGGTCGGTCTACAAATACGAGGCTTCACTAATACTGTTCCCTATGAAATAGAGCCAGTAAGGTTGATTTTTATACAACGTATTTGAGGATCCAATCGCCCAGTGGTTGTGTTAGAATCAGACCACCAGCAATATAGTTGGAATATGTAGGCACCGAGAAGCAAGATGGAAGAGAGAGTGAGAGAGAGAGAGAGAGAGAGAGAGAGAGAGAGAGAGAGAGAGAGAGAGAGAGAGAGAGAGAGAGATTGGAAAAGTGCCTAAGACACGCCCCTGATGTATGCGGGGTCGATCGGTCTGCAAATACGAGGCTTCACTTATACTGTTCCCTATGAAATAGAGCCAGTAAGGTTGATTGTTATACACCGTATTTGAGGATCAAAACACCCAATGGTTGTGTTAAAATCAGACCACCAGCAATATAGTTGGAATGTGTAGGCACAAAGAAGCTAGATGAGAGAGAGAGAGAGAGAGAGAGAGAGAGAGAGAGAGAGAGAGAGAGAGAGAGAGAGTTGGATCCTCAAATACGTTGTATAAAAATCAACCTTACTGGCTCTATTTCATAGGGTACAGTATGAGTGAAGCCTCGTTCTTGTAGACAGACCGACCCCGCATACATCATGGGCGGGGCTTAGGCACTTTTCCAATCTCTCTCTCTCTCTCTCTCTCTTTCTCTCTCTCTCTCTCTCTCTCTCTCTCTCTCTCTCTCTCTCTCTCTCTCTCTCTCTCTCTCTCACCTAGCTTCTTGGTGCCTACACATTCCAACTATATTGCTGGTGGTCTGATTTTAACACAACCACTGGGTGTTTTGATCCTCAAATACGGTGTATAACAATCAAGCTTACTGGCTCTATTTCATAGGGAACAGTATGAGTGAAGCCTCGTATTTGCAGACCGATCGACCCCGCATACACCAGGGGTGTGTCCTAGGCACTTTTCCAATCTCTCTCTCTCTCTTTCTCCCTCTTCTCTCTCTCTCTCTCTCTCTCTCTCTCTCTCTCTCTCTCTCTCTCTCTCTCTCTCTCTTCCATCTTGCTTCTCGGTGCCTACATATTCCAACTATATTGCTGGTGGTTTGATTCTAACACAACCACTGGGCGATTGGATCCTCAAATACGTTGTATAAAAATCAACCCTACTGGCTCTATTTCATAGGGAACAGTTAGTTAGTTAGTTAGTTAGTTAGTTAGTTAGTTAGTTAGTTAGTTAGTTAGTTAGTTAGTTAGTCTAACTAACTAACGAACGAACGAACGAACGAACGAACGAACTAACTAACTAACTAACTAACTAAAACTAACTAACTAACTAACTAGCAGTCTTCGTGGCAGAAAGGATAAAAGCTCTCTGGCACTTAAACTTTTTGTGCGATGACGGCATGGTAGCAAGATCAACCCATACACCAATCAGGACACTGGTAATAGGGGAACCTACTAAACAGAAGTGTGTATGAATTACGCTTGAGTTCAAAGCGAACGAACGAAAAATTAAATAAGTAAATAAATAAAGTACAAGAAAAGAACTAACATTTTAAGAGATCTAAACAGTGAAGAAATCTGGCTAATCAACAGAGCATTGTCAAGGACACTGGAATATTTTGGCCATATTAAATAAACATCGCAGCGGTTCAGAAATACAATGAATGAATCAACAAAAACAAGAAACTGAATGTGTAATCTTTACTAAAAACACAGTCACAAGTGACATAAATTGTGTTTATGTAAAGCTTATAATTTACACCCTCCCGTTTCATGGCACAAGACTGTCTAAGATGTTTTCTCGCTGTCTTCTTCTGCCTTTCTTTCTACAAATATTCCCAGTTGTCACAACGTGTTCCAGTTTTTGTCATCTCATAACGCGACCCCCAAAAACATGACGACTGCCTCTTTCTGATGTTTGTGATAAGTTGTTTTTGTGTCTTTGCCGCTTTCAAAACGTTGAGGTTACTCAGTTTGGCTGTGCAGTGAATTTACAGCATTCTTCTATGAAAACACCGTCTCGACAGCTTGCGGAGATTCTTTTGCATGTTTAGTTGAAGATTCCGAGGAATATAATTAGAACTGGTTCTATCTAACAAGCAACAATTCTGCATTTGTCTCAAAATAACACCTTTTGCTTTAACTGATTCGGCGCCAAACAAAATATAGATGTGGACCAAACATGGCACTCAATCAATTGAACAAGTATTATAATGTAAATTTCCGTTCAGTGGTCATTGAAATTGCGGAAGATAACACGAAACAAAACAAATAACGCGATTACCTTAGTATGGCGATATAATGTCCGTCTGTCTAAATGGAAGGTCCCAGTTGGGGATATATTATCCTTCGGCATTCAGTAAGTTAATTTCCAATAAGGTGCGATCTTTATTCCCTACACAGTAAAAATATGAGAAATGTAAGGGATATGAGAGGAGTCGCCAACAGAAGACAAAATATCAATAATATAAGATATGAGAGAGGTCACCAACAGTAGACATAACATCAATAATATAAGATATGCAGGCGATACAGTTTTAATTGCAGATATTGAACAGAACCTGCAGTATCTGGTAGATACAATTACTGTTCACTGTGAATAACTAGGGTTATAATTAAATTGTCAGAAAACGGAGATTATAATCGTGCCAAAGACAAAACAAACACTCCAATGTCGCATCCAAGTAAATGGTGAAGCGGCACAACTATCGCTAAACAGGCTAATATCTGATGCAATGTGCCTTGTTGAGACTAGAACATGAAACTCCATGGCAAAAGTAGCCTTTAGCAAGATGAAAACATACTCACCAATTTTTAAAACAAAAAACAAACAAACAAACAAACAAAGCTTCCAGTGAAGTAAGAACAAGACTGTTGAAGTCCTATATAGAGCCGTGCTGTAATATGAATGTGAAACATGGACAATAAGAGGCAAGGTGAGAAACATCTTGTAATGGCACCTTGCCGTGTTGACAGACGATAGTTATTGTGCTTCACAACAAAGGTATAATAACCACTCTTAGTACAAAGCCTGAGCGGATGTCAGTTGGGCCGATGGGTAAGAGAGCTTGTTCTTACATATCCGGTGTGCTGATGCCGAGGTAGCGGGTTCAACCCCTACACCGGACAGTTGGACTAACATGATCATTTCTCGTCTTTGACTTGGGGACGTAAATTATAAGTACCTCTGAAGTCGGAGCGGGTTCGCCTTAAGGCAAGGGACACTGGTAATAGGGAAAACTAATGCACACGCATATATCAGTCCGGTGTACTAGAAGTAGTAACACATCTATGGACTACGCTTGGGTACAAAGCGAGAGAACAAAAAAGCAACAATGAAAAAAAACTAAAATAACAACAACAACAAAACCAAGCCTGGACTGGCTTGTAGAGACCATGTGTTGCCCATGCAGTATGATCACTCTCTCGACATGCTTAGTTTATTCCAGAGGTAAGGTAACACCAAAACATCTGGAACAAACCAAACCGCAGAAGCTGCCAAATCAGCAAAGCAATGCTCTAACTGCCCACCTGTTGGAGCTTCAATCCTAGACCAAGTGCCGATCAAGCCTTAGGGCCTGGTCCGCCCTGACATGACATTTAGTCCCCAGGTTTATTTCCTCGCACTATGATAAGGATTATACCCTACCATTTGCATTCCTCCGCTCGAAGCCGTTGGCACAATGGGGGGCCTTTGGTTTGGTGCGCGCCGCCCAACATTTGGCGCTAGCATACAGTAACTCAGTCATACCTTACTAAAACCTGACTAACGAGAAACATTTAATGACAGTGGAAATTGTGGTTAGTGGGTTACATGCAAATAATACCATGGAGGGGCAGAAACACCAATGTCGCAGTCCTAGAGAAAACCAACGAAAACCATACATTGATTAAACAAATTAGTCGATATATTTTAGACATGCTATGAGGAGAAATGCACTTGAACACCTACCTACACCCCCCCCCCCCCCCCAACAGACAGCAGATCATATGCTCCAAGACTGCCTATCTAGGCAAACCTTCTGGCTTAGAGAAACGACAGTGGAAGATACACTCTATAGACCGCTTAGTAAAAACAAAGACAGTGCAGTTAAGACAAGAGAAATATTGTAGACGAATTTCAAACGAATGAAAGAAGAAGTGACAAAGTTGCTAAGAAAAGAACCGGGGAAGACAAGGAGATAACTACCTGGATGCTTTGACCTCATGCCATAACAGGTATAAGAATACCGAATTGATCCAGGACTGCTGTTCGTGAGGGGTGACCACCCGTGCATGTCAGTCCACGCTTAACTTCATACCACATGACCATGTGATAATGCCATTTATTCTATGGGTGCTCGTGGCTTCATCTCTCCAGTTTCCCGTGGCATTATTTTACCATGCCAACACACAACTCGTATCTGCCAGGAGTGTACTGATATACCCACAGCTTTCATTGCATTTATATGCCAAAGTTATTTACCGACAAGGGGTCGGCTAGTTATTAGTGGCTCAGAGACTGCCAGATTCTTTTGAATACATGCCAGTTGCTATGGTTTCTTAATGAACTCAGCTCTGTGGTAATTAGCGTCGTCTACGGAGTTCCTGTTCCGAAGGTAATCTGTCTAGCCACTTACTTTCGTACTAGTTTAGTTTAGTTTGTTCAGTTTAGTTTAGTTTAGTCGACGGAAAAACATCACGACACACGGGTGTAACCCATAAGTGCTCTGTTCTACTCCTAATTCAAGCCTAAGTCCGGAGAATCTCAGCTCAGTGCACGAACTCCGTAGCACCGGCGAGGATCCTGAAAAACTTTGGGTAGATTTTTAACTCGAAATTTTGCCCGGGCAGCGCCGTTAGGCTACTCTTGTTCGATTTCCAACTGCCAAGGGGTTTTTTTAACGTGCGCAACAATACACACGGGTGTCCGATCTCACTACCCAGAGACCAGGGCATATTGTATTACTAGAAGTCCGCGTGGAAAAAAAAATCCCTGCCCTCATCGTGGCTTGAACCCAGAATCTCTAGCACACGAGGCGGACACCATACCTCGAGACCACTCAGCCTCTCTTTCGTACTAACAGAATAGCTACCAACCTACTTATCTAACTGCCCCCCCCCCCCCCACCTAACCTACCCACCAAACACAATATGTATCAACATACTTACTTAACACACTGGCTACTCACCTTCTCCTCCATCTGACACAAGTTATAGTATTTAAGTATCGATGTAGTTCCATAACAGCAGATGGAAGATGTATTTGGGAAGTTACACGCAGAATAGTCCCAGCAATGATAACATTTCACGAAATGAAGAACATTTTCCGCAGCTTATCTTCCTCAATCAAGGTGACCGCTCCGTGGTGAAGGCGTTACGGACGCAATTCGTAATCCCGCATACCGAGTTCAAAACACAGGTGCGGGCGATTCGGCAGCAGACCGCCTAGCGTTGTTATTACATACAAAGGCATGAGTATCGGTGTTCAGAAAGCAATGGCAAACTACTGAACGAAAACTTGCCAAGAAATCACAAACATTCAATACATTTTAGGGTTGACTGCGACGTCCTGTAAAGGATATGCAACTAACTATCCAAGGCCAGGAAAAGAGTTCTTGAGAGTTATACTATGTCAATCTTGACGTTAAGAAGCGAATCATGGACAATTATCAAACAGCTGAGGAATTCTGTTGAAACTGATATGTGGTTTTATAGAAGAAAGATAAAAAGTTTTAAAAGTCGAGAGGATCGACTTCATTGCACTGGGTTTTATCCCACATAACCTGGTCTCTTTCCACAGGACGGCCTGCAGAAAGCGTCGCACAAAGCACGAACCCCGTAGCTCCAGCGACGACCCCCATAAGTCTCCGAGAAAATGCATTAGTAAACCGAAAGACGCAGCCAGCATTCCAACCCTTAACCTTCGGAGTGCAAGGCAGATGGCGTGACCACTTGGCCACGGAGACCCCCGGATAGAAGAAAGATGAAAACTCCGAGGACAGATATAACGAGCATTGAAAATACCTGGAAATAATTTAACCCAGAAAGAGAACTGGTTACTCACATCAGATATATACAATGTTGCATGTCCTTCGCGGGACGTTGCCATCAACCTCACGTTGATGTTCTAGGCAATTGTAAGTTTAGTAGTTTGCCATGGCTTTCTGCACGAGAAGTCAAAGCTTCAGTCAAATTTGATGCCGGTGCACGGGTTGAAACGTCTACCTCGCCGACAGCGTACCGGAAATTTGAGAGAGAGCGCTCTTATCATTTTGACCACGTCATCACAGGCACACACACTCACGCGCGCGCACATACACACACACACACTCACTCACTCACGCATACACATTCAAGCATACACACACATGTATATATATTTGTGTGTGCATCTCTCTAAATGTGTGTGAGTTTGCGTATGTATACACACAAACACACACACACTAGTAAGCTATTAAGGTAGATAGGTAAGTAGGTATGTGGCTAGTAGGTTAGGTAGGTAAGTTGGTATGTGGCTAGTAGGTTAGGTAGGTAAGTGGGTATGTGGCTAGTAGGTTAGGTAGGTAAGTAGGTATGAGGCTAGTAGGTTAGGTAGGTAAGTTGGTAAGTGGCTAGTAGGTTAGGTAGGTAAGTGGGTATGTGGTTAGTAAGTTAGGTAGGTAAGTAGGTATGTGGCTTGTAGGTTAGGTAGGTAAGTAGATATGTGGCTAGTAGGTTAGCTAGGTAAGTAGGTATGTGGCTAGTAGGTTAGGTAGGTAAGTAGGTATGTGGCTAATAGATTAGGTACCTAAAAGGTTATGTACTATGCAGGTAAGTAGGTAGATGAATAGCATGATAGATGGGTAGGTATATGGCTGGTATGTTAAGTAAGTAGATAGATGGCTGGTGTGCTAAGTATTTAGATGGCTGGTGTGTTAAGTAAGTAGGCATATATCTGGTGTGTTAAGTAAGTTGGTAGATGGCTAGTGTGTTAAGTAAGTAGGTAGATGGCTAGTGTGTTAAGTAAGTAGGTAGATGGTTTGTGTGTTAAATAAGTAGGTAGATGGTTGGTGTGTTAAATA
This sequence comes from Cepaea nemoralis, assembly GCA_014155875.1. Lineage (NCBI taxonomy): Eukaryota > Metazoa > Mollusca > Gastropoda > Stylommatophora > Helicidae > Cepaea > Cepaea nemoralis. The sequence continues at coordinate 104,650 of JACEFZ010016113.1, forward strand.
AGTAGGTAGATGGCTGGTGTGTTAAGTAAGTAGGCATATATCTGGTGTGTTAAGTAAGTAGGTAGATGGCTGGTTTGTTAAGTATTTAGATGGCTGGTGTGTTAAGTAAGTAGATAGATGGCGAGTGCGCGCGCGCACACACACACACACACACACATACTTAAAGACACATTGACACACAAATGCATTGTACTCACCCGTCCTCTGACACACCTCTCCACCTGTCGGAGACACGGACGAACATACGTACTCTCTCAACTTTCTAACAGTGACCCACTTTCGCGTATTGTCAGCCCACATAATTACAGCTCAAACAATATACGGCCAGGCCATCCCGTCAGAACTGGAAAACTCGTAACACTGAACTCTCTCCTATTGATTTGTACTCAGTCATTTGTTCAGCCGTACTCTAGGAACGGCCGTAGGTCCACATCGCAATCTCTGGTAAATGGATTCCTCTGCTGTCTTGTCTTATTCGAGCCGCACGACCAGGAATATACTGTCTCAGTTTTGTACAAGCATTCACTAATTGATGCATGTGCGAAACAGAATGATTGTCTGTTGTCTGTTGGGGTATTATCCTTGCACTCCGGACAGATCCATAGGTGCCCAGACACCACCCCGCCCCCATCCCACACACATCTTTCTGTGCCAGTTGACGAGGTCCTTCATTCTCCCAATGTGCTTCTCGTGTCTGGCCGTACCAATTCTTACCCACGAGTTTCTCACTCTAAACAACCATGTGTATTCACTGATGTCAAACTCCCCCGCTCTCGACATCTCTCTAAGAGTGTTAATAAATCGGCGCGATCCATAAACTGGCCATCAAGTTTACAGAGCCAGCAAGTTTATCAGCTCGTTCATTTCCCTCAACTCTCGATTCTCTTTGGTTGATGCAGAATGAATAAAATGGTATGACAAAATCACCAATATCGAGCTAGACAAATATCAGTGTGGAGCTCATAGAGAGAACTAGACAAATGCCAATATGGAGCTCATAGAGAGAACTAGACAAATGCCAATGTGGAGCTCATAGAGAGAACTAGACAAATACCAATGTGGAGCTCATGGAGAGAACTAGACAAATACCAATGAATCAAGAAACGAAGAAAATAGGCTGGCGCTAAATAAAAACTAATTAGTTACATGTCCTTCACAGGACGTAGCAGTCAACCTCAGCATTTTGGCTGTTCGTGATTCCTGGGAAAGTTTTACATTCAGTAGTTTGTCATTGCTTTCTGAACGAATGGCACCTATACCTTCCCCCCCCCCCCCCCCCCCCCCCAAAAAAAAAACAGCACTGCACTGCTGTATTTCGAACCCAGATATACGAGATTACGATTCACGTCCGTAACCTCTTTGCCAGGGAGACACTGATTAAACCGCACTTAAAAAAAAAAAAAACACAACAGCATAACCAGAAATGCCTTAGTATGAAACCCACATGGCAAAAGACATAGAGGAAGAACTCAGAATTTACGGAGAAGAGAAGGAGACACAAATCGGGGAAGAGCATGAACAGATAGATCTACGTGAGATAGTTATAGATAGGAGGGCTTCGAGTGAACGAACAACCAGTAAGTTGACACAGTAGTTCAGTGTGTCAGAGTTGTGGGACAGCAAGAATTAATCATCGCAATAATGTTCCGGCTGAAACAAGCTGTTGCCAAAACTGAATTTTACAAACAGCATCATGAAATGAAGTGTATTCATGCGGTGTGGAAGGGCGGCTGTACGCTTTCCATCTTGTGTTGGTTGAGGTGGGAAGATGCACTAACTGTTATGTTAGTTACTAAAATATACATGTTGCTGTTGTTGTTGTTACTTCTGCTGCTGTTGCTGCTGCTGCTGTTGTTGTCTTCTTCTTCTCCTTCTGTCTTTTATTCTATAATGGAGCACATGACCTCGACTAACTCATTGCAAGTACTCCCGCCTTTTGCTATCTCCTGCAGCGCCCTCCATGTTCTCATGTATTGTTTATCTCTAGCATTCTTTTATTTATTTATTTATTTTATTTATTTTGCTCTTGCCGCTTTGAACTCAATCATAGTCCATACACGTGCTACTACTTATAATAGTTGCCACTGCTGGCGAGTGCACCGGACTGATGTTTGCGTGTTGATTAGATTTCCCTATTACCAGTGTCCCTCGCCATCAGGCGAACCCACTCCGACTTCTGAGGTACTTGTAATTTACGTCCCCAAGTCAAGAACGATATGTCAACATTTTAGTCCAATTGACCGTTGTAGGGGTTGAACCCACTAACTCGGCATCAGCACACCGGAAGTTCAAGAACGTACGCTCTTATCCATTTGGCCATGCTGACCTCCTAAGGCAACAAATCATCATCATCATCATCCAGAGATTTGTCCTGGGCAGAACACACACCCCCCCCCCCCCAAATCCCCCTCCCCCCACCAAAAAAAAACAGCCTATAGAAATTCCTCTCTCATATCAGTCCCGTCTCTGTTGCTGCCTTCTGTCTATGTCTCTCTGTCACAATCCACACGTCTCGCCCCCTCTGTTGCTGCATGTGTCAATGTCTCTCTGTCACAATCCACACGTCTCGCCTCTGTTGCTGCCTTCTGTCTATGTCTCTCTGTCACAACCCACACGCCCCGCCTCTGTTGCTGCCTTCTGTCTGTGTCTCTCTGTCACAACAAACACGCCCCGCCTCTGTTGCTGCCTTCCGTCTGTGTCTCTCTGTCACAATCCACATGTACCGTCTCTGTTGCTGCCTTCTGTCTGTGTCTCTCTGTCACAACCCACATGTCCTGCCTCAGCTGCTGCCTTCTGTCTATGTCTCTCTGTCACAACCCACACGCCTCGCCTCTGTTGCTGCCTTCTGTCTGTGTCTCTCTGTCACAACCCACACGCCCCGCCTCTGTTGCTGCCTTCTGTCTGTGTCTCTCTGTCACAATCCACATGTCCCGTCTCTGTTGCTGCCTTCTGTCTGTGTCTCTCTGTCACAACCCACATATCCTGCCTCAGTTGCTGCCTTCTGTCTATGTCTCTCTGTCACAACCCACATGTCTCGCTTCTGTTGCTGCCATGTCACAATGTCTCTCTGTCACAACCCACATGTCCCGCCTCTGTTGCTGCCATGTCACAATGTCTCTCTGTAACAAGCCACACGTCCCGCCTCTGTTGCTGCCTTCTGTCTGTGTCTCTCTGTCACAACCCACATGTCCTGCCTCAGTTGCTGCCTTCTGTCTATGTCTCTCTGTCACAACCCACATGTCTCGCTTCTGTTGCTGCCATGTCACAATGTCTCTCTGTCACAACCCACATGTCCCGCCTCTGTTGCTGCCATGTCACAATGTCTCTCTGTAACAAGCCACATGTCCCGCCTCTGTTGCTGCCATGTCACAATGTCTCTCTGTCACAACCCACATGTCCCGACCCCCTCTGTTGCTGCCATGTCACAATGTCTCTCTGTCACAACCCACATGTCCCGCCTCTGTTGCTGCATGTGTCAATGTCTCTCTGTCACAACCCACATGTCCCGCCTCTGTTGCTGCCATGTCACAATGTCTCTCTGTCACAACCCACATGTCCCGCCTCTGTTGCTGCCATGTCACAATGTCTCTCTGTCACAACCCACATGTCCCGCCTCTGTTGCTGCCATGTCACAATGTCTCTCTGTCACAACCCACATGTCCCGCCTCTGTTGCTGCCATGTCACAATGTCTCTCTGTCACAACCCACATGTCCTGCCTCTGTTGCTGCCATGTCACAATGTCTCTCTGTCACAACCCACATGTCCCGCCTCTGTTGCTGCCATATGTCAATGTCTCTCTGTCACAACCCACATGTCCCGACCCCCTCTGTTGCTGTCATGTCACAATGTCTCTCTGTCACAACCCACATGTCCTGCCTCTGTTGCTGCCATGTCACAATGTCTCTCTGTCACAACCCACATGTCCCGCCTCTGTTGCTGCCATATGTCAATGTCTCCCTGTCACAACCCACATGTCCCGACCCCCTCTGTTGCTGCCATGTCACAATGTCTCTCTGTCACAACCCACATGTCCTGCCTCTGTTGCTGCCATGTCACAATGTCTCTCTGTCACAACCCACATGTCCCGCCTCTGTTGCTGCCATGTCACAATGTCTCTCTGTCACAACCCACATGTCCTGCCTCTGTTGCTGCCATGTCACAATGTCTCTCTGTCACAACCCACATGTCCCGCCTCTGTTGCTGCCATATGTTAATGTCTCTGTCGCAACCCACACGCCCCGCCTCTGTTGCTGCCTTATATCAATGTCTCTCTGTCACAACCCCCACGTCCCGCCTCTGTTGCTGCCTTCTGTCTGTGTCTCTCTGTCACAACCCACATATCCCGCCTCTGTTGCTGCCTTCTGTCTGTGTCTCTCTGTCACAACCCACATATTCCGCCTCTGTTGCTACCATGTATCAATGTCTCTCTGTCACAACCCCCATGTCCCGCCTCTGTTGCTGCCTTCTGTCTGTGTCTCTCTGTCACAACCTACGTGTCCCGCCTCTGTTGGTTGCTGCCATGTGTTAATGTCTCTGTCGCAACCCATACGCCCCGCCTCTGTTGCTACCATGTATCAATGTCTCTCTGTCACAACCCACATGCCCCGCTTCTGTTGCTACCATGTATCAATGTCTCTCTGTCACAACCCCCATGTCCCGCCTCTGTTGCTGCCATGTATCAATGTCTCTCTGTCACAACCCCCATGTCCCGCTTCTGTTGCTACCATGTATCAATGTCTCTCTGTCACAACCCCCATGTCCCGCCTCTGTTGCTGCCATGTATCAATGTCTCTCTGTCACAACCCCCATGTCCCGCTTCTGTTGCTACCATGTATCAATGTCTCTCTGTCACAACCCCCATGTCCCGCCTCTGTTGCTGCCTTCTGTCTGTGTCTCTCTGTCACAACCTACGTGTCCCGCCTCTGTTGGTTGCTGCCATGTGTTAATGTCTCTGTCGCAACCCATACGCCCCAGCCTCTGTTGCTACCATGTATCAATGTCTCTCTGTCACAACCCACATGCCCCGCTTCTGTTGCTACCATGTATCAATGTCTCTCTGTCACAACCCCCATGTCCCGCCTCTGTTGCTGCCATCTATCAATGTCTCTCTGTCACAACCCCCATGTCCCGCTTCTGTTGCTACCATGTATCAATGTCTCTCTGTCACAACCCACATGTCTCGCCTCTGTTGCTGCCATGTATCAATGTCTCTCTGTCACAACCCCCATGTCCCGCCTCTGTTGCTGCCATGTATCAATGTCTCTCTGTCACAACCCCCATGTCTCGCCTCTGTTGCTGCCATGTATCAATGTCTCTCTGTCACAACCCCCATATCCCGCCTCTGTTGCTGCCATGTATCAATGTCTCTCTGTCACAACCCCCATGTCTCGCCTCTGTTGCTGCCATGTATCAATGTCTCTCTGTCACAACCCCCATGTCCCGCCTCTGTTGCTGCCTTCTGTCTGTGTCTCTCTGTCACAACCTACGTGTCCCGCCTCTGTTGGTTGCTGCCATGTGTTAATGTCTCTGTCGCAACCCATACGCCCCGCCTCTGTTGCTACCATGTATCAATGTCTCTCTGTCACAACCCACATGCCCCGCTTCTGTTGCTACCATGTATCAATGTCTCTCTGTCACAACCCCCATGTCCCGCCTCTGTTGCTGCCATGTATCAATGTCTCTCTGTCACAACCCCCATGTCCCGCTTCTGTTGCTACCATGTATCAATGTCTCTCTGTCACAACCCACATGTCTCGCCTCTGTTGCTGCCATGTATCAATGTCTCTCTGTCACAACCCCCATGTCCCGCTTCTGTTGCTGCCATGTATCAATGTCTCTCTGTCACAACCCCCATGCCCCGCTTCTGTTGCTGCCATGTATCAATGTCTCTCTGTCACAACCCACATGTCCTGCCTCTGTTGCTGCCATGTATCAATGTCTCTCTGTCACAACCCACATGTCTCGCCTCTGTTGCTGCCATGTATCAATGTCTCTCTGTCACAACCCCCATGTCCCGCCTCTGTTGCTGCCATGTATCAATGTCTCTCTGTCACAACCCCCATGTCCCGCTTCTGTTGCTACCATGTATCAATGTCTCTCTGTCACAACTCACATGTCTCGCCTCTGTTGCTGCCATGTATCAATGTCTCTCTGTCACAACCCACATGTCTCGCCTCTGTTGCTGCCATGTATCAATGTCTCTCTGTCACAACCCCCATGTCCCGCCTCTGTTGCTGCCATGTATCAATGTCTCTCTGTCACAACCCCCATGTCCCGCCTCTGTTGCTGCCATGTATCAATGTCTCTCTGTCACAACCCCCATGTCCCGCCTCTGTTGCTGCCATGTATCAATGTCTCTCTGTCACAACCCCCATGTCCCGCCTCTGTTGCTGCCATGTATCAATGTCTCTCTGTCACAACCCCCCATGTCCCGCCTCTGTTGCTGCCATGTATCAATGTCTCTCTGTCACAACCCCCATGTCCCGCCTCTGTTGCTGCCATGTATCAATGTCTCTCTGTCACAACCCCCATGTCCCGCTTCTGTTGCTGCCATGTATCAATGTCTCTCTGTCACAACCCCCATGTCCTGCCTCAGTTGCTACCATGTATCAATGTCTCTCTGTCACAACCCCCATGTCCCGCTTCTGTTGCTGCCATGTATCAATATCTCTCTGTCACAACCCCCATGCCCCGCTTCTGTTGCTGCCATGTATCAATGTCTCTCTGTCACAACCCCCATGTCCCGCCTCTGTTGCTGCCATGTATCAATGTCTCTCTGTCACAACCCCCATGTCCCGCTTCTGTTGCTGCCATGTATCAATGTCTCTCTGTCACAACCCCCATGTCCCGCCTCTGTTGCTGCCATGTATCAATGTCTCTCTGTCACAACCCCCATGTCCCGCTTCTGTTGCTGCCATGTATCAATGTCTCTCTGTCACAACCCCCATGTCACGCCTCTGTTGCTGCCATGTATCAATGTCTCTCTGTCACAACCCCCATGCCCCGCTTCTGTTGCTGCCATGTATCAATGTCTCTCTGTCACAACCCCCATGTCCCGCCTCTGTTGCTGCCATGTATCAATGTCTCTCTGTCACAACCCCCATGTCCCGCTTCTGTTGCTGCCATGTATCAATGTCTCTCTGTCACAACCCCCATGTCCCGCCTCTGTTGCTGCCATGTATCAATGTCTCTCTGTCACAACCCCCATGTCCCGCCTCTGTTGCTGCCATGTATCAATGTCTCTCTGTCACAACCCCCATGTCCCGCTTCTGTTGCTGCCATGTATCAATGTCTCTCTGTCACAACCCCCATGTCCCGCCTCTGTTGCTGCCATGTATCAATGTCTCTCTGTCACAACCCCCATGTCCCGCCTCTGTTGCTGCCATGTATCAATGTCTCTCTGTCACAACCCCCATGTCCCGCCTCTGTTGCTGCCATGTATCAATGTCTCTCTGTCACAACCCCCATGTCCCGCCTCTGTTGCTGCCATGTATCAATGTCTCTCTGTCACAACCCCCATGTCCCGCCTCTGTTGCTGCCATGTATCAATGTCTCTCTGTCACAACCCCCATGTCCCGCTTCTGTTGCTGCCATGTATCAATGTCTCTCTGTCACAACCCCCATGTCCCGCCTCTGTTGCTGCCATGTATCAATGTCTCTCTGTCACAACCCCCATGTCCCGCCTCTGTTGCTGCCATGTATCAATGTCTCTCTGTCACAACCCCCATGTCCCGCCTCTGTTGCTGCCATGTATCAATGTCTCTCTGTCACAACCCCCATGTCCCGCCTCTGTTGCTGCCATGTATCAATGTCTCTCTGTCACAACCCCCATAGTCCCGCCTCTGTTGCTGCCATGATATCAATGTCTCTCTGTCACAACCCCCATGTCCCGCCTCTGTTGCTGCCATGTATCAATGTCTCTCTGTCACAACCCCCATGTCCCGCCTCTGTTGCTGTCATGTATCAATGTCTCTCTGTCACAACCCCCATGTCCCGCCTCTGTTGCTGCCATGTATCAATGTCTCTCTGTCACAACCCCCATGTCCCGCCTCTGTTGCTGCCATGTATCAATGTCTCTCTGTCACAACCCCCATGTCCCGCCTCTGTTGCTGCCACGTATCAATGTCTCTCTGTCACAACCCCCATGTCCCGCCTCTGTTGCTGCCATGTATCAATGTCTCTCTGTCACAACCCCCATGTCCCGCCTCTGTTGCTGCCATGTATCAATGTCTCTCTGTCACAACCCCCATGTCCCGCCTCTGTTGCTGCCATGTATCAATGTCTCTCTGTCACAACCCCCATGTCCCGCCTCTGTTGCTGCCATGTATCAATGTCTCTCTGTCACAACCCCCATGTCCCGCCTCTGTTGCTGCCATGTATCAATGTCTCTCTGTCACAACCCCCATGTCCCGCCTCTGTTGCTGCCATGTATCAATGTCTCTCTGTCACAACCCCCATGTCCCGCCTCTGTTGCTGCCTTATATCAATGTCTCTCTGTCACAACCCCCATGTCCCGCCTCTGTTGCTGCCATGTATCAATGTCTCTCTGTCACAACCCCCATGTCCCGCCTCTGTTGCTGCCATGTATCAATGTCTCTCTGTCACAACCCCCATGTCCCGCCTCTGTTGCTGCCATGTATCAATGTCTCTCTGTCACAACCCCCATGTCCCGCCTCTGTTGCTGCCATGTATCAATGTCTCTCTGTCACAACCCCCATGTCCCGCCTCTGTTGCTGCCATGTATCAATGTCTCTCTGTCACAACCCCCATGTCCCGCCTCTGTTGCTGCCATGTATCAATGTCTCTCTGTCACAACCCCCATGTCCCGCCTCTGTTGCTGCCATGTATCAATGTCTCTCTGTCACAACCCCCATGTCCCGCTTCTGTTGCTGCCATGTATCAATGTCTCTCTGTCACAACCCCCATGCCCCGCTTCTGTTGCTGCCATGTATCAATGTCTCTCTGTCACAACCCCCATGTCCCGCCTCTGTTGCTGCCATGTATCAATGTCTCTCTGTCACAACCCCCATGTCCCGCTTCTGTTGCTGCCATGTATCAATGTCTCTCTGTCACAACCCCCATGTCCCGCTTCTGTTGCTGCCATGTATCAATGTCTCTCTGTCACAACCCCCATGTCCCGCTTCTGTTGCTGCCATGTATCAATGTCTCTCTGTCACAACCCCCATGTCCCGCTTCTGTTGCTGCATGTGTAAATTATCTATCACATCTTGAATCCATCTACAACATGGTCTTATCTGTTCCACTTCCACGGTACGCCTCCTCCCTCTTCCTTAATGATCTTTCCCAGAAATGTATGTCTCCTTAAATACCCAAAATATTTTATTTTCCGGAATTGTGTTTGTCTGATTCAGTGGCAAACAAAAAAGTAGGTTTGGACCATACATAGTGCCTAATCAATGAACAAGTACTATAATGGAAATGTCCGTTCACTGAGCATTGAAATTGCAGAAGATACCATGAAATATAACAAATAACATTATTGATTTATTTGGTTGTTTCGGGATTAGAGGTTTAAAGATTGAGCACAACCCACTACTGGAAACGCTGGTCGTATTCCGGTATCCGGTACGAGCCTGTGACTATTGCTTCCAATCTGACGTGGACAAGGTCTTATATTCTTACCGGAATACGATCAGCGTTGCCAGTTGTGGCTTGTGCTCAATCTATAATTAGTACCATAACCAATCCACACAGGCTTTAACTACGTTAGCGGTGTTGGTTCTTACAATTTCTGTTAACTTGTTCTGTCTGTTATAATCCATACAGGCTTTAACGGCGTTAGTTTCTGCACAGCGGTGTTTGTTCTTCTTACAATTTATGTCATCTTGTTCTGTCTGTTCCAATCCATACAGGCTTTAACGGCGTTAGCGGTGTTTGTTCTTCTTACAATTTATGTCATCAAGTTTCCATCGCCCGCCAGCCGTGAACCTGGATATTCAATCAAAACTGCCTAGTAGTAAAGTAAAGTAGTAAGTAATTTCTTACCATTAACATATTTGTTTAACAAATTGTCATTTTATTTTTTATTACTAAGATTATCAGTTGTTTTTCATTTTGATCGTAATCCTCTCCTTCTTCTCTTCTTCCATTTATCCAGTGATTTATTGGGGGGATCTTTCAGGATCTTTTATGCGCTCTTTCCAATGCTTTTGTAATATGGTATTCATTTCTCTAAGGTTGTTCTTGATACCATAATTCCATCTTTTACTTGTTCTGTATCCTTTATATTTCTTCAACGCGGCTCTTTGTGACAGATGGTGCCAGAGCATTCTTGTGAGGTGACCAAACCATTTAATCTGTAGTTCTTTAATGAACTGAATGCTTGGTTTCATACCTAGTCGCCTTCTAACTTCCTCATTCCTAATTCTATATCTCACGGTTACGCTCGCAGCTCTTCTACGGCATTTTATCTCTGCTGTTATGATTTTACGCTCATTAGCCGCAGTGAGCCTCCATGTTTGACATTGGTAGCATAATGTCGCTGGTCTTCCCGGCGTAGGGGTTAAGGACGTTGTTTGTAATCCCGTATACTCTCGTACGAAACACAGCTGCGCGAGATTCGGCAGCGGATCGCGTCGCGCTGGTTACTTACGGGGGTATGTGAGCCGGTCGTTCAGAAAGCAATGGCACACTAATGAACGTAAAACTTGCCAAGACATTAACAGCAGCTGAAAAATGCCGGTGTTGACTGCAATGTCCTGTAAAGGATATGTAAAAAAAAAAAAAGCATAATGTCAGCAAAACAATAGTTCTTACGAGATTTGCTTTAGTACTTACAGATGTATACATATCCTGTCACATAACACTTAAAATATGTTCACACCTGTTACCGTTGGTCACATTCCCCCCCCCCCCCACCCCCCCCCCCCTTTCTCATATTCTGTCACATAACACGTGAAATATGTTCCCATATCTTGTCACATAACACGTGAAATATATTCCCAAATCTTGTCACATAACACGTGAAATATGCTCACACTTTGTTTTTAGTGTAAACAGGGACTCAAGATTTATTGGAGTCGCTCTTTGGCACGGAAGGTTTGAGTATACAGGGTGACCGAGGCTCTAGTGAAACTGTTTTAGCTGTTAGTTCGTCTTCAATGCATGCTCTGATTCCTTTCTCAAGGTCCTTCTTTAGTTTTGCAGCTTCTATTAGTTTTTGTTTTTTGGTTCAATCTACTCTTTTTTTTTTCCTACAAATTGTTTTCTTTTCCCCTTGTCCTTTATTCCAGGAACTTGAATTTTCCGGTTCTTAAATTTACCTTGCGCCATCGTTGGTTACAGAACAAGTTTATTTTAATCCATTACCTTTGGCCACATTCCCCCTTCCCATATCCTGTCACATAACACGTGAAATATATTCACACTTTGTTCCCCCGCCAGCGGTAGAAGACTTCTGTGATGTCATCACACCCTGGTGATTTCCCTTTCATGAGCTGGATTATCGCCCACTCGACACCGCCCACTGTTTCTAGCTCAATCTATGTTGGTATTTCATCGTGTACATTTTTGTCTTTACCAGTCCTATTTTTTTCATCCACTGGTGTCATTTATACTGTAGTGTTTGTCTTAGGTCCAAAGTCCTGGTCAATGCTTGACTTTCACTTCTTTACTTTTGTCCTCTTCTCACAGAATCCTCTGGTATTCTTCCATCGCTGCACACTGGTCACCGCATCTTGTCTTTTCTCACACTCTTTCTGATTTTTCTGGTTAGGTAAGGCAACTTATAGAGATTTGACCTAGAGATATCTCCTTGAAGGACAAATACATCTAAAGTCTCACCCTATCCTCTAGTGTTCTTCCATCGCTGCTCACTGGGCTTGTAATAACTGTATAAGGTCTCTTCACACCTTCTGTCTGATTTCTCTTGTTGGGTAAGACAACACGACATGCAGGCATCTCCATGAGGGACATTGAAACCAGAACACCAGTGCCACAATAATGTCAGTTATCACCTTTATTGTTCTTACTGAATATAGACTGCATAATGAAGACATTAATAACAATCACGAGAAATGGATTTTAATGGAGTCTGACAGAGCAGCTTCATGTCGTGGTCTTCACTGACAATATTACCCAGTGGTGTGCAGGGGAGGTGGGGGGGGGGGGGGGTGCGACGGCCCCGGGCATCCAGCCGGGAGGTGGGCATCCAGTTAGGGAGAGGGGACAGCACAGTGCAGTCGGAGGGGAGGAGGAATGAATGAGGTAAAGAACAATTTAGGGGCATCCAATCAAGGGGTTGACCCCGGGCATCAAAGAACCTCTGCACGCCACTGATATTACCTTCCTTTCCCACACACAAAATCAGAAGAGGCCGGCCATGGGAACGATGGACAGAGGGAATAGCAGAGTCCACAGAATCTCAATATATGAAGCCCATAAATGGACACTCTCCCGCAGTTTATGCTTCACCTTAACACTGCAAGGTACAAGAGGAACAAGAGGAGATGAGATAAACATGATGAGATGATAAATTAAACACACTTGATGGGTGGTCATAATAATTAGGTTTAAAATTCATAGGGGAAAGATAAAGTTAATATATCAAGTAAATGGTAACCTGATATCTCTTGGTGAAACCCCACTTCAAGAGGTGGAATCATAACCCAATTTGGGAAATAATGTGGACAACAATGGGGAAACGGACAGAGATATTACAATAACAATACAACAGGCAAGAGAAGCTTTCATTGTGCTAGGACATTTGTGAAAGTCTACAGAATTTTATAAGAAAACGCCGTTGGATCTACATCAGCCATGTACTCAGAATGGACAAGACAAGACTCCCCACCAAGCCCTCATATGGTCACCAGTAGGGAAAAGAAAACGGGGAAGACCAAGAGAGACCCCACGTAGAACCATCATCAGAGAAGGCTCATTCAACGGCCAAGTGGACATTCAGGATCTACAGCAGGTAGCAGCGAACCGCCGGACATGGAGAACCATGACTTCTGCTCTATGCGCCGCCTTAGGCTCAAGAGGAAAGACTAACTAACTAACAGAATGTAAACCTAGAACTGAGCATAAAATATACAACTACAAAGTTAAATCAGTACTGCTGTATGGGGCAGAAATATGGAGAACAACTACAACAATGACTCAAACACAACCAGCATAGATTAACTTGTGTACGGCTAACATGGTGTGACAGAATTACTAAGGCGGAGCTTAGGGAAATAGCTACACAAACTCCAGCAAATTAAGAGCTGAGAAAAACATGTAGCTGGATAGGACACACATTCAGAAAATCTGATAACAGTACAACTAGAAACTGGTGTCTCTGGAAACCACATAGTACAGGACACACATTCAGAAAATCTGATAACAGTACAACTAGAAACTGGTGTCTCTGGAAACCACATAGTACAGGAAACAGAGGAAGACATAAAAACAGATGAAGAAGAGAAGTTAAGACAAGGATAAGTAATATGGGGAGGGCAGATAGGAGGGCACAGTGTGGGTGGGTGGAGGGTTTATGCTACAATGAGGGGTAATAGGCAGAAGAAAAAGATAGTGTGACACCTGACATGGCCAGAATAACAATCTCCCTCAGCTAATAATCTCCCTTGAGTAATAATCTCCATTGACTTAGATCTCCCTCAGCTAATAATCTCCCTTTGCTTATAATTTCCCTTTGCTAATAATCTCCCTTAGCTAATAACAACTGCCATGGCAATAATTATTATTAGTGAGTCATGCAGTAACAATTACTGCACGTTTCCCATACATTTACAATGCATATATTGTTGTTGTATGAGATTAGCTTCATAAGTGATGTGTGAAAGGCATAATGCATGAAAGGAGAGCAATAGGAAAGGCAGAATAGAAGGCCTGTGTGCCCAATTCTCAACCCTCTGAAAATCAAATGTGTTCATTCGTTCCTGCCTGAGTACAGAAATTACCACTCAGAGTAGCCCCAGTAGTTGAAACACCACAAATTCAAATTAAGTCAAATATATGACTGGTACTCCATCCCAGTATTTCTACGAGTCACTTCTGGAAATCTGTGTGTTGACATGTAGTGGAATGTTCAGTCACAAATTGATATGAAGCAATAATCTGCAAATGGCTATTACTAATCCTGGGCCACTGGTTTCTGTGGTGGAGGGGTTAATGAATGCAGTTTCACAATTTCCCAACACACCAAGTCGAGGGTTGGAAACCAGCCGCAGGTGATTACGAGTGGCATGCAGTGTCAACCATTCAGAAAGCCATGGCAAACTAATGAATGTAAGATGACCTAGTCAGTCACAAATGACCAACCAATGCTGGGGTTGGCTGCAACATCCTGTAAGGGGCATGAAAATAACTCCTTTGTTAACATTCAAACCAATGTATGCCCTTAGTGAATATAAACACAGAAGTCTCAACAATAAGTTGCACGATTTATTGCCTGGCATATTTCACTGCATCAACACTAAAGTACATACTGCAGAATTGCACTTTGATGACATAAGCAAAATATGCCAGGCAATAAATCCTGCAAAATATTGTTTGTGGCTTCTGTGTTGAAATTTTTTTTAAAACCACAATCCACAATTTACCCCCAGAAATCAGTTTGTAAAAGGTTGGTTTTTAGAGTGTACAATCAGAGTTAAAGAGACTAAATACACAGCTGAAGTGACTAATGGTGATACCAGATGTTTTTAGTATGCCCTGTGTAAAAAGTCACACATTACGTGATGGTTGGGATTCATGGTGGAGATCCTCCTCCATGATCTTGATCCTCCTCCAACACTTGAGACTGAAAGAGCTCAAATTAATATGTCAAAACATGACACTAACAATCCCGCCAAACAAATGTGTTGTAACATAACAGTGCAAATAATTCATTAGGATGCATTTCTGTATTACATTTTGAAAGTATTAAGTATCACATAGAATTTCAAACATCACAAGTTCAATGTTAAACACTATAACCAAAAACAAAAAAAAATCACAAGGATCTATGTTAAACGTCATAACCCAAAACATCACAAGGATCTATGTTACACATCACAACAAAAAACATTATGAGGATCAATGTTAAATATCACAAGAAAACATCACAAGGATCAGTGTCAAACATCACAACAAAAACATCACAAGGATTGATGTTAAACATCATAACCAAAACATCACAAGGATCTATGTGAAACATCACACAGATCTATGTGAAACATCACATGGATCTATGTGAAACATCACAACAACAGACATCACAAAGATCTATTTGAAACATCATAATAGAAAACATCACAAGGATCTATGTGAAACATTATAACCAAAACATCACAAGGATCTATGTGAAACATCATAATACAAAACATTACAAGGATCTATGTAAAACATTATAACCAAAACATCACAAGGATCTATGTGAAACATTATAACCAAAACATCACAACATATGTAAAGAAACCAGCCAAGCAGAGACAGCAAGAATACCGCATGACGAGAACACAGAAGAAGAACCATCTGCAAATCTAACCATTAGAGAACTCCTGTTTGCGGACGACCAAGCACTAATAGCAAAATCATAAGCTGATTTACAAGACCACATGAATGGTCTAAACGGAATGTGTAGGGAACATAACATGAAAATTAGCACAAGCAAAACAGAGGTAATGACTATAACTAAAGAAGAACAAACAACAACAATTCACCTAAACGAACATCCCTTGAAACAAGTAAAGAGCTTCAAGTACCTAGGAAGTATAATATCATCAAATGGCAGATCAGAAGACGAGATCGAAAATAGGTGCAATAAGGCAAATCAACTCATTGGACAAATGACACCAATACTAAAGAACAAACATGTATCAATAACTACTAAGAAAGCACTTTACAACACAATCTTCCTACCAACTCTGTGCTACCAATGCCAAACCTGGACAATGACAGAAAAAGAGAAAAGAAAAATCACAACAACAGAAATGAGGTTCCTGAGAAGAATACTCAACGTATCAAGAAGAGATAAGATCAGAAATGAAGAAATCAGGACTAAAGTGGGGGTTAAAGCTGCTCTAGATTTTATTAGAAAGCAGCAAGTCAAATGGTTTGGCCATGCAAGTAGGCTACCAGTCAACAGTATGCCACAACAAGCAATGCTGTACAGACCAGATGGAAACAGAGGAAGAGGCCGACCACGTAAACGTTGGACAGAGGGAATAACAGAATCCATGGGAATGTCGATATACGAAGCCCATAACCGGGCACTCTCACGAAGTTTATACTTCACCTCGACACCGCAAGGTACAAGAGGAACATGATGAGATGAGATGAGACATCACAAGGATCGGTGTGAAACATTATAACCAAAACATCACAAGGATCTATGTGAAACATCACAACAACAAACATCACAAGGATCTATGTGAAACATCACAACAACAAACATCACAAGGATCTATGTGGAACATCACAACAACAAACATCACAAGGATCTATGTGAAACATCACAACAACAAACATCACAAGGATCTATGTGGAACATCACAACAACAAACATCACAAGGATCTATGTGAAACATCACAACAACAAACATCACAAGGATCTATGTGAAACATCACAACAACAAACATCACAAGGATCTATGTGAAACATCACAACAACAAACATCACAAGGATCTATGTGAAACATCATAATACAACACATCACAATGGTCAAAGTTGAACATCACAACAACAATAAAATCATAACAGTCGATGTTAAAAATCCCAACAAAAAAACATCACATGAACAAATAAGAAAGGAAATCAAATGAATGGAATGTTAGCAAATCTGAACCAAAAACTTTTTACAAAATCAGAAAATATACAAATTTGATACCATGATAAAACAAAATGTAAATATACTTTCAGATTACTCACAAAAAGTAATATTTGAACAGGTTAGCAAATTAATCAAAACAATTGGGAAGAAACAAGTGTAAAGAAACATTAAATAACAATTAATAATACAAAAACTATACATCCTAACATTATAACAACAACCAATTGATCACAAAGGAAAAATGCATATATTTTAGTTGAGCAACGTATATGAAGGTATTGAAATGAAATAAAGAGGACATAAAGGGTTATAAAATGAAATGAAAATATAAAATATACTGTATGCTTATATTATGTGTTTAAAACAATATTCAAAATGAAATAGTAATATCTAAGGGTGTGGAGAAAGCAATCATATACAGGTAAGACTCAAATGTGAGGAATTTGAGTTATTACCTCAGTGTAAACTTACAAGCAAAACTGTGTGCTCTAGTGTGTGAGCAAGAACAACATTCATCCCCCACGTGTGAGCTGAAGAGCAACACACATTGTCCAATTGTGAACTCAAGAAGAACACTCCAATAAATGAAGAATGCATCCCACATAACATGGATATAAAACAAGATTATCTGAAAGCAGGACTCCACACAAAGAAATGAGTGCAACTTTGGTAAAGCTGTAGAAACACAAAGTAATGAATAAGTGGAAAGTGGATATGGTTAGCTTTATAAGAATACAAACAAGTCAGATTAAATGCTGCAGCTACAGAATAGTCATCAGTAAAGAAACACAAACAGAGACAAGGTAATAGTAAAACAACTGTATGAATGTACATGAACATGACCAAAACCAAAACTGAGTATACTTATCTCATAACAAGACAGGCGAGTACTACTTCACAGACAAAAACTATCAGCCTGTGTCCCCGTACAATTAAAGCATTTCGTTTTGAGGGGGCATAAGCTGATTGTTGTCTTCACCTTTCTAGACCTGCCCTTGACATTGTCCAACTGTGGAGGTTTTTTTTATCACCTTCCTAGATCTGCCCTTGACATTGTTCAACTGTGGAGGTTTCCTACCACCTTTCTAGATCTACCCTTGACATTGTCCAATTGTGGAGGTTGTCTATCACCTACCTAGACCTGCCCTTGACATTGTCCAACTGTGGAGGTTTTTTTTATCACCTTCCTAGATCTGCCCTTGACATTGTTCAACTGTGGAGGTTTCCTACCACCTTTCTAGATCTACCCTTGACATTGTCCAACTGTGGAGGTTGTCTATCACCTTCCTAGACCTGCCCTTGACATTGTCCAACTGTGGAGGTTTTCTATCCCCCTTCCAGACCTGCCTGTAACATTGTCCAATCGTGGAGGTTTCCTGTCACCTTTCTAGACATGCCTTTGACATTGCACATTTGTAAAAATGGAAGTTCAAACAGAAGACCACAGGGCTGGCAGCTAAGCATGGTAGCTAATGGATTTTTTTTTTTTTTATGTTGCATATCCCTTGCAGGACGTTGCAGTCAACACCAGCATTTTTCAGCTGCTGTTGATGTACTAGGCAAGTTTCTACATTCAATAGGTTGCCATTGCTTTCTGAACGACCGGCTCCCATACCAGCACGTTATAACACAACGCAACACGGTCTGCTGCACAAATCGGTCACGGCTGAGGTTCGAACGCCTGGTACCCGGCTCACAAACCGCGTTCGCAAGCCTTTGGCTACGAAGGCCGGCTAATGGATTACTGCTGCTCAAAAGCATGGTCGTCTAGTGATAGTACAGACATGTTATTTGAGATCTGACAATACAGATAATGAAATGCAGTTTGGGGTCCACTGTGATAACCAATACAACCCCACACAAAATGTCTTAATCCACAGGCATGGGACTCATGTCACTGTGACATATCACAGATATATGTCTGTACCACTGTGACATATCACAGACATAGTTATATGCCTATACCACTGTGACATATCACAGATATATGCTATACTACTGTGACATATCACAGATATATGTCTGTACCACTGTGACATATCACAGATATATGCTATACTACTGTGACATATCACAGATATATGCTATACTACTGTGACATATCACAGATATAGTTATATGCCTATACCACTATGACATATCAGATATATGACTATACTACAGTGACATATCACAGACATAGTTATATGCCTATGCCACTGTGACATATCACAGATATATGCCTATGCCACTGTGACATATCACAGATATATGCCTATACTACTGTGACATATCACAGATATAGTTATAAGCCTATGCCACTGTGACATATCACAGATATATGCCTATACTACTGTGACATATCACAGATATATGCCTATACTACTGTGACATATCACAGATATATGACTATACTACTGTGACATATCACAGATATATGCCTATACTATTGTGACATATCACAGATATATGCCTATACTACTGTGACATATCACAGACATAGTTATATGCCTATACTATTGTGACATATCACAGAGTTATATGCCTATACTATTGTGACATATCACAGATATATGCCTATACTACTGTGACATATCATAGACATAGTTATATGCCTATACTATTGTGACATATCACAGACATAAGTTATACATCTATACTATTGTGATATATCACAAATATAGTCTTAAACATTCAGATCTAGTAGAATGTCAGTATGCCTCTCCCTCGTGGTCCATGATATTCTATGAATGTCTCTACAACATTCCACTAACATGGACGTCTATTTTAAAGAACCGTTATCATGCCTGAACAGGTCTACAAGATATCTGGTGCCGAACACTTATTTCTATAGGCCACTAGGCACACCAGGAGGCTGGCCACCTGGACTTCCCAAGACAGTCCAAGGATATACCCATACGTTCTGAACCTTGTGGTACCAGATGTCTGATGTGGCCAACACACCACCTGCTGCCATACTTCACAGAGTTGAGTTGACTTGTGCTGAGCTAAGAACTGACATCACTGCACTCAGGACATACCCATTTGCGCTCTGTCCCCTTGTCCAACAGCCAGCGTCGGGTCACACTACTAATTGTTCCCACCACTATCAGATTGAAAGTAGTTCTGGTCTTCCCTCTCAGTTTTGAGATTCTATCAGAACCCCTGCCAATCCCCCGCAAACTCATCCTTTCCACATACAGGTTTTAAATCTGTCCTCCATCTTCTCCACCTGGTCCCACAGGCACACGACCACCTCTCCCTTGTCCATAGGTAATCGACCACCAAGAGGTGCATTCTCTGCAAGCCTATCAGCCTGTTCATTCCCCCCGCACTCCCTCATGACCAAGGCAAAATATCCATACAATTCTTACAATATGTGACCTCTGAAGTGAGGTGAGCCATTCCACACCAAACATTCCTTTCTCCACTTTACTTAACATACTTCTGGAGTCCGTGATGAAGATAATGTGTGTTGCAGTGGTCTCCTCTAACCAAAAGAATGCTGCTGTGACTGCTTCCAACACCATTCTCATGCTGGAGGTCGTAGACTCATATCTATACTCTCCTTTTTCAAGAATCATCCATTAGCATTCGCAACAAAACCCCACCAACCACTCCTCTGTTTCTCACCACTGACCCATCAGTATAGATCACTATGTCACCTTGATGTGTATTACTCTGGATCAGCTGTTGCACCTCAAACTCTGCGTAGCCTGCTGCCAATTCTTTGCACTCACGATCCTGTGTTACTATTACATTGTGCCAATCCGTCCTGTCTGCCGGTGCTACAGCCCACTCTTTTTCACAATTGATGGTCTCTAGATCACAAACCTGATGTATAGATATCTCCGCCTGTGCCATCCAGGACTAGCCTCATCTTAGTCTATGACCCTTAACCATATCCATGGCTTCATGCTGGGGGTGATCCCTATCTGCAGCAACTCTCAGGTACCATTTGGTCTGAAGGACCCTATCTGCCATTGTTGGTAGCGCCAGAATATGCCTCACGTATATAATCGGCGTGTCCTTTGTGCCATACTTCACAGAATACATCCTACTCTACTACTACGGTTTCTATACTTACTCTGTGGTGAAGGGGTTACGGATGCAGTTCGTAATCCCGCATACTGTGTGTCGAAACACAGCTGTGGGCGATTTGGTAGCAGATCGCCTTACTTGTTCTGTTATGAAATGGTATGGGTGCCGGTTCTTTCAGAAAGCAATAACTACTTAACATAAACTTGCCCAGGAATCATGAACAGTCAACAAATGCTGGGGTTGACTGCTACGTCCAGTAAAGGATATGCAACTAACTTTTTTTTCTATACTTACACACTGAATACATAGAAAATGAACAACCTATACACCTGTATCCAAACAATGGAAGAAAAAACATGAAACAATTAGAAGAGATCCCACGAATGAGTCCATATAGAGAATCTAATTTAACAAGACCCAGTCCAATAGTTCATGGTTGCATATGTTTGTATACTATATCATGATCATGCAATCAAACAAGTGAAGAAAGAATTAGTGGATACATGTGTTCTGGCAACAATATTTCATGCACAAATGAAATGAAGTGTAGTCCTTAAATACTCAAATGTATTTAATATAATTTGTTTACAACTCTTTCCATCCCAGGAGCTGACCAAGGGAGCAACAACAACAACAACCACTTCACCACTGTATTAAGTTTACAATGACCGGATAGATACACCTTGTATAAAGCAAATAGATTGTTAGATTTATAAACAGTGTTTTTTTTTCTGTTGTAAATTTGACAAATGAAGACATTAACAATCGACTGCGTAACAGATGTTACCTCAAGGAATGCTGAACTATCTTCTGTAGAATGCACCTGATGAGATACACTGAGATATGCCAGGTAACATATTGTAGAAATATATTGTAGGTTGTTAGATTTTAGTATGATGGCTAAACACAAGCAGTGCAATCAGGTATGATGTGTTGATTGGTGCATGGTGGATATCCAATCATAACATTCAACATGCTGATTGGTGCATGGTGGATATCCAGTCACATACCACATGTTGATTGGTGCATGATTGATATCCAATCATATACGATATGTTGACCACTGCAGGACTGATATCTAATCACATACATGTAGATTGGTGTATATGATGGATAGTCAATCACATATGATATGTTGATTGGTGAATGATGGTTAAGCTAATCACATATGATATGAATGATGCATGATGGATAGCCAATCACATGCAACATGATTGGTGTGTGATGGGTAGCCAATCACATATGACATGATTGGTGCATGATTGATAGCCAATCACACATAATATGTTGTTGCTTGGGACAGAAAGAGTTAATCTGAATTATTTTTAAAAAGTATCACTAGCATGAACAACAAGTAAAACAAATGATATATGAAACAAATATGTTTCCTTCTTTCAGCACAAAACCCAAGTTTGTGTGGAGACATGTTATGTTGAACGCATTAGCAGTAACATGTTAAAACAAGGAATCACAGAAGTTGGTGACAGTCAGCTGATCCCTGGTGCAACATTTTCAACAAGGAATCAGAGAAGTTGACAGTCAGCTGATCCCTGATGCAACATTTTCAACAAGGAATCAGAGAAGATGCTGACAGTAGCTGATCTCTGGTGCAACATTCTGAACTAGGAATCAGAGAAGTTGTTGACAGTCAGCTGATCCCTGGTGCAACATTTTCAACAAAGAATCAGAGAAGTTGTTGACAGTAGCTGATCTCTGGTGCAACATTTTCAACAAGGAATCAGAGAAGTTGTTGACAGTCAGCTGATCCCTGGTGCAACATTTTCAACAAGGAATTAGAGAAGTTGTTGACAGTAGCTGATCCCTGGTGCAACATTTTGAACTAGGAATCAGAGAAGATGCTGACAGTAGCTGATCCCTGGTGCAACATTCTGAACTAGGAATCAGAGAAGTTGTTGACAGTCAGCTGATCCCTGGTGCAACATTCTGAACTAGGAATCAGAGAAGTTGTTGACAGTCAGCTGATCCCTGGTGCAACATTTTCAACAAGGAATCAGAGAAGTTGTTGACAGTAGCTGATCCCTGGTGCAACATTCTGAACTAGGAATCAGAGAAGTTGTTGACAGTCAGCTGATCCCTGGTGCAACATTTTCAACAAGGAATCAGAGAAGTTGTTGACAGTAGCTGATCCCTGGTGCAACATTTTCAACAAGGAATCAGAGTTGTTGTTGACAGTAGCTGATCCCTGGTGCAACATTTTGAACTAGGAATCAGAGAAGTTGTTGACAGTAGCTGATCCCTGGTGCAACATTCTGAACTAGGAATCAGAGAAGTTGTTGACAGTCAGCTGATCCCTGGTGCAACATTTTCAACAAGGTATCAGAGAAGTTGTTGACAGTAGCTGATCCCTGGTGCAACATTCTGAACTAGGAATCAGAGAAGTTGTTGACAGTCAGCTGATCCCTGGTGCAACATTCTGAACTAGGAATCAGAGAAGTTGTTGACAGTCAGCTGATCCCTGATGCAACATTCTGAACTAGGAATCAGAGAAGTTGTTGACAGTAGCTGATCCCTGGTGCAACATTTTCAACAAGGAATCAGAGAAGTTGTTGACAGTAGCTGATCCCTGGTGCAACATTTTGAACTAGGAATCAGAGAAGTTGTTGACAGTAGCTGATCCCTAGTGCAACATTTTGAACTAGGAATCAGAGAAGTTGTTGACAGTCAGCTGATCCCTGGTGCAACATTTTCAACAAAGAATCAGAGAAGTTGTTGACAGTAGCTGATCCCTGGTGCAACATTTTGAACTAGGAATCAGAGAAGTTGTTGACAGTAGCTGATCCCTGGCGCAACATTCTGAACTAGGAATCAGAGAAGTTGTTGACAGTCAGCTGATCCCTGGTGCAACATTCTGAACTAGGAATCAGAGAAGTTGTTGACAGTAGCTGATCCCTGGTGCAACATTTTCAACAAGGAATCAGAGAAGTTGACAGTCAGCTGATCCCTGGTGCAACATTTTCAACAAGGAATCAGAGAAGTTGTTGACAGTAGCTGATCTCTGGTGCAACATTCTGAACTAGGAATCAGAGAAGTTGTTGACAGTCAGCTGATCCCTGGTGCAACATTTTGAACTAGGAATCAGAGAAGTTGTTGACAGTCAGCTGATCCCTGGTGCAACATTTTCAACAAGGAATCAGAGAAGTTGTTGACAGTAGCTGATCTCTGGTGCAACATTCTGAACTAGGAATCAGAGAAGTTGTTGACATTCAGCTGATCCCTGGTGCAACATTTTCAACAAGGAATCAGAGAAGTTGTTGACAGTAGCTGATCCCTGGTGCAACATTTTCAACAAGGAATCAGAGAAGTTGACAGTCAGCTGATCCCTGATGCAACATTTTGAACTAGGAATCAGAGAAGTTGTTGACAGTCAGCTGATCCATGGTGCAACATTTTCAACAAGGAATCAGAGAAGTTGTTGACAGTACCTGATCTCTGGTGCAACATTCTGAACTAGGAATCAGAGAAGTTGTTGACAGTCAGCTGATCCCTGATGCAACATTTTGAACTAGGAATCAGAGAAGTTGTTAACAGTCAACTACTGACAACAGTATTTTCTGGTAAGCCGCATATCATCATCATCATCACGTGCCCTTTCAGCTGGTATGTACATTCAAGTCTCCCCATGGATCTTGTTACTCAGTGTTCTGGATCAACTCTGTCGCTGAACTTCCCCTGTACCACCATCTCAGTCCATTCAGCATTTCTCTTGGTCTGCCTCTGCCACCACTGATCTCTCCAGTTATTACAATGTGTTTCAATGCCTCTCTTCTCATTACATTACCAAAGAACATTGCCTCTTTCTTACAGTTGCATACGTTCTATTTTTATTAGCCTTTGCCAGGTAATTGCTGTTGGTTACTCTGGCAGTCCAAGGTATTTGCAGCACCTGTCTCAGAAATCACACCTCCACTGTTTCCAAGCTCTTCATAATTTGTTCATGCACATTCCATGATTCACTGCCACACAATAGAACAGGTTCTATATCACATTTCTGTACTCTCCCTCCCACAAAGCTGCATTATGCACTAGTTTATTCACCAAGAAAGACATCAGTTTTATAACCCACATGTTAAATGCATAGATGTTTTCTCCACAGTTATATTTGAAATCTGAACAAATTCTTACAGAAACATGCATTACAAATCACAAAAGCATTATCTACGATAAAAACATTTTTCATGACATGACGATACAAAAGGATGTATTTCTCTTTTAAACAGTGTGTGTGTGTGTGTGTGTGTGCGTGTGTGCGTGCATGCGTGCGCGCGCGCTTGCTTTTTTAATTTAATTCTCTTCTCTAGAAATTCTCATAAAAGGTCAAAAGTCTTCCAATGCCATTATGACATATAGGGTATATGGTGTTGGGTCCATGTTTTGATGTCAAATGGCACTCATGGCCAGCATGACGACCACCGCCTGACTACTTTTATGAGGTTGGGTCGATCCACAAAAGTATCCTACTTCAAGGGGGAGGCTGCTACAGATTTGTACTCAAAGCACAAAGGAAATACTTCAATGAGTTATTCATTCACCTTTCCCCTTTTCCTGCCCTTTAACCCCCATTGGGGACTAGGCTGCTGTATCCGTTGCTATCTCCTGCAGCCCCCTTCATGTTCTCCTAACGTTATTCATCTCTGTCTTTAGTTCTCCTCTTCATGTAATGTTTCATGTAACAGTCTGTAATTCTCCTCTTCATGTAATATTTCATGTAACAGTCTGTAATTCTCCTCTTCATGTAATGTTTCATGTAACAGTCTGCAATTCTCCTCTTCATGTAATGTTTCATGTAACAGTCTGTAATTCTCCTCTTCATGTAATGTTTCATGTAACAGTCTGTAATTCTCCTCTTCATGTAATGTTTCATGTAACAGTCTGTAATTCTCCTCTTCATGTAATGTTTCATGTAACAGTCTGTAATTCTCCTCTTTATGTAATGTTTCATGTAACAGTCTGTAATTCTCCTCTTCATGTAATGTTTCATGTAACAGTCTGTAATTCTCCTCTTCATGTAATGTTTCATGTAACAGTCTGTAATTCTCCTCTTCATGTAATGTTTCATGTAAGTCTGTAATTCTCCTCTTCATGTAATGTTTCATGTAACAGTCTGCAATTCTCCTCTTCATGTAATGTTTCATGCAACAGTCTGCAATTCTCCTCTTCATGTAATGTTTCATGTAACAGTCTGCAATTCTCCTCTTCATGTAATGTTTCATGTAACAGTCTGTAATTCTCCTCTTCATGTAATGTTTCATGTAACAGTCTGCAATTCTCCTCTTTATGTAATGTTTCATGTAACAGTCTGCAATTCTCCTCTTCATGTAATGTTTCATGTAACAGTCTGTAATTCTCCTCTTCATGTAATGTTTCATGTAACAGTCTCCCACCATTTTAACATTCAAAACAATGTTTGCCCTTAGACTCCAAAAACAATATATGGCACGATTTCTCACCTTTATTTTGCTAGCAAACAGAAGGACTTCATGTTAAATCTGAGACTTCCGTGAAGATAACATATGCCACATTCAAACAAGATCAGTGACTATATATTTAGTATTTCAGCAAAAGTGTTATTTGTTTATTCATTTCATATGATATATAAATCTGCACTATGACGAGATGCAGCAAAATATGTCAGGCAAAAAATCATGCAATATATTGTGTTTGGAGTCAAATGTTCGAATCCCACTATATAGTTCACTCCGTGATCTCCAGACACCCGAGTGTCTGGTTTTACTCCCAAGTTATTTGTTACTGATGTGTATTATTTATTATGCCCTGTCAGCATTTCATATAACTTATTATTTATTATGCACTATCAGCAATTCATATAACAGTCATAAATACATACAAGCTGAAAGGAAAACAGAATAATATGAAAACCTGTAAATGTGGAGCCAGTACTGGAAAACATGACTGTGGCAAGAGAATATTGTTGCAATATAAAATAATCACATGGAACAGTAACAACCAACAATTTCATGGAATACATCAGTAAAACAAAACAATGATGAAACACCTAGCTCACAGCCAGTTTGTGTCCACACAATACAGACCCTCACATGATCTGTCAGAAGTTATCTTTGAGCTCGTGGTTCTAGAAATGCATTATCATAACTCTTAGTTCTTTTACAACATTATGATGATTCTTAGTTCTTTTACAACATTATCATGATTCTTAGCTCTTTAAAAACAATATTTTTTGCTCTTTTACAACAATATCATAAGTCTTAGTTCTTTTACATTACCATGATTCTTAGTTCTTTTATGCAATATTATAATTCTTTGTTCTCTTACAGCATTATCATGAATCTTAGTTTTGCTACAACATTATCATGTATCTTTGTTCTTTTACATTATCATGTACCTTTGTTCTTTTACAACATTATCATGTTTCTTAGTTCTTTTACATTATCATGTACCTTTGTTCTTTTACAACATTATCATGTATCTTTGTTCTTTTACATTATCATGTACCTTTGTTCTTTTACATTATCATGTACCTTTGTTCTTTTACAACATGATCATGTTTCTTAGTTCTTTAACATTATCGTGATTCTTAGTTCTTTTACATTATCATGATTCTTAGTTTTTACAACATTATCATGATTCTTAGTTCTTTTACAACATTATCATGATTCTTAGTTCTTTTACAACATTATCATGATTCTTAGTTCTTTTACATTATCATTATTCTTAGTTCTTTTACAACATTATCATGCCTATTAGTTATTTTACAATATTATCATGATTATTAGCACTTTACATTATCACTATATCTGTTCTTTTACAACATTAAAGTGACTTTTCATTCTTTGACAATACGGTCAAGGCAATTATGAACTGACTATGGTATCTTACTATTGATATGACCTACAAGAATGTTTCTGCTGGTTCATCAAGTGTTCAATCCACACTTGTATAGTTTTGGATGTGTTACTTCCACCAACACAAATGTGTTACTTCCGCCAACACAGATGTGCTACTTCCACCAACACAGATGTGTTACTTTCACCAACACAGATGTGTTACTTCCACCAACACAGATGTGTTACTCCCACCAACACAGATTTGTTACAGTCGTTTGTTTCATTCCCTCTACCCAGTTCATCCCCAGTTATAATTAGACCCCATCCCAGCCTCACATTAACTGTTGATGCCAGACAAAGACCTCTCTAGTTTTACATATCTCAGGTTTTCTCAATGTCTGTCCTATACAGCACCAGAGTCTTTCCTTGACCTCTTTGCTCACTGGCATCTGTCTAGTTCTCAACAGAAAAGGTATCTGTCTAGTTCTCAACAGAAAAGGTATCTGTCTAGTTCTCAACAGAAAAGGTATCTGTCTAGTTCTCAACAGAAACGGTATTTGTCTAGTTCTCAACAGAAAAGGTATCTGTCTAGTTCTCAACAGAAACGGTATTTGTCTAGTTCTCAACAGGAAAGTTGGAACTGAGAAATTATTCTCATGTGGGATCACCTTCTTCTTCTTCTTTCACTCTATTACCCTCCATTGGAGAATAGGACCTCAGCCAACTCACTCCAAGCTCTGCTATCTTCAGCTATCCCATCCCAGGCAACTCCACCAATGTCCTCTACATATTGTTCTTGTCTGTTTCTACTTCTCTTCTCCCTGAGTTTGTAGTTCTTCCTCTATTTCTTTTGACTTGTAGATTCCAAACAAAGCTCTTTCTAGTTAAGCTTTTCTCAGTGTATATTCTATCCAGTGCTAGCATCTTTCCTTGACCTCTTTATTCACTGGAATTTGTCCAGTTCTCAAACACCTGTATAATTTCCGTAATGTAAACACATATCAAATCAATAAACATGCATATACATTTCTAGCAAGTGTTACAACCATCACAAATAAATCCACTTTATACCCAGCTGGAGACATAGACTTTCACCCAGGCATGTTTTCTCAGTGACTCAACGAGCATGCTTAGGAAGACTTAAGTGGGCTGGGTTTGAAAACAGTTTGTGGAGTCTCTGTGGAGCTTTAAACCTGACAAAAATCAGGCTTATGTTTGTGCTAGGTCATGCGGGTGTAAGAGGAAACGAACAAGTTGACGGATTGTGGGCAGGGCTTCTGTGGAAAGTGACTGAGCAACGGAAGCAGACAATTGTAGTGAATGCCGTCCCAGAGGCAGCATAATTAAACAAATCATGTGACGAATGCAAATCCTGCAATCTTGATCAGACTGTAAAAATACCACGACAAAAGAGGCGAAGCCGGACAATAAATTATTTGCTACAGAACAAGCCCAGAAAACAATATCTGGATTCTAAACATGATAAAGAGCTATTCTCATACTATAAATAGCTTGATTAGAATGAATCAAGAAAATAAAAGTTTGGTTGTAGTGACTCAATCATTGTTCAGCATATTATACATTACTTGGTACAGACTGAGAAACATCTGCATCATTTCCATAATGTAAACAGTAAAATACAATAACAATGAACATAATTTAACGAATTGAGCTGGTGTTCACTCCCAAGTAAGCTGAATTAATTCCTTCATGACTAGATAGAGGTAAGGTCACTTGATCAATCGGTGGCCAATCAGAAGCTCGGATTTCCTTGCACACAACCTTGTACTTGCTTGGTTCAACTTTGCGGATCTGAATGATGGCACGGTATAGGCATTTCAGCCAACCGCTGTCGATTATGATCCACTGCAGGTAAACAAAAATGACCCAGAATAAAAACGACAAGGTGAGACACACATCATCTTTGTAGGTCACATAGTCGAGAGGATCGACTTCATTAAATCCACGTTTTATCCCACATGACTTTGTCTCTTTCCACAGGGCAGCCAGACAAAAGCGTCGCATAAAGCATGAACTCCGTAGTTCCAGCAATGATCCCCATGAGTCTCCGAGAAAAATGTACTCGTGAACCGAAAGACATAGCCCGGAATCAAACTCACAATCTTTGGAGCACGAGGCAGATGGCTTGAACACTTCGCCACGGAGACTACCAATCATATCATTACCAGTATGTGCCATGATGATAAGTCTTGGTGGTCATGGTTCGCATCTCACACAATCACCAGAGTCTTAGATCAGATTTATATGCTGCCGTCAGGTGTGCAGATACATAATCGGCTCCAGATGTGCTCTGTACGACTTATTTGTGAAATATTCAACCACTCTTTATTTTACACCACCCCATTTTGTTAATCTCAACATCTGCGACTTAGGGATGATGAACGCAGTTTCACAATCCCTGGACATACCAGGTCGAGGGGTTAAAAATCAGTCAACTTGCGACTAGATCATTTTGCGTTGATTCTGATGAAATGAGAGTCAGCGTTCTTATTCTACTTTGTCTTTAGTTTGATATTTTTTTATTTGTTTTGGACGTAATTGCTTTGTGTCAGTTTACAGCAGAGCTGTGAGTCTCCGTGGTGAAGTGGTCAAGCCGTCTGACTCAGGCTACGAAGGTTGTGGGTTTAATTCCGGGCGCATCCTTCAGTTCATGAGTGCATTTTTTGGGAGACTCCTGGGTGTTATCACTGGAGTTTTGGACTTCGTGCTTTGTGAGACACTTTCCACAATGCGGAGAGAGACTGAGCCATATGGGATAAAAACCTGGTGTAATGAAGTCGACCCTGTTGACTTTTAAGCACATTTTTAAGCGACAGCAAAGCTGCGATATTTGCACCTTTCGACCGACTCATCCGACTTCTGCGGGCGTTTGTTGACCAGGTTAACCTTCCAGGTTGAGTTGGCTATTCAGAAAGCAACATCAAAGTACTGAACATAAAATTACCTGATAAATCTCAAACAGCCAATAAATGCTGGGGTTGACTGCAATGTAGTGTTAACAACATGCAGCTAATATTGTATTCTGTGGTGCAGACTTTTCTCCTGACCCAGTGCTGACCACCTCCGTGGGGGGTGTGTGGGAAAGCCCTCTTTCCCCTATATAAGTGCAACAATACGTGGGGTGTGCAATGTCGCTGCTTGAGCTTCACCTGTGCAATCTTTGGAATGTTAGCCAGACAGGGAACCCAATCTGTGAGTAGGTCACACCAGAAACAGATGCTCCAAGATCTCGCAGGTGTTAAGTCCTGGCCTTTCGACATCTGAAGCCAGTCTCACAGAGTATAACATGAGAGAGTTGATGGTTGAACCAAGAGTTTGAGGTCATGAAAGCATTGATGGTGGAACCAAGTGCTTGAGTTCATGAGAGCGTTGATGGTTGAAACACAGTTTGAGGTCATGAGAGTGTTGATGGTTGAACCAAGAGTTTGAGGTAATGAGAGTGTTGATGGTTGAATCAAGTATTTGATGTCATGAGAGAGTTGATGTTTGAAACAAAAGTTTGAAGTCATGAGAAAGTCGATGTTTGAACCAAGAGTTTGAGGTAATGAGAGAGTTGATGTTTCAACCAAGAGTTTGAGGTAATGAGAGAGTTGCTGTTTTAACCAAGAGTCTGAGGTCAACTTTTCAAACAATGTTGCCAAGGTAGTGACCTTATGGGCTACTCCTTGTGATTTCCAACCGCCATGGGGTTTTCACTGTGTATACTTGCACATGGGACCCCCTGTTTTCTTTTAACCTAATCTGACAACTTTAGTTTTCTGATTTCACTACCCAAGAGATCAGGGGGAATGAGTGATAACATCAGATACCAATGGTTCTTGGCAAAATTCCCGGCCCTGTTCAGGAATTGAACCAGGTACCTTCTGTGGCTGACACTGTGACCTCTGAGTCACAGCTTCCCTAGGAACAATCTTACATTGCCACACCTGCTGAGAGAGACAACATGTACAAGGGTGTCCTGAGTGCAATTATGTGATTCTAGCTCATCAATGTAATGGTGACAGGTACGAGGATCAACTGCATTGTACCGGGTTTTACTCCACTGGCTCGACCTCTGTGAAAAAGTGGTCAAGCCACTCGCCTAACGAGCTGAAGGTCATGAATTCATTTTCAGACCACAGATGTGATGTTTCTGGAGACCCCTGGGGTTGACTGCTGGAGCCAAAGAGTTTCTGGAGACCCCTGGGAATCACTGCTGGAGCTATGGAGTTTCTGGAGACCCCTGGGGATCACCACTGGAGAAATGGAGTTTCTGGAGACCTCTGGTGATCACTGCTGGAGCCACAGAGTTTCTGGAGACCCCTGGGGATCACTGCTGGAGCTATGGAGTTTCTGAAGACCCCTGGGGATCACCGCTGGAGCTACTGAGTTTCTGGAGACCCCTGGGGATCACTGCTGCAGCTATGGAGTTTCTGGAGACCTCTGGGGATCACTGCTGAGCCAAAGAGTTTCTGGAGACCCCTGGGGATCACTGCTGGAGCTATGGAGTTTCTGGAGACCCCTGGGGAGGATCACTGCTGGAGCTATGGAGTTTCTGGAGACCCCTGGGGATCACTGCTGGAGTATGGAGTTATTGCTTTGTGTGATGCTCTGGGCAGATGGCCTGCCATTCTGCGGAGAGAGACCAAGCCAAATGGGGTAAACTACAGTGCAATGAAGTAAATCCTTTGGTCCTTAGCCTTTAGTAAAGCAACGAGTCTGGGGCACTTACCTCCAGATAACAAGACATGACCATAAATGCAAGTGCCATACCAAATATGGCCAGGCGGAAGGCAATAGTGGTGCTCTTATCAAGGGGCATCATCTGCAAGAAAACAACATATTGTAGCACATTCAAAGGCATCTCACATGTAATTCTTCATCTACTTCATCTCCTTCTTATAGTTCAAGTATAACAGAGCTACATCTCTGTTATAGATAGTTAGGGGGAAATAGAGAAGGTGTAGGAAATGTCGCACCCGTGATCACTATTGAAAGCACTATTGTTAGGGAAGCTCACGGGTGACGTCAAGATAAAAACAGTTCCAGCTCAATCTGTGGGCGATCACGGTGTGTTTCATGGAGTTACATCAACTTTGTATTTTCTAGATAATAAAAACTGTTTACAACATCAAGGCTTCAATGTCATCACTTGAGATTATCGTTCAACCGTTCACTCTGTTACACATGCATGTAGTGTTGGTTATCATTTCTGTCCACAACTTTCTGTCTCATGTGCTACCAATAATTTCTTATACTGATGTTCCTCCATGTCATTATATCAAACTGCCTGGCGTCTTCTGGAGTCTCTCTTGGTCTTCTCTCTTGGTCTTCCCCTAACTCTCTTCCCCTCTAACTTTAACACTGTCATGGTGTACCTCAGCTTTAACCTTCTCGCAATGTGCTCAAAGATTGTGGACTGTGGTCTTTTGATGCGTGTAAACAGTTCTCTTCATGAGTTAACTTCTTTCAAGATATCTCATGATTTGTATCTGTCCATGGTGTTCTCCTCACTCTTCTATACAAACAACATCCCTGCAGTAGCGTGGAGACATGTACAAAGATACAACAAACAACGCAGATTATTTACATGAAAGAGAAGAGAAAGAACCACCACATTGGAAGAAGTATGCTTAACAATATAAGGTCTAAAGAAAGAGACGTCACCAGGATGTGACGATATGCCCAAAGAACTAATCCAGGCAGAAGAAGAAGGCAGTCTCTGTAAGTGTCATGTGGTGTGTGAGAGCATCTGGAATAGTGCTGTTTGGCCCAAAGCAATGAAGAGAACAACCTACATCCCTTTCTTAAAGAAAGAACATTTAAAATTGTGCACCAACTATCAAACTTTCACAAGTTTTAAGTTTTAAGTTCACAACGTTACGTTATGCTGGCAAAATCCTCCTGGATCAGTTAGACTAAAATGTTGATTCTCGTCCTTGACGTGAGGATACCAATTACTAGTATCTTAGAAGCCAGAGTGGGTTCACTTGATGGTGAGGGACACTGGTATTTGGGAAAGCTAATCCACACTCAAACGTGTATGAACTACGCTTGAGCTCATAGTGAGCAAACAAAAACAAAGAAAACATTATGAGGAGGATTGAAAGTTAGAGAAGTACAGACATGTTTTAGACATGGAAGTGAAACCTGGAACCATATCATCAACATAAGAATAATATCTGAGAAATGCAGAGTACAATGCAGATCTTCATACTTGTGTCACAGACTACAGTAAGGCCTTTGATTGCATTCAACATCAGAGTTTGTTGAACATCATCAGAGTTATGGGGGCTTCCAACACATGTGACCCACTTGACTGAATCATTATATCATAAGCAAAAAGCAGCTGTCAGAGTAGCCGTGACACATCAAAGTGGTTTGAGATGTACAGGGGATTAAGACAGGGCTGCATTCTCTCTCCACACCTGTGGGCTGCATTCAAGAACATGCATCTTTCCCGTGACCACATATGGATGTGAGTCATGGACCATTTTGCAATCACATTTTGCCAGGAAAGATAATAGGGAAACAAAACTCGCTTACACTCAAGAAATAAATGACCGTAGACCCCGAGGCAGACCAAGAAGACGGTGGAGAGATAATACATGTACAGACCTACAAGCACTTGGAATCAACGACTGGCAAGAGAAGGTCCACCAGAGAGACGGATTGTATCTGCAGCAAAGAACCTCAATGGCTCGGAATGCTGAAGAAGAAGAAGAATTTTGCCAGGATGAAAATTGGAGCTTCTAAACTCAAATGTGACAAGACAATTCTGAGAATATCATGGACCAAGAAGAAAAGAAATACTGACATTCTACCAGATCTGAACATGTAAGAAAACTGGTTCATATACTGCATCATGTCTCAGAAACTGAAATACTTTGGCCACATTTAGCAACACAGTGGCCGGGAAAAAACAATGATGGAAGGCTTGGTTCCTTAAAGGAGAGGCAGGCATAAAGATCTACACTGTACCTTCTGCATTTCTCAAAGATGATCCTCATATTGAAGATATGGTCCCTGGTTCCTCTACCCTGTCTGAAAACTGCCTGAATTTTAGTAATTCACATTATATTTTCTTTTTCATTTGTCCACATTGAACTCAAGTGTAGTAAACACCTGACTTATTTGTACATATGGGCCAGCTTTCTCTATGTCCCCCGCCATCAGGCCAACCCACTTGTACTTATGAGGTACTTGCAATGTACGTGCCGAAGTCTACATTTAAGTCCAACTGACTGGTGTAGGGAAAGAACCTCCTACCTTACTATCAGCACACAGAGGTTAAAAACTGCATGGTCTTATCCTTTCAGCCACACGACTTCATCATACACTAATTTACTGTCAATCCTCTTCATGATCAGCCACGTAACTTCATTCATATACTAATTTACTGTCAATAATATTCATGATATACATGCATGCAAGGTAATAAATAACTAAAATATAAATACAGTACTCACATAGAAGAAATCCAAGACTGGTCCCCAAGGAAACAACAACAGCAATGTTGACAGCACAAACAGCAATAAAAGTGTTGATAGAAACATGACTGAAAATACAAGAACAAATATACATCATTAACACGTCTTCTTGAACAATAGTGAAGACAGGCATGCATCAGGTAGAGTCGCATGCTTCTATCTGTTTTTTTTTAAATCATAGATAGGGAGCATCTATTGGATCCAGGGCATGATGATGCTGTGGTAAATGAACAGGCGGACAGTTTGACTGAGTCTGCACCACTGGGTGGGGTACTGGTGTAAAATAAGACTGACGTGGTCTATTTGGGAATCATGTGTATGGTGTGAAAGAACAGATACACCATCATTGCCTGGAGAGAATAGTGCTGCAGGAAGTGACCAGAGGATCTGGCCGACATTCAATATTCTAAGGAAAGGCAGACGGACACAAACAGACTCCTACTGACACCATTAGTATTGGGACTCTTTGCTTGTTGTTGAAGATGAGAATGGAGTGTTTATGGAAATGTCCAGAGTGCTGTGATGTTGGCTCTTGGTTCAACTCAACTCAACTCATTCCTGAACAAGTTAAGTTTATGCTGTAAAGTAATTGATATACCATTAACTTGTCTTTCCTCAGAGCTTAGTTTCAGTTGCGGGCTAAGTTGTTTGGTTCACAAATGCATTTTTCTCAGAGACTCCTGGGGGTCGTCACTAGAGCTATGGTGTTCGTGCTTTGTGCAATACTTTTGGCAGGTCACCCTGCAGACAGAGGCTGAGCCATATGGGATCAAACCCATTGCAATGAAGTCAATCCTGTTGCCTGTTAAACCTTGTTTATCAGATGTACCTGAGATCTTGTACACATTCAGGTTACTCAGTACATAGCCATATGCACTTTTTAAAAGTATATCACCACTGCTATAAATATAGTATCATGATTACTCTTATAAGCTTATTCTTCAAACTTAATGTAGTGGTTTCCCCTTGCCTCATTCATCCACAAATGGGATTTACATTGCATACATTTTCTATGATGGGTAGCGAGCTGCAGTGGTGCAGTGGCAAGCATGCTTGGTTGCCAGCATAGTGGTCATATGTTCAAACCCCTTAGAGGCAGGGATTCTACACAAATGGACCTGGGTTCCCCAGGTGACCCAGCCTAAACTGGGCACCAGGAAATACATTGGAAGTAAAGGTGGCCTGTGTGGTACTGACAGCTTCACCCACAGAGTGTCTAGTGGGAAGTAAAGGTGGCCTGTGTGGTACTGGCAGCTTCACCCACAGTGTGTCCAGTGGGAAGTAAAGGTGGCCTGTGTGGTAGTGACAGCTTCACCAACAGAGTGTCCAGTGGGAAGTAAAGGTGGCCTGTGTGGTACTGACAGCTTCACCCACAGTGTCCAGTGGGAAGTAAAGGTGGCGTGTGTGGTACTGACAGCTTCACCCACAGAGTGTCCAGTGGGAAGTAAAGGTGGCCTGTGTGGTACTGACAGCTTCACCCACAGAGTGTCCAGTGGGAAGTAAAGGTGGCCTGTGTGGTACTGACAGCTTCACCCACAGAGTGTCCAGTGGGAAGTAAAGGTGGCCTGTGTGGTACTGACAGCTTCACCCACAGAGTGTCCAGTGGGAAGTAAAGGTGGCCTGTGTGGTACTGACAGCTTCACCCACAGAGTGTCCAGTGGGAAGTAAAGGTGGCCTGTGTGGTACTGACAGCTTCACCCACAGAGTGTCCAATGGGAAGTAAAGGTGACCATGTGTGGTACTGACAGCTTCACCCACAGAGTGTCCAGTGGGAAGTAAAGGTGGCCTGTGTGGTACTGACAGCTTCACCCACAGAGTGTCCAGTGGGAAGTAAAGGTGGCCTGTGTGGTACTGACTGCTTCACCCACAGAGTGTCCAGTGGGAAGTAAAGGTGGCCTGTGTGGTACTGACTGCTTCACCCACAGTGTCCAGTGGGAAGTAAAGGTGGCCTGTGTGGTACTGACTGCTTCACCCACAGTGTCCAGTGGGAAGTAAAGGTGGCCTGTGTGGTACTGACTGCTTCACCCACAGAGTGTCCAGTGGGAAGTAAAGGTGGCCTGTGTGGTACTGACAGCTTCACCCACAGAGTGTAAAGTGGGAAGTAAAGGTGGCCTGTGTGGTACTGACAGCTTCACCCACAGAGTGTCCAGTGGGAAGTAAAGGTGGCCTGTGTGGTACTGACAGCTTCACCCACAGAGTGTCCAGTGGGAAGTAAAGGTGGCCTGTGTGGTACTGACAGCTTCACCCACAGAGTGTCCAGTGGGAAGTAAAGGTGGCCTGTGTGGTACTGACAGCTTCACCCACAGATTGTCTAGTTGGAAGTAAAGGTGGCCTGTGTGGTACTGACAGCTTCACCCACAGAGTGTCCAGTGGGAAGTAAAGGTGGCCTGTGTGGTACTGACTGCTTCACCCACAGAGTGTCTAGTGGGAAGTAAAGGTGGCCTGTGTGGTACTGACAGCTTCACCCACAGAGTGTCTAGTGGGAAGTAAAGGTGGCCTGTGTGGTACTGACTAGTTCACCCACAGAGTGTCTAGTGGGAAGTAAAGGTGGCCTGTGTGGTACTGACTGCTTCACCCACAGAGTGTCTAGTGGGAAGTAAAGGTGGCATGTGTGGTACTGACTGCTTCACCCACAGAGTGTCCAGTGGGAAGTAAAGGTGGCCTGTGTGGTACTGACTGCTTCACCCACAGAGTGTCCAGTGGGAAGTAAAGGTGGCCTGTGTGGTACTGACAGCTTCACCCACAGAGTGTCCAGTGGGAAGTAAAGGTGGCCTGTGTGGTACTGACAGCTTCACCCACAGAGTGTCCAGTGGGAAGTAAAGGTGGCCTGTTTGGTACTGACAGCTTCACCCACAGAGTGTCCAGTGGGAAGTAAAGGTGGCCTGTGTGGTACTGACAGCTTCACCCACTGAGTGTCCAGTGGGAAGTAAAGGTGGCCTGTGTGGTACTGACAGCTTCACCCACTGAGTGTCCAGTGGGAAGTAAAGGTGGCCTGTGTGGTACTGACAGCTTCACCCACAGAGTGTCCAGTGGGAAGTAAAGGTGGCCTGTGTGGTACCGACAGCTTCACCCACAGAGTGTCCAGTGGGAAGTAAAGGTGGCTTGTGTGGTACCGACAGCTTCACCCACAGAGTGTCCAGTGGGAAGTAAAGGTGGCCTGTGTGGTACTGACAGCTTCACCCACAGAGTGTCCAGTGGGAAGTAAAGGTGGCCTGTGTGGTACTGACAGCTTCACCCACAGAGTGTCCAGTGGGAAGTAAAGGTGGCCTGTGTGGTACTGACAGCTTCACCCACAGAGTGTCCAGTGGGAAGTAAAGGTGGCCATGTGTGGTACTGACTGCTTCACCCACAGAGTGTCCAGTGGGAAGTAACGGTGGCCTGTGTGGTACTGACTGCTTCACCCACAGAGTGTCCAGTGGGAAGTAAAGGTGGCCTGTGTGGTACTGACAGCTTCACCCACAGAGTGTCCAGTGGGAAGTAAAGGTTGCCTGTGTGGTACTGACAGCTTCACCCACAGAGTGTCCAGTGGGAAGTAAAGGTGGCCTGTGTGGTACTGACAGCTTCACCCACAGAGTGTCCAGTGGGAAGTAAAGGTGGCCTGTGTGGTACTGACAGCTTCACCCACAGAGTGTCCAGTGGGAAGTAAAGGTGGCCTGTGTGGTACTGACAGCTTCACCCACAGAGTGTCCAGTGGGAAGTAAAGGTGGCCATGTGTGGTACTGACTGCTTCACCCACAGAGTGTCCAGTGGGAAGTAACGGTGGCCTGTGTGGTACTGACTGCTTCACCCACAGAGTGTCCAGTGGGAAGTAAAGGTGGCCTGTGTGGTACTGACAGCTTCACCCACAGAGTGTCCAGTGGGAAGTAAAGGTTGCCTGTGTGGTACTGACAGCTTCACCCACAGAGTGTCCAGTGGGAAGTAAAGGTGGCCATGTGTGGTACTGACTGCTTCACCCACAGAGTGTCCAGTGGGAAGTAACGGTGGCCTGTGTGGTACTGACTGCTTCACCCACAGAGTGTCCAGTGGGAAGTAAAGGTGGCCTGTGTGGTACTGACAGCTTCACCCACAGAGTGTCCAGTGGGAAGTAAAGGTTGCCTGTGTGGTACTGACAGCTTCACCCACAGAGTGTCCAGTGGGAAGTAAAGGTGGCCTGTGTGGTAGTGACAGCTTCACCCACAGAGTGTCCAGTGGGAAGTAAAGGTGGCCTGTGTGGCACTGACTGCTTCACCCACAGAGTGTCCAGTGGGAAGTAAAGGTGGCCTGTGTGGTACTGACTGCTTCACCCACAGAGTGTCCAGTGGGAAGTAAAGGTGGCCTGTGTGGTACTGACTGCTTCACCCACAGAGTGTCTAGTGGGAAGTAAAGGTGGCCTGTGTGATACTGACTGCTTCACCCACAGAGTGTCTAGTGGGAAGTAAAGGTGGCCTGTGTGGTACTGACAGCTTCACCCACTGAGTGTCCAGTGGGAAGTAAAGGTGGCCTGTGTGGTACTGACAGCTTCACCCACTGAGTGTCCAGTGGGAAGTAAAGGTGGCCTGTGTGGTACTGACAGCTTCACCCACAGAGTGTCCAGTGGGAAGTAAAGGTGGCCTGTGTGGTACTGATAGCTTCACCTATTGAGTGTCCAGTGGGAAGTAATGGTGGCCTGTGTGGTACTGATAGCTTCACCCACTGAGTGTCCAGTGGGAAGTAAAGGTGGCCTGTGTGGTACTGACAGCTTCACCCACAGAGTGTCCAGTGGGAAG
Source organism: Cepaea nemoralis (assembly GCA_014155875.1). Taxonomy (NCBI): domain Eukaryota; kingdom Metazoa; phylum Mollusca; class Gastropoda; order Stylommatophora; family Helicidae; genus Cepaea; species Cepaea nemoralis. The sequence continues at coordinate 144,505 of JACEFZ010016113.1, forward strand.
TAAAGGTGGCCTGTGTGGTACTGACAACTTCACCCACTGAGTGTCCAGTGGGAAGTAAAGGTGGCCTGTGTGGTACTGACAGCTTCACCCACAGAGTGTCCAGTGGGAAGTAAAGGTGGCCTGTGTGGTACCGACAGCTTCACCCACAGAGTGTCCAGTGGGAAGTAAAGGTGGCCTGTGTGGTACTGGCAGCTTCACCCGCAGAGTGTCCAGTGGGAAATAAAGGTGGCCTGTGTGGTACTGACAGCTTCACCCACAGAGTGTCCAGTGGGAAGTAAAGGTGGCCTGTGTGGTACTGATAGCTTCACCCATGAGTGTCCAGTGGGAAGTAAAGGTGGCCTGTGTGGTACTGACAGCTTCACCCACAGAGTGTCCAGTGGGAAGTAAAGGTGGCCTGTGTGGTACTGATAGCTTCACCCATTGAGTTTCCAGTGGGAAGTAAAGGTGGCCTGTGTGGTACTGACAGCTACACCCACAGAGTGTCCAGTGGGAAGTAAAGGTGGCCTGTGTGGTACTGACAGCTTCACCCACAGAGTGTCCAGTGGGAAGTAAAGGTGGCCTGTGTGGTACTGATAGCTTCACCCATTGAGTGTCCAGTGGGAAGTAAATGTGGCCTATGTGGTACTGACAGCTTCACCCACAGAGTGTCCAGTGGGAAGTAAAGGTGGCCTGTGTGATACTGATAGCTTCACCCATTGAGTGTCCAGTGGGAAGTAAAGGTGGCCTATGTGGTACTGACAGCTTCACCCACAGAGTGTCCAGTGGGAAGTAAAGGTGGCCTGTGTGATACTGATAGCTTCACCCATTGAGTGTCCAGTGGGAAGTAAAGGTGGCCTATGTGGTACTGACAGCTTCACCCACAGAGTGTCCAGTGGGAAGTAAAGGTGGCCTGTGTGGTAGTGTGGTACTGACAGCTTCACCCACAGAGTGTCCAGTGGGAAGTAAAGGTGGCCTGTGTGGTACTGATAGCTTCACCCATGAGTGTCCAGTGGGAAGTAAAGGTGGCCTGTGTGGTACTGACAGCTTCACCCACAGAGTGTCCAGTGGGAAGTAAAGGTGGCCTGTGTGGTACTGATAGCTTCACCCATTGAGTGTCCAGTGGGAAGTAAAGGTGGCCTGTGTGGTACTGACAGCTACACCCACAGAGTGTCCAGTGGGAAGTAAAGGTGGCCTGTATGGTACTGACAGCTTCACCCACAGAGTGTCCAGTGGGAAGTAAAGGTGGCCTGTGTGGTACTGATAGCTTCACCCACAGAGTGTCCAGTGGGAAGTAAAGGTGGCCTGTGTGGTACTGACAGCTTCACCCACAGAGTGTCCAGTGGGAAGTAAAGGTGGTCTGTGTGGTACTGACAGCTTCACCCACAGAGTGTCCAGTGGGAAGTAAAGGTGGCCTGTGTGGTACTGACAGCTTCACCCACAGAGTGTCCAGTGGGAAGTAAAGGTGGCCTGTGTGGTACTGACAGCTTCACCCACAGAGTGTCCAGTGGGAAGTAAAGGTGGCCTGTGTGGTACTGACAGCTTCACCCACAGAGTGTCCAGTGGGAAGTAAAGGTGGCCTGTGTGGTACTGACAGCTTCACCCACAGAGTGTCCAGTGGGATAAACAAACATGGGACTGCCACCACATAACCAATCCACCTCAAATTATGGGCAGCTTTTCATAATTTGGGGAATTTCGTCACAGCAACAGAAAATCACAGTGTACATGTTACAATTTATTCTTCTTTTGTAATCATCTGGAATGTTTTAGATGTAATTGTGTTGTACCTGTTTACAGCAGAGCTGCGATATTAGCACCTTTTCGCAGACACATCCGACTTCGTCAGGTATTTGTTGACTGGGTTAACCTTCCAGGATATTACAGTTTTCTAATGGCCAAATGTTATTCTGTGCAACTTGTAAGGTGAACCTCCTATTTCACCAACCTTATTAAAGTCCTGCCAGATCTTGGTGGTCTCTGTTTAATCTCAGCAGAGGCAGGATTATTTTTTCTACAAGTAGAGCTCTGGGGTAGACCCAAACTACAAAATAGATACCAGGCTCTTTTCGGGAATTGTCAGAGAAGGAAAGGGGATGAGGACATGTCGTGGCCCTACATTATATTGACGACAGTTCAGATAAGACAGAACAAGGCAGACATAAGACAAATATACAGTGAACAACAATTCATGATAGTGAACAAAGAGTTGGGGTGAACTCAGTTTGGCAGTGTGTTCAGCACACATGACTGGCGGAAGATGGGAAACGACTAGTGTGTGACAAGGCAGTCAGACTAGGAACGGAATAGGAGATTGAAACAGTTGACAATGTGGGGATTGTAGTTAGTGACGAATGATAGGAATAAAATGTGTTATTATAAGCGATAGCTTGTGGGCGAATTAGTTAGTGACTTGAGATGTGTTAAACACACTCTGTTCTCATCGCCCATGTGTTGCCAGGGCCCTTACGGGGGGCAAAGAATAGTAACACTGTTGCCTACCATGCACGTCGTAAGAGGCGACTAAGGAGGATATGGTTCCGTCGCCCTGCTACTGAGTGAGTGCGTGGCACAACACTGTGAGCTGTGAATTTCGCGTAGAATGCTTTTACATCTGTTCGCAGTTTGTAGCGTTAACTGCATGTTTGGAATGATGGTGGCCGGCTGTTGCTGGATTGACTGGTTTGCCTTTTCGGTTCACACGTGCATTTTCAGGAGACTCCTGGGAGTCATCGCTGGAGCTACGGAGTTCGTGCTTTGTGCAGCGCTTTCAGCGGGTTGCCCTGCAAAAAGAGACCGGGCCACATGGGAAAAACCCGGGTCAATGAAGACTTTGGTTAATGCTGTTTCCATCATCAATGAACTGTATTTCTCGTGGTGGACTTTTGTGTTGGCATTCTGGCGGCGGCATTATGCACAGTGTACCTGTGCGTGCTGTTGGCTTGCCGATACTCCTGTCTATTCCATTGTTTACATAGGGCAGTGAGGAGCATTTTGTCTGATATTCACTGGCACAGGAATGGAGCATAATGGGGACGACCTGTTGCTGTGAAGTTGGAACCACGACTAACTAACTAACTAAGATGTGTTAAAGCAGACCAGGACAGAATCCTGTTTATGTTAAGAAGTAGGTTTTGAATGTAACTATTCGTGTGTGGCTGGTCTCCCCTGGCGAAGGGGTTAGCGACTTTCTCCGTAATCCCATATATCCATGCGAGGAACACAGCTCCCATTGGTTACTTACGGGGTATGTGAGTCGATCGCTCAGAAAGCAATGGCAAACTACTGAGCGTAATCTTGCCAAGAACATCAACAGCAGCTGAAAAATGCTGGTGTTGACTGCAACGTCCTGTAAGGGATATGCAACTATAAAAAAAAGTCGTGTGTGACATAATCGGTTTTGAGTTGTTGTAGATTTGATACGAGTAGTAAGGGACATCTGTTATTGTTCCGGATTGTTTATGTTTACATGTATGGTGAAAGCAGTGTTTTATTACTGTAAATAAACTATGCAATTACTGGTGATAATAGAGTTTGTTTATTTAGCGTGTTAAGCCAGAAGACGTATATCTGTACCTGTGGGGCCTACTAAGGGTGTAAATAAAGTGTAAAAGTGCCGGCAGGTTCAGGACAGGAAGGAAACTGGCTGGCCCACCCCTTGTGCCATGGCCAAGAATATATGAAGATTTAACACGTCACACCCCAACTGCAGTATCCCCTGCAGGAATACTTTTACATATTTATCAGAGAAGGCGAGGCATACAATACGCTACCTCTGGGTCTGGTGGTGTGTGTGACTCCTTGGTTTCCTTATTTTGTGATAACAGAAATAACAGCTACATTCAGACCAGGTAGTTGTCATGTCTGCGTTGCATGCCACAAATCTTTACTGCACCACTTCTACAGAGATGTGACTTCTACAGAGATGTGACTTCTACAGAGATGTGACTTCTACAGAGATGTGACCTCTACAGAGATGTGACGGTGTGCAAACAGGAAATACTTACCATTAGTGTAGACAGGCTTGCGAAATGGAGGGCCCTTAGAAAATGTGAAGGCCACTGCTAGGTACATGAAGGAAGTCAGAAGGAATATGATGGTGCTGTCCCAGGTCTGGACCTCTGACTTCAGAGGGTCATGATGGTGATGATGTGCTGTCACATTTGTAGCATTCTGGACAGACTCAATATAGAATCTGTTGGAGACAGAAGTTGCTCCTGCTTGAGCATGTGACTATTGTCATGTTATTCAGTCTTATACACACTTTTATAATACTTCTCTCTAGGGCAAATCTAGCTGTGTGACTGCCCATACACTACTTTTTCTTCTTTTGCTCTCTTTTATCCCCCAATATATGAGCCTCCGCGGTCATGTGGTTATGCCGCCTGCCTCATGTTCCGGGTTTGATTCCAGGCTACATCATTCAGTTCACCAGTGCAATTTTCTCGGAGACTCCAGGGGGTTGTTGCTGGAGCTATGTAGTTCATGCTCTATGCTACACTTTCGGTAGGTCACCCTGCGGAAACAGACTGAGCCATAGGGGATAAAACTTGGTGCAATGAAGTTGATACTCTAGCCTTAACCTGGTTAAATTCCCCCAATGAAGTTGAGTCCGCCAACCAGCTCACACCGAGCCCTCTCTGGTTAAATCCCCCAATGGAATCGAGTCCTCCAACCAGCTCACACCAAGCCCTCCCTGGTTAAATCCCCCAATGGAGTTGAGTTCCCCAACCAGATCACACCAAGCCCTCCCTGGTTAAATCCCCCAATGGAGTTGAGTCCCCCAACGAGCTCCCACCAAGCCCTCCCTGGTTAAATCCCCCAATGAAGTTGAGTCCCCCAACCAGCTCACACCAAGCCCTCCCTGGTTAAATCCCCCAATGGAGTTGAGTCCCCCAACGAGCTCCCACCAAGCCCTCTCTGGTTAAATCCCCCAATGAAGTTGAGTTCCCCAACCAGCTCACACCAAGCCCTCCATGGTTAAATCCCCCAATGGAGTTGAGTTCCCCTACCAGCTCACACCAAGCCCTCCCTGGTTAAATCCCCCAATGGAGTTGAGTCCCCCAACGAGCTCCCACCAAGCCCTCCCTGGTTAAATCCCCCAATGGAGTTGAGTCCCCCAACGAGCTCCCACCAAGCCCTCCCTGGTTAAATCCCCCAATGAAGTTGAGTCCCCCAACCAGTTCCCACCAAGCCCTCCCTGGTTAAATCCCCCAATGAAGTTGAGTCCCCCAACCAGCTCCCACCAAGCCCTCCCTGGTTAAATCCCCCAATGGAGTTGAGTCCCCCAACGAGCTCCCACCAAGCCCTCCCTGGTTAAATCCCCCAATGGAGTTGAGTCCCCCAACCAGCTCCCACCAAGCCCTCCCTGGTTAAATCCCCCAATGAAGTTGAGTCCCCCTACCAGCTCACACCAAGCCCTCCCTGGTTAAATCCCCCAATGAAGTTGAGTTCCCCTACCAGCTCACACCAAGCCCTCCCTGGTTAAATCCCCCAATGAAGTTGAGTCCCCCAACCAGCCCTCCCCTGTTTGGCCATCTCCTGCAGCTCCCTCCATGTCCTCCTCATATTATTCATCCGTCTCTAATTCTCTTCTCCGTGTGTTATTTAGGTCTTCCTCTATTTCTTTTGCCGGTTTCTGTGACGAAGAGGTTACAGATGCGGTTTGTGCTGGTCGAACTGGTACATTATGGGTACCAATGCTTCCTCTAGACTGATTCCATCTAAGGTAACAACCTCCATCTACCTATTAGTAGGTCTAATAATTTTGCCACAGCAGTTGTTTTACGGCCTACTTTTCGTGAATATACATGCCGTGGGATTTTTAACGTGCACACAGATCTCCTGTTTTTTAACCTTACCTGATATGGCTAGCTATCCAACCTCACTACCCAAGTACATACAGTAGGTATGTGGGTGTATATTAAAAATAAAACCTTGCCATATTGGTGAATAGGACACACGTCTCCTGATGTGAGAGACTAAGTCCTTAACCATTCAGCCACCTGCTCCTAAACAAACCCGCAAAACTCAACACAATGTTTTCCCGTAATAAATTTTATAAAAGTTAATTGCATATCCTTTACAAGACGAAGCAGTCAACCCCAGAATTTTTTGGCTGTTCACGATTCCTGGGAAAGTTTGGGTTCAGTAGTTTGCCACTGCTTTCTAAACGACCAGCACCTATACCATCTCATAAAAAAACCAACACAAGGCGTCTGCCACCAAACCATCCACAGCTGTGTTTTGAACATGGTGGGTATGAGGGGTTACAAACTGCGTCCGTAACCCCTTCACCACGGAGCCAACAAATTTTATAAACAACAGATCGCACGATTTATTGCCAGGCATATTTTGCTCATCTCGTCAGGTATTTCAGTTTGAAGGATTTATCTTATTGCCGCAGTTCATGTTGTGTGATTTCTACAATATGTACCCAACGAGATGCAGCAAAATATGCTAGGCCAGAAATCATACAATCTATTGTCTGTGTCTTCGTTATTCAAAACCAGAAAACATCAATTACACTTACGACTGTTGGTGCAGATAAACATATGCTCCGACCTGAAACATCAATGACAGGATCACCTGGGCGATGATGGAAATAATATTGGGAATGCTAACGAGGCTCCCTGGTGGCGTCTGCTTCACCAGCTTGTGGTAGGCTGCTGTGTTGCCCACTGTTGATAATGTCATTCATTCGTTAATAAGAGTACAATGAAAACAGAGACTGCAATAGGACAACAACAAAACCGTATGGCAAATAAATTTACTGGAATGTTAGTAGTCCTCTCCTACCCAGCTGTGTCTTCTTCTTCATGTCTGTGTGTTTGTTTAAATGATTTGTGGATGGACTGTATGTATGGATGTGTGTGTATATGTTTATGTGTGTGTCTTTCTGCCTGTTTGTCTCATAACATGGTTATATGCATTGTTCATGTTCACAGAATTCATTTCTCAGTGTTTTTTCTATGTGAATGTAACATGCACAATAGATAATTGATGTACGATAGATTAGTGGTAGGAAGAGCCAAATGTAAGATGGGCCTGCATGCCCGATTTGTGACCCTTTGAAACTGAACTTCGTTCATTCTTTTTCTTCCTGCTTTCTCTTCCTCCATACTCTTCTGCTTGTCCTCCTCCTCTTCTTCTGCTTATTCTTCTTCACCCTCTGCCTTCATCTCCTTCTAACTCATCCTCCTCCCTCACCTTCTTCTACCCCAATGGAGTATTGAACATAAACAAAGTCTTCTTGTCCTAAACTGCTCCTAGTAATCTCTCCAAATTCTTTCCAGATTGTCAATCTATGTCTCTGTCTATTCTCTCGTTACATTCTGGACTCCCTATATTTCCTTTGCCTTGTGGGTTCCAGGGACATCTTTCGGTCTTGTATTTTATACTTATACAAATCAACGTCTTGACTAATCAAACCACATCTAGTGACATCATCTTAGATCTTAAACCCCAGCCTTCCACAGCAGAGGGTAAGTGTGCTAGCCATACACCACAAATATGAAAGTATTTTTTTAAGTATCAGACACACACGAATCATCATCATCATGTGCCATGCAGATAAACGTGAGAGGTCTTGGTCTGCCCTCTCACACAATCACCAGTCTAGGATCAGTATCCTTGTCCTGATTATCCTGTATGGCCAAGCCATCTAGGTATTTATCTCTCTGTCTATCCCTTGCTCTTTTCACTTCAATTCAGATTGACAGTTCCAACTAACCTTTCAAGTGTATTTCTCTTCACAACATGCCCTAAAATATTGTGACTGTCTATGTCTGATTTCTCTAATCACTTACACACACAAAACTGACACAGAAAGCACTTACTCAAGATAGCAACACTGGTAGTGATGGCCAGGTCGATGTACAGAAACTCAAAATCTGATAAGTTGGTGCCAGCCTGTGTGAAAGAGACATTGAAATTTGTGTTTTTCAGTTTTCTAAACAAAACAATACACGCTGTTGTATAAAGCTGTATCTGTATGAAGAAAATAATGCTGATTTTATGTCCACACTCTGCAACCTTTCTGCACTACATTCTTTTACTCCCAAGGTTGAGTTTAGTTGAGTTGAGTCAAGAACAGACATCACAGCACTCTGGAAATTCGCAGATGTGCTCCGTCCTCATCTGCAACAGCCAGCGAGGAGTCCCAATACTAATGGTACCAGTAGCAGTCTGATTGTATGTCTGTCTGTATTTTCCTGGGAGTTTTGAGTGTCAGCCAGATCCTCTGGTCACTCCCTGCAGCACCATTCTCTCCAGGCTGTGATTATCTATCTGTTCTTCTGCACTACACACACGATCCCAAAAGACCCCGGCCACGTCTGCTTTATCATGTACCAATACCCCACCCAGCTAATCTGTCCGTCTGCTTGTTTCCAACCACACCAGCATGTCCTGGGGAAACAAATCCAACAGGTGCTATTTTTGATTGTTGAATGAAAACCTGCCACTCTGCCCGAATCATGCCTGCCTTCACCTTTCTCATACTACTTTGTGAGTCTGTTGCAATCACAACACACGTGTCTGCACCTTTCTCATCGTACTTTCAGAGTTCATTACAATCACGAAGTGCATGTGCTGTTTGTCATAGTTAATGGAATTAAATTCTGACCAGAGAGAGGATTTCATACAGAACACATACAATGTTCTCCACTAAGCAAGTCTCAGAAATGTGTACTGGAGAATTCTCAAGGAATGAGAGACGGTGAGCAAGAGATCTGGTCATTTCATCACATGATGAGGCAACAAACAGCAAGTGACATGCAGTAACTCACTGTGTACAGTATCAGCACTGAAATAAACTGTATGAAACTGTAGAGGGCCATGTACTTGAAGCAGCCAAATGATGTCACCAAAGCCGCTCTGCCCTCCCTGGGGAACAGAAGACATATTACTTTTAAGTGTATGGTAAAACCAGACTGCAAGTTGCTTAGCTCTGTGTGTGTGTGTGCGTGTGCGTGCGTGCGTGTGTGTGTGCATGGGTGGTGTGTACTTGTGTCTGCATCACTCTGTCTCACATTTACACAACTACACAATCTTAGTCTTCCACACCCTTAGGTAGAAGTGACAGAAAGTCTATATAATCAACACACATACACTCACACGCTCTCCCTCTCTTTGGTGCAATGTGTGCATGTGTAGGGGTAATGACTTCCCTGTGTGCTTAAATCCATGCCTTTTTTGTGGAAGGTAGGGTGTATCCAGAATGCATCTCTCTCTATATACAGTGGTACCTCAGGTTACGAACGCCTCAAGTCACGAACAATTCAGGTTACGAACAACAACTTCGAAAATTTTATGTCTCGGGTAATGAACAGTGCCTCAGGTTATGAACGAAGGTGAGCAAGTGAGAGAGCAAGGTGTAACGGAGACAAACGATCGCGTACAGTACAAACAGTACTACAGATGAGCTTGTCGATCTTCAGAATGAACAGCTAAAGATATTAAAGGAGGAGCAGTCGTCCGATGATGAGGAGTCAGTGACTATTTCAACTGCCAGGATTAAAGAAATTTGCAGCAAGTGGATAGATGTCGAAGACTTCATTGTGAACCATCATTTAAACAAACTTGTTACTAACAAGCCCTATGCCCCTATATGTGATGAATGATAACACGATGGCCCACTTCAGAAAGATTCTCCAGCAAAGGAAGCGACAAATTTCCCTTGATAGTTTCTTGGTGCAGAAAGATTCCCAGTCGACTGCCAAGAAACAGCGACAAGATACTCTTGAAACTAATTATTCAGAATAACAAAGAAAGTGACACATTTTTTATGATCGTTTTCTTGGTAATAAAGATAGACTAAATCTATTTTTATTTTACATTTAATTCATTTGGCTGTTTTCATTTTCTCTTTATTTAAAACATGAAGTACACATATTCTTTGCATTTTCACAGGTAAAAGACCGGATGTTAATAAAACAGAACGATTCTTTCATCTTGAAATGGATTGTCTTTATTTAATTAATTTCAATGTTTCGGGTTACGAACTGAGGTACCACTGTATATGCATATCTAAATATATGCGTTCATATGTATATCTGTGTGTGTGGAGGGGTGAAGACATGTCTGTGTACTTGAATTTATGCCCATTTGTGGAAGGTAGGGTGTGTCCAGAATGCATCTCTTTCTCTCTTTCTCTACATCCGTCTCCTGTTTGTTCATCTAATTATCTTGATTTACTGTCAATTACTGCCTATATAGTACCTTGCGGTGTATGGCAGGGGGTCTTGAGCCTAAGGAATTAAGGCCACCTGCCTAGTACAGTCACCGCGAACTGTGCAGGTGACGTGTTTTCTTTTTTCCCCCGACAGAAAAAAATCCACACCTTACCGAGGATTTTAACCCAAAGGAGAATCTGGCATTCTTGCCACTCGGCCAGTCGCTCCTCTACATATGATCAAAAGACATTTCTGGGTTGAGAAAGAACATCATAGAAGTTCTATGTACTGAAGACTGTATGAATGTGAGTGTGAATGCATGTGTGTGTGCACATATGTGTGTGCAAGCAAATAGACACATGTAAAGAATCAAGCACAACAAAGAGCTGGCCATACCTCATGGCAGTGACAACACACTCAATATTGTTGACACAGGATGTGAATGGAGCCGCAACAGAAGCCTCAGCTTCAGACAAGGAGATGCCTGCATGAGCTGCTTTCAAAGCCTGAAAATACAAACCACAGAAACCACTGCACAACATAAACATACATTATATATCCCTGCTTTTATTTTTATGGTTATATGGTTCATATTGCAGTTTTCAAATATTAAAACAAAAAAAATATTTTTGCAACTCTTGAACTCTACAATTCAGCCCAGGCTTTGTGCTATGGAGAGGTATAACTCCATCCCTGGTCCCCGCCATGGGTTGCAGTTATTATATTAAACTTACAATGTAACAAACAATGTCAACGTAGCCAGGTGCCAGTAGAACCTGTATTCTGCCTGGAAAACTTCTAATGTATGTGAGGCCCTATGTAGGCTGTTTCGTGCTGGCTGGGTGTTGGCTGAATGCTTCTCTGGTATGAAGTAGCCACACACCAGCCCTCTCTAGTTGTCTTTTACTACCTGGACAGGAGGTTATCGTGTACAGGGGGTTACAGTGTCCAGGGGGTTACGGTGTACAGGGGGTTACGGTGTACAGGAGGTTACAGTGTTACTTTTTTTTTTACTCTCCTGGGGCCTTGGAAACACATGGATGACCTAAGGCTGTTATTGTTCACTTGTCCCTCTAAGAAAATTTAACAAGACAAAACACAACAAAATAAGATAGGACAACACATGCAAAACAAGATACAACAGAACAAGACAAGACAGGACAAGACAAGTCACAACAAGACAAAAGACAAGACATAACAAGACATGACAGAAAAAGATACACAAAAGAACAGGACAATAAAGGAAATAACAAGACAGTATATGAAAAGATAGGATAAGATATAACAAGACAAGACAAGACAAGGCAGGACAATACAAGACATAATAAGACATAACGAGAAAGACACAAAGAGGCAAGATAAGACAAGACAACAGGACAAGGCAGAACAATACAATACAAAATAAGACAGAACAAAACAAGACACAACAAGACAAGACATATCAAGACAAGGCAACAAGACAAGACACAACAAGACAAGACAAGACAGAACAAGAACAGACACAAAAAGAACAGACAGAACAAGACAAGACAAGACAGAACAAGACAAGACAGAACAAGACAAGACATAACAAGATAAGACACAACAAGACAAGACATCAAGACAAGACATAATCAAGACAAGACAGAACAAGACAAGACAAGACAGAACAAGACAAGACACAACAAGACAAGACATAACAAGACAAGACACAAGACAAGACATATCAAGACAAAATTAAACAAGACTAGACAGTTAAAAACAAAACAATATAAGACATAACAAGACAGGATTAAATAAGGCAAAACAGGACAAAACAAGACATAATAAGACAGGACAAGACAAGGCAAGGCAAGAGAGGACAAAGCAAGACAATACAAGGCAGGACACAGCAAGACAGGATGGGACAATGCAAGACAGGAAAAGACAAGACAATACAAAACAAGGCAAGTCAATACAAGACAAGACAAGACTAAACAAATAAGACAATGCATGGCATGACAGAATTAACCAAGACATGATATATCAGTGTGGCTCAACAAATGGCAGTGCTACATGAAATACACAAACAACTGCCTACCTCACAATCGTTGGCTCCATCACCACACATCCCCACAGTGTAGCTGAAAGTACAGAACAACATCTGAACACCCACACTGCACACACAAGCTATACACATGACCACCATCTGAACATCCACACTACACGCAAGCTATACATATGACCACCATTGTAAGACACATTCATCATCACCATGTGCCCTGCCAGCTGGCGTAGGCATCCATGTCTCTCCACAGATCTTGGTCTCTGGATCAACTCTGTTGATGCTATTCCTCCACGCCACCATCTCAGTCCATCCAGCATCATTTCTCTTGGTCGGCCTCTGCTTATTTTCCCCTCGATCTTTCAAATTTCCAGTCGTTACGATGTTCTTCAATGCCTCTCTTCTCATCACATGACCAAAGAAAGCTGTTTTTCTCTTTCTTATTGTTGTATATAATGTAGTTTTATGAGCCTCTTTCAGGCAGTCGTCGTTAGTTACTCTGGCAGTCCAAAGAATTCGCAACATTCGTCTCAGGAACCACATCTCTGTTGCTTTCAAGTTCTTCCATTATTTGTTCATTTACATTCCAAGATTCAGTGCCCTACAGTAAAGCATGTTTTAAATAGCTTAGAAACATTACAGATAATTCCTGACTAAACATCCGAAGCCGTGGCAGTGGGCGGCTAGCTTGCTCATCTGCTGGTCCTGTGTTCGAACCCTGGCCAGATGGGAACGTATTACAAATGTACCTGGGCTACAAGGTCAACACAGCCTATATGTTGGGAAGTAAAGGTGGCCACCAGGACACCAACCACGTCACTCACTGAGTGTTGATTGGTCTATAAATACATGGGCTTAGCACCATATACCCAATAAGCTTTAAGGCACAGAATAGGCTCCGTTATTTTCATAATTACTCAAATCATTATTATTATTTCCATGAATTTTCAGTGCATACAATATTGGTCTCTTGTTCAGTTACACATGGTCCAAACTAAAGTTCTGGAGTATTATAAAGAGCCAATCTTGATGTATGGAAGTGAATCATGGACAATGAGCAGCTTCATAAGAAATTAAGAAGATACATAAGGCATTTATCCCAGCCCACAAGAAAGCCGCAAGGTCCTGCAGCTAGGACACTGCAGCTTGTTGGGTTTGGTCACTGGTTTCAGTAGTTGAAATTTCTGATAGAATAGAAATCAGGTATATTTTTGTGCCAGGGCACACGGATGTAAGAAGAAATGAGCAAGCTGATTGGCTTGCACGTCAGGCTTGTGTAGAAAGCAGACTAGCAATGGATCGAGCAGACACACTGAATACCATAAGAGAAGCGGGGTGATCAAATAAAAAGGCTGCTGCAAATCTGCAACCTTTACCAGACTGCAAGAACATTAGGTGAACAGGGGTGAGGCTAGACAGCAGCGCCATGCAGGTAATCAACAAAGAATTGTCAGCCAACACACTGAACTGGTGTCATTGACTGCCACACACTGAGGGAGATACTGAGGAGGGGATCCGAGAACTTATGGACTGATTGCGTTTATGTGCAGTGAGGATAATCTGATGACTAACTAACTTTCCTGCCGTGATCAAAGTGCAGGTAACTACTTGCTATTCTGCAGGAACTACTTGCCTTTCTGCAGGGAATTACTTCCTTTTCTACAGGTAACTACCAGTTATTCTGCAATTAACTACTTTTAACTACTTGCTATTCTACAGGTAACCATTAGCTATTCTGCAGGTAACTACTTGCTTTTCTGCAGATAATTACTTGCTTTTCTGCAGGTAATTACTTGCTTTTCTGCAGGTAATTACTTGCTTTTCTGCAGGTAATTACTTGCTATTCTACAGATAACCAATAGCTATTCTGCAGGTAACTACTTGCTATTCTGCAGGTAACTACTTGCTATTCTACAGGTAACTACAACTATTCTGCAGGGAACCACCAGCTATTCTGCAGGGAACCACTAGCTATTCTGCAGGTAACTACCTGCTATTCTGTAGGTAACCACTAGCTATTCTGCAGGTAACTACCTGCTATTCTGTAGGTAACTAATAGCTATTCTCCTGGTAACCACTAACTATTCTGCAGATGCCTAGAACCAAACCTTGCATGCTATCAGGACCCTATCATTTACTGATTGCCTCCTTACTCGAGCTTCTGCAGCTGTTCTATCAGCTGGCACTTCTGGTCAGGTGACATCCGAGCAAAGATTGTACCCTGGACACAAATCTGTAGAAGCAAGAAATATTTTAGTATCTGTCAGATACAAGCCAACCTGGCAAGACTAAACTAGTCAACAAATGCTAGTCAGACATACATTAGCGCCAACAGGAGCAAACATCCTAGTTCTGCAGTAAACAAGCACAAAATTCAAATCAAAGTATTCCCTTTGTGAATTTAAACAAAGACCCCATAAACAACATATAGGACGATTTCTTGACTGGCATATTTCACTGCATCTCGCCAGGTGCATGCTGCAGAGTTATAGATGATATGATGAATAATACTTTTGATGAAATACTAAGTGGACAGTCACTGATATTGTTCAAATGTGGATTATGTTATCCCATGGAAGTCTAAGATTTAACAAGTCTCAACCCAATGTCCAGACTCTAACCCAATGTCCAGACTCTCACCCAATGCCCAGACCCAATGTCCAAACTAATAAAGAGTAAATTGAAAGAAAAGTAATTAGCCTTTGTTGACATATTAAGACTTTAAGGGAACATTGTATCAGACCCAATTATTCTGTAGCACACAAAGCTTGATGTGGTATCATGCCTGCTGCATCACTTTCCCAGAATGTGGCAATCTGGTCAGTGTTTCTGTTTCTTCAGAAGTTGCCTGTTCATCACTTAGTTGTTTGTCAATAACATCTCTTAATCTTTCCAGAATGATCTTGTTTAATATTTCGGCAGGAACTGACAATAATATTATCCCTCTATAGTTTTCACTCTTGCAACAGGTCTCCTTTCTTTGGCACCTTCGACAGATATCATTTTTGGTCTGTTGGTATTTCTCCAGTATCCCAGACTGCTAAATAATGTGTACAATAGTTCAGCTGAGATATTTATATTGGCTTTAACTGCTTCTTCTGGGATACAATCTTGACCAGCAGCTTCCCCATCATTCAGAAGTTAGCTTTCTAATGTCTTCTTTAGATGTTTACTAACAACTGATATTCAGTTCCACTTCTGCAGAATGGATATCTTTGGGATCTTTTGGGACTAGAAGTTCTTCAAAGCATGCATCTTCTGTTCATTAACTAACAACATTTGAAACCAGCAGTAGATATGAGACAAAATAAATCAACCAACCTTCGACAGCAATTCTGGGAAATAATCTGTTATAACATGAAATGTTTTTCCACCAATGGCAAGATGTTTTCTCTCTGGAGCAGCAGGAACTGTCACAATGCTGTGTTTCTATTGGATGGAAGAGAGCACAGCATTTAGTTACCAGAAAATATATACACTAACACACACAGATTTACCTGGAAACTGTGGTTAGAGAGGAGCGGCTGGCCAAGTGGTTAGAATACCGGATTCTCCTTCAGGTGACCCGGGTTCGAATCCTAGGTAAGGTGTGGAGTTTTTTTCTGTCGCGGGTAAAAAGAAAACCCTAACCTGCAATTTGTGGTGACTGCACTAGCCAGGTGGCCTTAATTCCTCAGGCTCAAGACCTCCCTGCCATACACCGCAAGGTTCTATATTGGCAGTAAATGACAGTTTGACTATGGTTAGAAGGTCACCAGATTGAAGTGATGTGGACTGCTTGATCTCTATTCTCCGCACCAGATTAAAGTGAAGCAGCCCGTTTGATCCCTACTCTTTTAAAAAACTAAAGTGTTTATGTGATCCATACTCTCTGAGCATTCTAAAGTGTTCATGTGATCCCTACTCTCTGAGCAGACTATAGTGTTCATGTGATCCTTACTCCCCTACATTCAAACTCATAAACCATTCCAAACACCAGAGAAAAGTCCAACCACACAAGCTATAAAGAAAACAAACGCACAATGAAATTTACAATCCTGGCAGACAGACAGACACCACAAGCTATGTGTTGTCCTATAGGCAAAGCTATGCATGCTCAGTCTCCCTCAACAGATAATAAGAGGTGTGTGTGCTAGTTTCCCCGCTAGAATAATAGTTTTGAACATGCCAGCAAGTATGCTAACCACAAAAGCATATTAATATAATGATAAAGTTTTCGCCACATTTTACAGGAGGCAGAGTGGCTTAAGTTATAATGCCCACTTCTATCTCGACAAAGTCCAGATGTGAACATATATTTTTACAAAATATGGAACCCAAGGATGTTATATTATCTCCTGATCCCTGGGAAGCGTATCAGGCGCTTAGTCTTCCTAGAGGAAGATGAGAAAAACGGAGGTCCTCTGAGTAAATTAAATAATTCAGCTCGAATTAGTTGCTGTGGGGAACAGATTTGCAATGAACCAGGCTGATATCCTGAATGTCCTCAGGGAGACAGGACGAATGAACAACTCAAGTGATGGATGTGACTGCAACTGTGACCAAACTGCACAAATATTAAGTCATTTGAGGTGAAGCTAGATAAGAGCGCCATGAGGGGAGCCAAAGATGAATGGTCGGCCAACACAGAGCTAGTGTCATCAGTTGCTACACGCTGAGGGAAATACTGAGAGGATCTGAGCACTTATGGACTCATAGTTGATGTGCATTGAGGGATGATCTGTTGACTGGCTAATAAAGAGATTGTCTACAAACAGACA
Organism: Cepaea nemoralis; assembly: GCA_014155875.1. Taxonomy (NCBI): domain Eukaryota; kingdom Metazoa; phylum Mollusca; class Gastropoda; order Stylommatophora; family Helicidae; genus Cepaea; species Cepaea nemoralis. Next base: position 161,439 of record JACEFZ010016113.1, read on the forward strand.
GGAACCAGCAGGAAGACACTGTCACTGTCATCTACTGCTTCTGGTACCTTGCGGTGCAGGACAGCGGTGGTCTTAAGTCTGAGGAATTAAGTTCACCTGGCTAGTGCAGTCGCCAAAACCTGCAGATTAAGGTTTTCTTTTAGGAAGACATTCAAACCATTAAAACACCGATCAGCTGGACTAAAATTTTGATTTTTCATCCTTGACTTGGGGACATAAATTACATGTAGCTCTGAAGCCGGAGTGGGTTCGCCTGATGGCGAAGACACTGGTATTAAGAAAAATTAATCCACATGCAAAAATCAGTCCAGTGCACTAGTAGTAGTGGTATGTGTGTAGACTACTCTTGAGTTCAAAGCAAGAGAACGCAAAAAAAAAAAAAAAAAAAACCCTATTAAAACAGGAAGTTGGTGGGACTGGACTGGTCATGTTCCAATTAGCTGATCCAGATGCCATAATCAAAACTGCAATGCAGTGGATTCCAAAGGGAAAATATCAGACAACCTGGCACAGAAACGTAGAGGCTTAGGCACTGCTAATCGGGCACAGTGCAGGAAACTGTTGTTGCCCCATGACACACCAAGAAGTGTGACAGTTGCTTATTGTTTTGTTGTTCACTGAATAAGGATCAAAGAAGAAACTAGGAATAAATAGTATAAAAACAGTTCAGATTTTTTTTTTAAAATTCGCATATCCTTTTACAGGACATCGCTGTCAACAGCAGCATCTTTCAGCTGTCTGTTGATTTCTTGGCAAGATTACGCTCAGTAGTTTGCCATTGCTTTCTGAGCGGCCGGCTCAGTTATCCCGCAAGTCACCAGCGGGGGACGAACCGCTCCCAGTTCTCGCCCGCTACGAGACTCTGTGTGATGAACGGGATTACGGAGAAAGTGGTGTAACCCCTCGGCCAGAGAGACCGGCACAGTTCAGATATAGTTCGTATATATTATATTTTGTGTTTGTTTCCCCTCTGTTGTGCATCCATCTTGACATGGTAGAGGGACTTAAGTGTTCCAATGACCACAAGAGCTATGCTGTCCATAGAGCAGCTACAGGTAAGGTCTCCCACGTCAGACAGGTCAAGGAATAGGAAGCAGATGAAGTGATACATAAACCTGCTGCCCTGTAGGTAGACTGGGGACAGTGAAAGACTTCTTTCACTGAACTAAAGATGATACTTCCATGGGAGTAGTTTTGTGTTTATCAAACACTTCTTTCACTGAACTAAAGATGATACTTCCATGGGAGTAGTTTTGTGTTTATCAAACACTTCTTTCACTGAACTAAAGATGATACTTCCATGAGAGTAGTTTTGTGTTTATCAAACACTTCTTTCACTGAACTAAAGATGATACTTCCTTGGGAGTAGTTTTGTGTTTATCAAACACTTCTTTCACTGAACTAAAGATGATACTTCCATGGGAGTAGTTTTGTGTTTATCAAACACTTCTTTCACTGAACTAAAGATGATACTTCCATGGGAGTAGTTTTGTGTTTATCAAACACTTCTTTCACTGAACTAAAGATGATACTTCCATGGGAGTAGTTTTGTGTTTATCAAACACTTCTTTCACTGAACTAACGATGATACTTCCATGGGAGTAGTTTTGTGTTTATCAAACACTTCTTTCACTGAACTAAAGATGATACTTCCATGGGAGTAGTTTTGGTACCAAACTTAATCACTTTGATCAGCACAGGTAGGAGATGTATGACAGAATTGCATGTAGAACAGCTCCGTCGAAAATACAAGTTTTCCAGAAGATGAATAAAATATATTTGTCAACACAGAGAAAGAGTTCTTAAGCAAGACTTGATGTACGGAAGTGGATCACAGACAATCAGCAGGTCAGTGAGAAATTACCTGGAGACTATAAACATGTTCGGATTCGCTGGAACAATGTTCAGTACACTACAGACAAACAAACAAAAGAAGTAACGAAGATGTCCTGAAGGAAACCAACCCATGAAGACAACACGTTACTTATATTTGAATCAGTCAATCAAAATTGTTTGGCCATGTCGTGAGATGGGGAAGACACCGGATGACCTAGTAAGGTGACTGTAGATAGTATGTGGCACGTGGCAAGGAGGAAAATCACTATCAGAAATACCGGCAGCATGCATGACAGGAAGCTGTGGTCGTACATGACGACATACGTCATTCAACAATGGAATATAAGAAGAAATGTATTACATTTTATAAATAGTTGTATGTTTACAGTATTATATTTATTAAAATGTTTTAACTAAGTTACCGATAACATTTTTAATGCAACAAATCTATTTTAAAATAATTGGTGTTTCCTTATTTTGTATACATTTTTCAACTACAAAGTACATCTTTACAGTTATATGAGAATGAAAAATACCAATTTTAGTGTGTTATTTCTATCTGATGTAAATACAAATTCAACTATAAATTACAAAAAACTCAACAAACTTCTACAGCAATTAGACATTTTTTAAACATTAGTAAATGAAAAGTTGAAACACTATGTAACAATTTGAAGTAAAATGTGTTAGAAAACTACAACAGACAAATTTCCTTACAATGGTAAATGTCATCTTATTTAGTCTGACCTTATTATTTCTCAACAGTTTCTGTAAATATTTCATTTCGACTTCATCAATACAGTCTGGTTATTAAGTCTCAAGGGAGGAGTCATGGTGGCGTAGTGGCTAGACTTTTACTTGCCAGCCCAGTGATTATGGGTTCGAATTAGCATCCAGGTGGATGTTTTAAATGGACCCGAGCTCCCAGGCCGACCCAGCCTAAAATAGGTACCAGGAAAGATCAAGGGAAGGCAAGGCTGCCGGTGTGAGACTGACCACCTCACCTGAGTGCTAGATGGTATATATATATACAATTTATAGTGCAATTTTCTCTGAGACTCCTATGGGGTTGTCATTGGAACAACAGTTCATGCTTTGTGTGATGCTTTTGCCAGGTCGCCCTGCCGAAAAAATCCAAGTCACATGGCATAAAACCTGCTACAATGAAGTCAATCTGTAACAGTACAGCGACAGTTATATGACAGATGTAAACGAAGTCCTGGTTATAATTTCTATATGTTTTATTTGACGGAAGACATCATAAAATAATAAAGCAGCATACAAAAGATGTTGTCAATTCAAGGTCCAGCAACTTCTCTACCCCCCGCGTCACGGCTTGAGCGTCCTTAGTTACGTTCTTATGGGATGCTCAACCGTGCCTAGTCTTTGCACATCCACTCCTAAGCTACTAACAGAGATGGTGCTCTGTTACAAATCCTCTTGCCTTTTAAGCCATTTCAGAATATAACACATTGTCTTCATCACAGACTCTAGGAGTATGCTTAGCAAGGTGGAGACAGGAATGTGTCGTTCAGAATGGCTTGCCTCGCTTCAGAGGCCATAGATTGTGAGAATTGTAAGGATATTTTGCCCTGACCATGAGCGGGAGTGCTGGGAAATGAACAGGCTGATAGACAGGCAGGGAATGCACCCCTTGGTGGTAAACTACTTATGGACAAGGGAGAAGTGGTCGTGCACCTGTGGGACCAGGTGGAGAAGGCAGAGCAAGATTGAAAACCAATATGTGGAAAGAATGAGATTGCGGTGGAAAATTATAAAAATTGAAAGGGAAGACAAGGAGAACTTTCAATCAGATAGCGGTGGGAACAATTAGTAGTGTGACCCGTCATTGGCTGTTGAATGAGGGAATGGTGCATGTATGGGAATAACCTGAGTACAGTGGTGTTGGTTCTTAGCTCAGCTCAACTCTTTCAGAACACTGTCTCTTGCTCATAGTTACGTACACTGTTCTTCTACTACTGACTTTCATCTCTCAATGAAGCATGGGCCTCAGACAAATCAGCCCAACCCTTGTAGACTTGATATGGATTGGTTGGATTTTATGGCTAAAGTTTTTTCAGGGATAAGGTAGCCAGTCTCCCACCAACCTTTCTTAGTAGTCTCATATGACATGCATGGTAGGTTACAGTAATGTTATTATTCTTTGCTTTGCCCTGGTAATGCACAGGTCATATAATGTTCTACTGTATACTCAATAGTATTCATTTGACAACGTTTTTTTCTATGTGAATGCAACATGTATGACAGATGAGTGACTGGAAAGGACGAATGTAAGACAGGCCTGTGTGCCTAATTTGTGATCTTTGAAAATAAGGTTTGTTCGTTTGTTTATTCAATCAATATGGTGTTAATGATTCTCAAACAATCATTATAACGTGGCAATTTTTGATTTACGTAATTCTCTAACAATAATAAAATGATAATTTTCAGTCACTATATCATTGTCTTTGTAATTCTGAAAAACAATTATTAAAAATTGACACGGTAATAATAAACACTAAATCAATATCGTATTATGAATTCTCTTAGTAATTATTATAAAGTGGTAATTTTAAAAAATATAGTATTGTGAATTCTCAATTATCATAAAGTGGTAATTTTCATTTAATAAATGTGGTATTTTTAATTCTGAAATAATTATTATAAAATGTTAATGACTATTTAATTATAGCATTATTAATTTTCAAACAATTATTAAAAAGTGGCAATTTTCATTTAATAAGTATCGTAATATTAATTCTTAAGCAATTATAAATGGGATGCCTTCATTTTATCAGTGCACTTCATCAATATGACTTTATTATTAAGTCACAAATATAAATGGTAACCAGCACTTTTATCAATCACTATCATCAAGAGCCATCTCTGCATTGAAGGTCGACTGAATAAGTCTTCAACACCTGCACCTTCACTTATATATGCTTCTTCTTCCAGTTCATCTCTTGATGTTGTCCACTCACATGTAATGTTGTCTTCCAGTCCATCTCTAGATGTTGTCCACTCACATGTAAAGTTGTCTTCCAGTCCATCTCCTGATGTTGTCCACTCACATGTAACATTGTCTTCTAGTTCATCTCTTGATGTTGTCCACCCACATGTAATGTTGTCTTCCAGTTCATCTCTTGATGTTGTCCACCCACATGTAACGTTGTCTTCCAGTCCATCTCTAGATGTTGTCCACTCACATGTAACGTTGTCTTCCAGTCCATCTCTTGATGTTGTCCACTCACATGTAACATTGTCTTCCAGTCCATCTCTAGATGTTGTCCACTCACATGTAACGTTGTCTTCCAGTCCATCTCTTGATGTTGTCCACCCACATGTAACATTGTCTTCCAGTTCATCCCTTGATGTTGTCCACCCACATGTAACATTGACTTCCAGTCCATCCCTTGATGTTGTCCACTCACATGTAACATTGTCTTCCAGTTCATCTCTTGATGCTGTCCACCCACATGTGATGTTGCCTTCCAGTTCATCTCTTGATGTTGTCCACCCACATGTAACATTGTCTTCCAGTCCATCTCTTGATGTTGTCCACCCACATGTAACATTGTCTTCCAGTCCATCCCTTGATGTTGTCAACCCACATGTAAACTTGTCTTCTAGTCCATCTCTTGATGTTGTCCTCCCACATGTAACGTTGTCTTCTAGTCCATCTCTTGATGTTGTCCACTCACATGTAACGTTGTCCTCCCACATGTAACGTTGTCTTCCAGTCCATCTTTTGATGTTGTCCACCCACATGTAACATTGTCTTCCAGTCCATCTCTTGATGTTGTCCACTCACATGTATCGTTGTCTTCCAGTCCATCTCTTGATGTTGTCCACTCACATGTAATGTTGTCTTCCAGTCCATCTCTTGATGTTGTCCACCCACATGTAACATTGTCTTCCAGTCCATCTCTTGATGTTGTCCACCCACATGTAACATTGTCTTCCAGTCCATCTCTTGATGTTGTCCACTCACATGTAACATTGTCTTCCAGTCCATCTCTTGATGTTGTCCACTCACATGTAACATTGTCTTCCAGTCCATCTCTTGATGTTGTCCACCCACATGTAACATTGTCTTCCAGTCCATCTCTTGATGTTGTCCACCCACATGTAACATTGTCTTCCAGTCCATCTCTTGATGTTGTCCACCCACATGTAACATTGTCTTCCAGTCCATCTCTTGATGTTGTCCACCCACATGTAACATTGTCTTCCAGTCCATCTCTTGATGTTGTCAACTCACATGTAACATTGTCTTCTAGTCCATCTCTTGATGTTGTCCACTCACATGTAATGTTGTCTTCTAGTCCATCTCTTGATGTTGTCCACCCACATGTAACATTCTTCCAGTCCATCTCTTGATGTTGTCCACCCACATGTAACATTGTCTTCTAGTCCATCTCTTGATGTTGTCCACTCACATGTAACATTGTCTTCTAGTCCATCTCTTGATGTTGTCCACTCACATGTAACATTGTCTTCCAGTCCATCTCTTGATGTTGTCCACTCACATGTAACATTGTCTTCCAGTCCATCTCTTGATGTTGTCCACCCACATGTAACATTGTCCTCCAGTCCATCTCTTGATGTTGTCCACTCACATGTAACATTGTCTTCCAGTCCATCTCTTGATGTTGTCCACCCACATGTAACATTGTCTTCCAGTCCATCTCTTGATGTTGTCCACTCACATGTAACATTGTCTTCTAGTTCATCTCTTGATGTTGTCCACCAACATGTAACATTGTCTTCTAGTCCATCTCTTGATGTTGTCCACTCACATGTAACATTGTCTTTTAGTCCAACTCTTGATGTTGTCCACCCATGTGCAACATTGTCTTCCAGTCCAACTCTTGATGTTGTCCACCCATGTGCAACATTGTCTTCTAGTCCATCTCTTGATGTTGTCCACCCACATGTAACATTGTCTTCTAGTCCATCTCTTGATGTTGTCCACCCATGTGCAACATTGTCTTCTAGTCCATCTCTTGATGTTGTCCACCCACATGTAACATTGTCTTCTAGTCCATCTCTTGATGTTGTCCACCCACAAGTAACATTGTCTTCCAGTCCATCTCTTGATGTTGTCCACCCACATGTAACATTGTCTTCCAGTCCATCTCTTGATGTTGTCCACCCACATGTAATGTTGTCTTCCAGTCCATCTCTTGATGTTGTCCACCCACATGTAACATTGTCTTCTAGTCCATCTCTTGATGTTGTACACTCACATGTAATGTTGTCTTCCAGTCCATCTCTTGATGTTGTCCACCCACATGTAACATTGTCTTCTAGTCCATCTCTTGATGTTGTCCACCCACATGTAACATTGTCTTCCAGTCCATCTCTTGATGTTGTCCACTCACATGTAACATTGTCTTCCAGTCCATCTCTTGATGTTGTCCACCCACATGTAACATTGTCTTCCAGTCCATCTCTTGATGTTGTCCACCCACATGTAACATTGTCTTCCAGTCCATCTCATGATGTTGTCCACCCACATGTAACATTGTCTTCCAGTCCATCTCTTGATGTTGTCTACCCACATGTAACATTGTCTTCTAGTCCATCTCTTGATGTTGTCCACCCACATGTAACATTGTCTTCTAGTCCATCTCTTGATGTTGTCCACCCACATGTAACATTGTCTTCTAGTCCATCTCTTGATGTTGTCCACCCACATGTAACACTGTCTTCTAGTCCATCTCTTGATGTTGTCCATTATGCCCGTTACATACCACAATAGAAAAGAATAATCAAATCAGTCAGAAGGCCACCAAACCCTACTCAAGACGACTACCACGTTATGGACAGACCTGAACAAGTCATTATTCTGCGCCTCAGAACAGGACACAATAGATTACGCAACCACATGTATACAAAATTCAAGATTGGTGACTCAGCCATGTGCACATGTGGCTTGGCGTCGCAGACAGCAGAGCACATACTCCAAGACTGCCCAACTGTAACATATCCAGGCGAACCTTCTGGCCTAGAGAGACAACAGTGGAAGATAAACTCTATGGACTGCTGAGTGAACTAAAAAGACTGCTAGATTCATGCAAGAGACAACATTGCAGTTATAGACATATTTCAAGCAAACAAAAGAAGAAGAATATCTCTCGATGTTGTCCACCCACTTGTAACATTGTCTTCCAGTTCATCTCTTGTTGATGTCCACTCACATGTAACATGTCTTCCGCTGGCATTCTTCCCCTCCACTTTTATCCTCAGCATATCCTTGTAAGAAGGACCTGTGTCTCTTCACCTGGTCACACTACCTTCATTCATCTCATCTTGTTCCTCTTGTACCTTGCAGTGTCGAGGTGAAGCACAAACGGCAGGAGAGTGGTAGTTTATGGGCTTCATATATCAAGATTCACTTGGACTCTTGTTGTTATTCCCTCTGTCCATCATTTACATGGTCGGCCTCTTCTTCTGGTTCCATTTGGTCTGTACATCATTGCTTGTTGTGGTATACTGTCATTAGGTAACCTAGTTATGTGGCCGAACCATTTCACTTGCTGTTTTCTAATTAAATCTAGTGCTGCCATTACCTCCATTTTAGTCCTGATTTCATCATTTCTGATTGTCTCTCTCCTTGATACACTGAGTATTCTTTTCAGTATTCTTTTCTCTTTTTCTGTCCTTGTCCAGGTTTGGTATTGGTAGCAGAGAGTTGGCAGAAAGATTGTGTTGTAAAGTACATTTTAGTATCTGGTGATTCATATTTTTATCTTAAGTATTGGTGCCATTTCTCCAATGAGTTAGTTTGCCTTGCTGCATCTGTCCTTGACCCCATCTTCTGATTTGCCATTTGGTGGTATAATACTTCCTCAATTCCCAGTTTTGTAATGTTTTGTTTGTTTGCTTCTCCTGTCAAGATACCCATCAAGTTTGACTCAAGACAACATTTACAAAGCTGCATTTATCCCTCACTTTATTATGTATGTATTGTCCATTATGGTGTTGTTATTCTCAAACAATCATAAATGAAAAATTGCACTTTATAAATATGGTGTTATCATTCTCAAATAATAATACTTTGATAAATGCACTCTATCAATATGGTGTTATGATTATCAAAAAATTATAAAATGATAATTGTACTCTGTAAATATGGTATTATAGTTCTTAATCCTATTTGAATAGCTAGCACTTTATCAATATGGTGTTATGATTCACAAACAAACTTACATGCATTTTATCAGTATGGTCATACTCTTATGTATTTATCCGGTTGCAGCAACTGCCTTACTTCAGTTTAGCTTTTCTTAGTCATTACTCTTCTATCCTACCTATAAAGTAGGCATTCCACTTCTGCCCTACCCAGAATGTAGCCTTTAATTCTCTATCCTTCCTAATATGTAGCTATTCCTCTTCTAACTTACCTATAATACAGCCATTCCTCTTCTACCCTACTCAAATGTTAGTCATACCTTTGCTAGCCTACCTAAGATGTAGCCATTCCTCTTCTGCCCTACCAAGAATGCAGCCATTTCTCCTCTATCCTACCTAGGATTTAGCCTTACCACTTCTATCCTACCCAGAGTGTAGCCATTCCTCTTCTATACTTCCTAATATGCAGCCACTCCTCTTCTATCCTTCCTAGTATGTAGCCATTCACTTCTACCCTACCAAGAATGTAGTCATTCCTCTTCTCCCTACCTAAGATATATAGTCATTCCACTTTTACCCTACTAGAAGAATGTAAAGCAGAATCACAATGCAGTCATTTTGTCACTGCTAGGTATTGAACCAAGACCATTATCTTGACTAGCCAGTGTACTAACCACTATGCTGCCACCCGGCTCCCTAATGGTGGTATAAAAAATTTAGTGTAAAAAATGATTATTTGTATGAACTTACTATTTTAACTTTTTTCAGTTATGAAAAATATAAAATGAACATACAACATTCAAAACTACTAAACCAATTTAATAAACTATGTTTTTAAAATCCAATCTGACAAATTGGCAACAAAAAATTGCTTCTAGTTTGATAAAAATGAACAGAACCAAGCACAAAGAAATTGGTCCTCCATGCTTACAAACCTGGCCAGATTGACTTGAACTAGATGAGTCAAGACTGCCACTTTGCAGCAGTGGTGAGCTCTGTGACATGAAATGGCCAACGTTACCTTATAAAAAATCATAAATAGTTTGTCCTCGAAGCAGTTTTCTGCCATGGATCAGTGATGTTATAATGCCACCACATTTTATAAGCCTTAATGCACAGAGAAATAGGCTGTCATTCTTTCTCTCACTTCCGCAGGCCTCACTTTCGCATGTGACGTACGCAGACGTCAAACCTGTGTCCAATTGCGGTCATGACACTATCAACGCATTTCACTTTCAAACTTCACTAAAGTACCTGCAGTGACGCCTGCATAACCTGACACCCTTAATATAATTTAGCTGACCTTTCAAATGTATCAGAATCATGATAAAATGAAGATTTTTATTAGTGTTATATGTAGAAGACAGGTAGGCATGTAGTGTTACAGGTAGAAGACAGGTAGGCATGTAGTGTTACAGATAGAAGACAGGTAGGCATTTAGTGTTACAGGTAGTAGACAGGTAGGCATATTGTGTTACAGATAGAAGACAGGCAGGCATATTGTGTTACAGGTATAAGACAGGTAGGCATGTAGTGTTACAGGTAGAAGACAGGTAGGCATGTAGTGTTACAGGTAGAAGACAGGTAGACATGTAGCGTGACAGGTAGAAGACAGGTAAGCATGTAATGTTAGAGACAGAAGACAGGTAGGCATGTAGTGTTACAGGTAGAAGACAGGTAAGCATGTAATGTTAGAGACAGAAGACAGGGAGGCATGTAGTGTTACAGGTAGAAGACAGGTAGGCATGTAGTGTTACAGGTAGAAGACAGGTAGGCATGTAGTGTTACAGGTAGAAGACAGGTAGGCATTTAGTGTTACAGGTAGTAGACAGGTAGGCATATTTTGTTACAGGTAGTAGACAGGTAGGCATATTGTGTTACAGGTAGAAGATAGGTAGAAGACAGGTAGACATGTGGCGTTACAGGTAGAAGACAGGTAGGCATGTAGTGTTACAAGTAGAAGACATGTAGGCATGTAGTGTTACAGGTAGAAGATAGGTAGAAGACAGGTAGACATGTGGCGTTACAGGTAGAAGATAGGTAGGCATGTAGTGTTACAGGTACAAGACAGGTAGGCATGTAGTGTTACAGGTAGAAGACGTAGGCATGTAGTGTTACAAGTAGAAGACAGACAGACATGTAGTGTTATAGGTAGAATACAGGTAGGCATGTAGTGTTACAGGTAGTAGACAGGTAGGCATATTGTGTTACAGGTAGAAGATAGGTAGAAGACAGGTAGACATGTGGCGTTACAGGTAGAAGACAGGTAGGCATGTAGTGTTACAGGTACAAGACAGGTAGGCATGTAGTGTTACAGGTAGAAGTGGTAGGCATGTAGTTTTAAAGGTAGAAGACAGGTTGCCATGTAGTGTTACAGGTAGAAGGCGTGTAGACATGTAGTGTTACAGATAGAAGACAGGTAGGCATGTAGTGTTACAGGTACAAGACAGGTAGGCATGTAGTGTTACAGGTAGAAGTGGTAGGCATGTAGTGTTACAGGTAGAAGTGGTAGGCATGTAGTGTTACAGGTAGAAGGTGTGTAGGCATGTAGTGTTACAGATAGAAGACAGGTAGGCATGTAGTGTTACAGGCAGAAGGCGTGTAGGCATGTAGTGTTCAATGTAAATAACAGAGACTAATGTTAACAACAGAGTAAAATGTTTGGGTGGAGGAGGGGGAGAGAGAGACAGAGCGAGAGAGTGAGAGAAAGAGTTTAAATACCCATCAAAGAAAGAAAGAAAGAAAGAAAGAAAGAAAGAAAGAAAGAAAGAAAGAAAGAAAGAAAGAAAGAAAGAAAGAAAGAAAGAAAGAAAGAAAGAAAGAAAGAAAGAAAGAAAGAAAGAAAGAAAGAAAGAAAGAAAGAAAGAAAGAAAGAAAGAAAGAATTTATAAATAAAACCTTCAGGTACCTCTATAGCCTGACACCCTGTGTTAGAAGAAGAAAGGCTAAACAAGAAATGTCTGAATACAAAAATATTCACTGCACAAAACTGTTAATAAACTCCACACTAAACTAACTAGACTAAACAAGACTTTAACATGTTAGGATAGACAAGGATTGACTAAACAAAACTGTAACCTCAATGTTTCTGGATATAAAATGAGTGACTAAATAAAATTGTAGCCTCAACATGTCAAGATAAGAGTAGGACTAAACACAACTGTACCTCACAACTGTACAATGAACATGATCAAGAGGATAGAGGAGGGGTCGATCCGAAGAGAATGGTTGCTGCCTCTGAAGCGGTCTCGGCTGGCAAAGATTAGTTTCATCTTCGTGCCAGGGCATGCGGGAGTACAAGGAAATGAGCGGGCTGACAAGCTCGCAAGTGAGGCTACTGTTGAGGGCGGACGCGCCATGGACCAGGCTGACATTCTGAATGCTCTACGAGAAGTGAGACTTTTGCAAGAACCAAGTGATGACTGTGAATCTACAACAATGGCCAGACTGCGAGAGCAGCAAATTAAAAGAGGGGTGGCCAAACAAGAACACTACGCAGGAAGCCAAAGAAGATTGATAAACCAACACAGAACTGGCGTCGTTAGCCGCTATACGCTGCGGGATTTGCTGAGGAGGGGATCCGAGCACTTATGGACTGAATGGTCCGATGTGCAACGAGGATGATCTGTCGACTAACTAACTAACTAACAACTGTACCTCAACATGTCAGGATAAAGTAGGACTAAACAAAAGTGTAATTTTAACATGTCATGATAAAATAGGACTAAACAAAACTGTAACCTCTACATGTCAGGGTAGAACAGGACTAAACAAAACTGTAAACTCAATATGTCAGGATAGAATAGGACTAAACAAAACAATAACCTCTACATGTCATGATAGAATATCTCACAGACCCTGAGAGGTACGATATAACAGAGAATACAAGGTTTTCATCTTGTGACTCCTGTCACTTACAAGTCATCTCACAGACCCTGAGAGGTACGATATAACAGAGAATACAAGGTTTTCATCTTGTGACTCCTGTCACTTACAAGTCATCTCACAGACCCTGAGAGGTACGATATAACAGAGAATACAAGGTTTTCATCTTGTGACTCCTGTCACTTACAAGTCATCTCACAGACCCTGAGAGGTACGATATAACAGAGAATACAAGGTTTTCATCTTGTGACTCCTGTCACTTACAAGTCATCTCACAGACCCTGAGAGGTACAAAATAACGGAGAAAGGTTTTCATCCAGCGAGTCTTTCACTTACAAGCCATTTCACAGACTCTGACATAAAAATGGGTTCAACTTTCATGAACAAGAGTTTATCCCATATGGTCAGTTTATTTCTGCACAGCGGCCTGCCAAAAGTGCCACACAGAAAACACAAACTCTGTAGATCCAGCAACGACTCCCAGAGATCTCCACAAACACTGTGCTCATTAAACAAACTGATAAAGTCCGAAAACGAACCCTAGACCTTTGGAGTGCGAGGCATCAGGCTTAACCCTGACATATTAGGATGTAGCAAAGAACATAAAAGTTTTCAACTTGTGAGTATTGGGACTTACACGCCATTATCTTCGCTTCAGCTGAGAATTACCTGGGTTATGTAGCTATCTGTATACAGTTTGAAAAACTCACCTCTCGATCAGTGTCATTCTCCACAACCACAGTTGCCACAGCTTCTTCTTCTTCGGCAGAGGTCACTCCTGGGTGTTCGGCTTCCTCCCACTCGATTCTCGCAGGGTGCTCCTTGTCTGGAGGATGTGCGTGGACTAGAATCACTTGCTCATTCTTGCCCACCATCCCACAGTTGCGGGCTACACTGATGGCAGTCTGGGTCATATCCCCTATCAATGGACACAATTCACAAGTTAGTTAGCCCTCAGATGAACCTCACTGCACATCGGACCGTAAGTCTATCGGACGACAACACCAGTTCTGTGTTGGTTGACTATTCTTCTTTGGTCCCCCTGCATAGCACTTCTGTATGGTTTCATCCTTTTCCACTTGATGTTCTTGCATTCTGGTCAAGGTTGCAGATTCACGGTCATCTCTTGATTCCTGTAATCGCCCCACCTTTCTGACGGCATTCATTATATCAGCCTAGTCCATTGCTGGTCTGGTGTCCACAGTAGAACCTGGCTGCACCACTGAGTGCTACCATCATGGAAGCATCAATACTCAGCTAATTAGGTTAACCTTCATAGTATTTCTAGAGGTAATAGATCTACTTTATTGTGCCATCTCCACCCACTCACTGACACGCCATCTTATAAATTTTCCATTGTGGGTACGTTTTTTTTCTATTATATTTTTTTAAATATTTTGAATAACAGCCACCTATACAGCCTGCTCATTCAAATTTCCAACTAATGAGTGATGTTTAACATGCAAACATGTCTTCCTCATCCATATGTTGGCAGGGCCCAAAAGGGAAGCAAAGAACAATAACACTACAGCCTTATGCAGAAATGCGTGGCTGATGGGCTTCTGGTTGACTGCCACTGCCATCAGTGATGAACTATGTTCGTGAACTGTGTAGGTGAACATCTAGGAAACATCCAGATAGGAAAATGACTGCCGATTCCATCAGAGATGAATTGGGTGTTTCGTGGGGGACTGGTGTGTTGACATTTTGGCGGCGGCATTATGCACAGTGTATCTGTGCGGGCTGTTGTTTGTCGAGACTCCTGTCTTTTCCACTTTTCAATTTGGGCAGTGGGGAGCGTTTTGTGTGATATTCACTGGCACAGGAACGGAGCATAATGGGGACGACCCGATGCTGTGAAGTTGGAACTGCGACTAACTAACTAACTAACTAATAACACTACATCCTAGCATGTATGTTACAAGAAGTGATTAACGAAGGGTGGAAAGAGACTGGCTACTTCTATCTTCTTTTGTCTGTTGTCCCCCACTGTGGAATAACCCTCAACCAACTCATGCCAACTGTCAACTGTCACTATCTTCTGCCGGTCTGTCCTTGCCATTCCATCACCTTGCCTCCCATGCAATTATCTCCATATGATATAATTGTCAGAATAAACACAATGAAAGTGTTGGTTATGTAAAGAGTAACTGGTCAACATTTGGCCAATAGCTTGGTATAGAAGGAAATGGTTGGTTGGTTGGTTGGTTTATTGGTAGGCTGGTTAGTTATCTGGTTGGTTAGTTGACTGGCTGGTTTGTTGGGTGGTTTATCATTAGACTGATTAGTTAGTTGGTTGGCTGGCTGGCTAGCTAGTTAGCCAGCCAGCCAGCCAGCCAGCCAGCCAGCCAGCCAGCCAGCCAGCCAGTTAGTTATTTAGTTAGTTAATCCTTCTAGAAGACTGAGTTTTTAACTCTCAAGTTCAATGTAATGGCATTCAGATTATCTCAACTCTAAAAAGGGCTTCCATTTATACAGGGGGGCTGATGTAGAGACCCTTCTCCTGAAAGTACCATTTGGATGGGGAATGTGCTCCAGAGGTCTCCTTCCCTTCTCCAAGCCCAGAGACCAACTGGGTGTGCAAGACCAGGACTGGAATTGCATATCTGCGGAGAGACATCCCAGGATGCACACAGATGATGATTCAGTACAGCACACATTCACTGGCCAGGAGTAGCTTAGGTTGGTCACGCTTCCTCCTTTTATGTATTCCATTGTCAACTTGCTCTAAACCAGAGCATGGGGGACTTGGAAAGAGTTAACAAAAACTGTGTGACACAAAATGGGTTAACTGTGACTGAACATATCAGTTAAGTCTCATCTCATCTCATCAGGTTCCTCTTGTACTTTGCGATGTTGAGGTGAATCATAAACAGCGGGAGAGTGCCCGTGTATGGGCTTCATATATCGAGATTCCCTTGGTCTCTGTAATTCCCTGTGTCCATTGTTTACTGGTCGTTCTCTTCCTCTGCTTCCATCTGGTCTGTACATCATTGCTGGTTGAGGTATACTGTTAGTTGGTAATCTAGTTATATGGCCAAACCATTTAACCTGCTGTTTTCTGATAAAATATTAGTTAAGTCAAGGGCCCTTTTACAGAACTTTAGGACACTGGCATATGGTGTTATCTACACCTTGTCAGTCGCCTTTACTTCCCAGGACATCCTCTAGTACCCATTTTAGGCTGGGTTGCTCTCAATTCCATGCCCAGGTCCATTTTAAAATATGCCTCAATGCAGATTCGAACACAGGACCACAGGACTGGCATGTTAGCCACTGAACTACCAGAGCTGCCTCTGTACATAAATCTACTGATGTAAAGTGGGCTCAGAGAATCAACAGGACCGGCATGTTAGCCACTGAACTACTAGAGCTGCCTCTGTACATAAATCTACTGATGTAAAGTGGGCTCAGAGAATCAACAGGACCGGCATGTTAGCCACTGAACTACTAGAGCTGCCTCTGTACATAAATCTACTGATGTAAAGTGGGCTCAGAGAATCATCAGAACTGGCATGTTAGCTACTTAACCATCAGAGCTGCCTCTGTACATGAATCTACTGCTGTAAAGTGGACCATGAGAATCAACAGAACTGGCATGTTAGCTACTTAACCATCAGAGCTGCCTCTGTACATGAATCTACTGCTGTAAAGTGGACCATGAGAATCAACAGAACTGGCATGTTAGCTACTTAACCATCAGAGCTGCCTCTGTACATGAATCTACTGCTGTAAAGTGGACCATGAGAATCAACAGGACTGGCATGTTAGCTAATGAACTATCAGAGTTCCCTCTGTACATAAATCTATTGCTGTAAAGGCTAAGAGGACCATCAGGACACTTGCCGGTAACCATGACTGTCCGGATGTTTGCCTCCTTCAAAGTCTGGATAACTGGCGCTGTCTGAGGCTTCAGCTGATTCTGCATCACCAGCAGTCCCAGGAAGTTGAGGTCGTTCTCCACCTTGTCCCTGGCAGACAGACAATAGTCACCTTCATTGTACATTTGTTCATATTTCTCTTATATACATTTGTTCATATTTCTTTATTATACATTTCTTCATATTTCTTCCATAAACATTTGTTCATATTTTTTCAGCAAACATTTGTTCATAATTCTTCTAAATGCATTTGTTCATATTCCTTCTATACACATTTATTCACTTGTTTTTTATTTACATCTGTTCATATTTCTTCCATAAACATTTGTTCATATTTCTTCAGCAAACATTTGTTCATAATTCTTCTACATGCATTTGTTCATATTTCTTCTGTACACATTTGTCATATGTCTTCTTTATACATTATTTCATATTTCTTCTTCAACCCCAGAGGTCTCTCTTAACAACAACAAAAACTGTACTCCTGAAACTAATAGCGGTGTCCAGGAATGAACCTATGATCTCTGTAGCACCAGGCAGACTGCTTGACCACTTTGTCACGGAGATCCCGACCAATTAAGGAATGTTTGTAGCCTACTATTTACAGCGCGAATTGGCCTTATCAGTCACATTCGCTACTGCCGTAGGTAAAAGTTATTATGCCTTTTTAAAGCACAAACTATTGTCTATCAAGACGGCAAG
Source organism: Cepaea nemoralis (assembly GCA_014155875.1). Taxonomy (NCBI): domain Eukaryota; kingdom Metazoa; phylum Mollusca; class Gastropoda; order Stylommatophora; family Helicidae; genus Cepaea; species Cepaea nemoralis. The sequence goes on from JACEFZ010016113.1 coordinate 178,880, forward strand.
GTGTCAATGTAGCCTACTAGACTGTTATAGAAAAAGTAAGCCGCAGGTTACTTGGCTATTATAAAATTAAGTTCATGACTCAAAACGGGTCGGACAATACTGCACTATATAAAATAATGCATCAATATTGCAGACACATGAATCAGATTTATGTACATATTCTTCCGCCAGGACAACTTTCTGTAACTAACCTGGATATCCTCTGCACCTGGTGCCAGGTAATCTTGGGATCCATAGATCTGTAAGCCAAAGCGATGACCCGAAACCCCTGAATGGAGTAGCTATGGAGAACTGAGTGGAAGTCCTGTGGTACTGCAGAAACATCCAGAAATCTGGTTATTGTTATTGCTTTGTTTGATGGCTAATTTTTCTAGTTGTGATAATGTAATTTTATACTGTTTATTCTAATTAACAAGATCAAAGAGGATCATAAATAAATATTTAAAACTGGTACGCTGAACAAGAGTTAAAGGGGTTAACAGTCCATTGCACCGGGTTCTACACCATTTGGATCAGGTTGTTTCTGCGGTGCAGCCTGCTGAAAGCATCACATTGAACACAATTCTGTAGCCTCAGAAACAAAGCCCTGGGATCTGAAGCACAAACTGCACTCGTGAACTGAATGATCCAAGTCTAAAAACAAACCCAAAACCTTTATAGTGTGAAGCAGACGGCTTGACCACTGCACCATGGAGACCCGCTGTATGCTGATGGATTTACTACAGAAGTGAGTGGAGCACCTATAGATGTGCCTGGTGTGCAAAGGTGATAATTTGAACTGAGCAAAACATCTTCAACAATACACATTTGAAGAGGTCAGCGTAGCTGAATGGATATGTGCGCTCGTTCTTAACCATCTGGTGTGCTGATGCCAAGGTGGCAGGTTCAACCCATACACCCCTGGAGTAAAATGTTGACTTCTCGTCTTGACTTGGGGACGTAAATTACAAGTACCCAAGAAGTCGGATTGGGTTCATTTGACGGCGAGGGACACTGGAAATAGGGAAAGCTAATGCACAGGTAAATATGAGTCCAGTGCTGGAGTTCAACGTGAACAAACGTACACACACACACAACATTTATCACTAGAAGCTAGAAAGCACATTTTTTGTTGGGGGGGGGGGTCGTCATTTTCTATTACACCCACGTGTCCTTGCACAAAAACAAAGTTGATGTTTGTCAGCCTTGACCTTCTCAGAAACTCCACCCAGTGTCGTTGAGCCCAGCTCATCTAGATCTTCCTGAGCATACTTACTGAATCACTGAGAAAGCATGCTTGGGTGAAAGTCTGTGTCTCCAGCCAGGCCGCTGCTTTAGTTACTGCCATGACCTTCACATTTGAGACTACTTGTCAAGGTCCTCAGCATCAATGTATGAAGTTCTGGAACAATTTCTGGCATGTACTTATATTCTACGGCATTTACTCTACGCCTTACTAATGCCACTGATCCATCTTTGCAAGCGTTTCAGTTCAGTGTAGATCATGCCACACTTGAGACATGCCTGCAGGTGCTTCCTCTCTTCCATGATAAATGTATCAGCATGCAGAAACTCAATTGTCTTGAGTTACCAGGGCCCATCAGGGAAGCATTGACTAGTGACACTGTATTCTACCATGCAGGTTGTAGGGGATGACAAAGGAGAGTTGGTGTGGTGGGACTGACCTCTTCCCGTAAAAAAAACAAACTAGCTGCAAATTTTAACCAATCATGAAACGGTGAACAAAGGGCGTCGTGTGAGTTCGATGAGGCCCTCTGATCCATTAGGAAATTCTGCTTCTTCTTTGTACACCTTCATATGATGATATGAATAGATCCACAGAATACAACACTCAACTTACGATTAATGACATCTCTTTTTGGGAGGTGAGGTGGAGGAGTTAAGTTAGTTGCATGTCCTTTACAGGATGTAGCACTCAACCCCAGCATTTTTTGACTGTTCATGATTCCTGAGCAAGTTTACGTTCAGTAGTTTACCAATGCTTTCTGAACAACCGGCACCCATACAATTTCATTAAAAAACCAACACAGCTGTGTTTCGAACACAGGTATTCGGTATTACAAACTGCGTCCATGCAACTAAATGCCAGTTTGGTGTTGACTGATGATCCTCAGAATGCGCTACACTTATCTGGCCACTGTGACCCTCAGTCCAAGTGTGCAGGTATTTCATCCCTGCTACAATATCTCTGATGTTTTTGTGCTTGTACTGCCCAGGTCTGGCACAGAGGGCACAATAAACAAGACAGGACCCTTTCTACACACCTTCAGGCACAATGGCTATATGGTGCTAGCCCCAGTTTTACAGACCAGTCAGCACTCCAGGGCTGATGGAGTCAATATCAAACCGGCTGCCTCTACTTCCCAAGACAGTTCCTAGAGCCCATTTTAGGTTGGGTCCACCTGGGGGTCCAGGTCCATTTATAAATCTGCTTTGATGCAAATTCAAATCCATGACCAACAGGCAGGCAAGCAAGTGTGCTAGCCACTGTACTACTGAGGCTCCCTGATAACATAGGTATTACAGACACCACATGCTGCAAGCATACACAAGGTAGGTGGGTACCATTTGTTGAATATACACTTGGGATATAGATACACAAGGTATGTGGGTACCATTTGTTGAATATACACTTGAGATATAGACACAAAACGTGGAGTTGATCATGTCTAGTATAGGTATCACAGACCCCATACGCTGCAAGCATGCACCAGGTAGGTGGGTACCATTTGTTGAAAATACACTCAAGATGTAGATACAGGACATGGAGATGATCATGTCTAGTTGATGTAAAGTACTTGTCATTGTAAATATATCTGCAAGTATAATGTCTTTGTGCGTCTGCTTTGTGTCTAACTTGCTTGACTTGTCGCTAAGCTGCTTCGTGCCCGAACGAGGTGCTCTTTCATTTTCGATTCAGGATCACGACTCTGGTTATGAGCTTCCCTCATGCTAACCCTAGTTTTTGTCACTAGAGCTGATTAGCTTAGTGCCTGACTGGCTATCTCGGCATTAATGTATTACTGTCTCACTATAGTCTGATTTTAGTCAGAATGTTGTGTAACTGTCTTTAACTCTTTCTGTCCTATCTTTCAGCCACAGTTGCTCTATCTAGATACCTGACAGTTAGGAAAAAATACTCCGTTGACCAAAGGTCTTTTTGGATAAACTAAGTAAAGTTAAAGTGCTGAAAACCTAACAACACTTTATACATGTCTGTAGCAAAACCAGAAGCAGTCTCTCATAAAACCCTGAAGTCCAGACCTGAATGAGAAAGGCTGCTTCAGAATCAAAACAACAGCATACCTGTTTCAGGTTTGCAGAGGGAAGCAATTTTCTCGGGGGCTCCTTTGCAGTAGACCTCCATGTGAGCTTCTCCCATTGTTCTGGTGATGACACTCATACGCTGGGAGGCTGAGGAGAAGGTGAACTGCCGGATAATACCCACCTCAAATGGATGCTGTTGTTGGAAAAAAGGAGTAGGTTTTTCTATATTATAACATAGGATACTTTTTAGTTATTAAACATAATGTTAGAGAGACACAAAGTATTTCTGCTTCCATTCTGGAATTTATATTAATAATCTTCATCTGTGTGCAATGTTTTTACAAAGAAATGATCACCAAAATAAACCCCAATTATAGTGATTAATGTGATATGTAAATATCAATTCTGAATTATAATAAATTCCACCATCGTCAAGGAAAAGTTAATTGTATTAATGGTTTATGGTAATTAATGTCTAAGCTCTACAGGCTTTAATGATGATTTATCATAATTAGTCTTTATCATCTAAATATTGACGATTTTTATCGTAACAAATGTGCATATGCTAATAAGATAATGCGTTTTGATTCTACATAAACAAATTTAATTATTTCCCTACAAATAAAATAAATGACCGATTTATCACAATTTATGTTCAATCTTTATGGTTATTTAATATTTTAATGTTGATCACTTAACCATGCAGAACATTCATGCATGTTACTAGAGTTGCTAGATGTTGCTAGGAGTTACTAGAAAACAATGCTGATGATGTCATGAGCGCAGTCTGATGAGGGTTCAACTCCTGCGTTTATTGCCTGCTAAGTGAGGGAAAGAATGATCACTTATCCCTCCAGACATTCAGGCCTACCAAATATTCTGACTTCAGCACATCATAGAGCTATAGCACGTTTCTGGTACGGGAGTCACTTTTTTTTTTAATGCAAAACATTTTAAGCTTATGGCTTTTAACACCCATCTCACCTATTCCAACACACATAAAACATGATTTTGGGAGAAGGAATGAGGAGAGAGAGGGCAATAGGGGAGTTGAGGAAAAGAGAGAGAGGGGAGAGGAGAGAAAGAGGGGGAAATTAGGGAGAGAGAGAGAGAAAACAATAGCAATAGCAACAACAATAATAATAACAGTGAAACAATATTAATACTAATAAAACAATAATAATATTAACAACAACTACAAGAATAATGGCAACAGTAAAAAATAACAAGAACATGAATAGCATCAAGAAAAACAATAACTGAGAAATAATAATTGGTGTCATGGCAAGGAAGGGAGTCCTTGGAAGGGAGTGTACAAACTGAGACTGATGCAGTTGGAGATCGCAAGATGTGGAGAAGCACGATCGCCTATGCCATTCGGCATGGCACTTGATGATGATGAATGGAAATAATAATAACAAGAAAAATATCTGAATAATTATAACAGCAAAAACAATTACAACTGTGGTGGTGATAGTGGCTGCAGCAGCAGAAATAAAAATAAAATCATAACAGCAACAACAATATCATTATGAATAATAACAAGGGCAACATCAAGAACAAGAATAATAATATGTTTCCTCCATTCTTTCTACATGTACTATTTTATTTTTATATTTCAAGACCACATTTGTCAGTTTACCCCAATAATTTACAATAATCACTATAAAATACTGATAAAATACAGAATAAACAAGCAAAAACTACTAAACATCAAGCAAAGCAATGTCTGCATGCTACAACAATTTTTAATGCATGAATAAAAAAGGCATTAAAAATAAATAAACTGCTGTCGACAATAGTGTGGTTTCACATAAACGTGTGTAAAACTCAGGAATCATCTGTGTCAATCAATCAATCAATCACGTGCTGTAATAGATCTCCAACACTGTCTGTCTCTCGTCTTGATTGTACATTCTGTCAGACTGCTGTCCATCCATCTATTGATGTTATCTTCCCACTTCTATCATTATCATTGTCTTGCTCGCTTGCATGGGTGCATAAACTAGATACATGTTATGAAAACTTGTAAAGAAAAGACCTGATGTATACAGGGTTTGTTTTTTCATGTTTTCCTCTGGCATACAGGCAGTACGTATATTATTTGTCAAAGTTTGTCTTGTTTTCAATTTTAACTGGGGCCCTCCATGGCAGAGTGGTCAAGCTACCATCCTCATACTCTAAAGGCCATAGGTTCATTTCAAGACTCTGTCATTTATTTCATGAGTGCAATTATTTCAGAGACCTCAAGGGGTCGTGATTGGAGCTTGACGCTTTCAGCAGATGGCGAGCTGCTCTTTAGAGAGAGACTGAACCATATGTGATCACACCAAGTGCAATCAAGTTGCCTTTAATGTCTTTTTTAACTTTGTTTTCAATTGACCAGCATAATAAATTAACTAGTAATGATGGGAAAAGAACCTGGTTAACTACGATTGTGGGGATAAGTCAACATTCCCTGTATTGACATGTCATGAGTGGGATGGAGCACATGTGGAAATGTCCCGCATACAGAGATGTTCATTCTGAAATTCAGTTTGATTATTCAGTCATGTGAGTGACATAAAATCTACATGTCGATTGAATATGATCATTCAGTCATGTCAGTGACATAAAGTGTACATGTTGATTGAATATGATTATTCAGTCATGTGAGTGACATAAAGTCTACACATTGATTGAATATGATTATTCAGTCATGTGAGTGACATAAAGTGTACATGTCGATTGAATATGATTATTCAGTCATGTGAGTGACATAAAGTGTACATGTCGATTGAATATGATTATTCAGTCATGTGAGTGACATAAAGTCTACACATTGATTGAATATGATTATTCAGTCATGTGAATGACATAAAGTCTACGTGTCGATTGAATATGATTATTCAGTCATGTGAGTGACATAACGTCTACATGTCGATTGAATATGATTATTCAGTCATGTGAGTGACATAAAGTGTACATGTCGATTGAATATGATTATTCAGTCATGTGAGTGACATAAAGTGTACATGTCGATTGAATATGATTATTCAGTCATGTGAGTGACATAAAGCCTACATGTCAATTGAATATGATTATTCAGTCATGTGAGTGACATAAAGCCTACATGTCAATTGAATATGATTATTCAGTCATGTGAGCGACATAAAGCCTACATGTCAATTGAATATGATTATTCAGTCATGTCAGTGACATAAAATCTACATATCGATTTAATATGATTATTCAGTCATGTCAATTGCATGATTAAATTTTTCTTCCAAAATGTTTATCACAGCTTGATGAATGGCAAAGAAAGGGAACATGATTGCACAGATTCACTGATGGGCACAGGAAGGGTGTATGATTGGAGTGACTGGTGGATTGCAAAGGAAACAAATTATTTGACAGATTCATGGATGATCATGCCAGACAAGTGACTGGGTAAATGAAAGGACAGATTTCTAGGATGGTATGAGCTGGGGAAATGTATAGACAGATTCATGGATGATACAGGAAAGGCAAATGATTGGGCAAATACATGGATGGCACAAGCAGGCAAATGATTGGGCATATGGATGGATAGCTTGAGACGAGCACATTTTTGGACAGATTCATGGATGACACAAGTAAGGCAAATGATTGGGCACATTCATGGATGGCATCAGCAAAGAAAATGACTGGGCACATTCATGGATGGCATCAGCAAAGAAAATGACTGGGCACATTCATGGATGGCATCAGCAAAGAAAATGACTGGGCACATTCATGGATGGCATCAGCAAAGAAAATGACTGGGCACATTCATGGATGGCATCAGCAAAGAAAATGACTGGGCACATTCATGGATGGCATCAGCAAAGAAAATGACTGGGCACATTCATGGATGGCATCAGCAAAGAAAATGACTGGGCACATTCATGGATGGCATCAGCAAAGAAAATGACTGGGCACATTCATGGATGGCATCAGCAAAGAAAATGACTGGGCACATTCATGGATGGCAAAAGAAGGGCAAATGATTGGACAAGAATAAAAAGTTGCATAGAAAATAATACACTTCTATTAGCAAGGTCAACACACAATCTTCTAAAGCTATAATCAGCTGTGATAGGAAAGAGAACAGTTCTATTAGCAAGGCTAGGGCAAAATATATTCAAGTTACCATTACCGTTGACAGCAAGCGCAGACATCAAATCAATAAGATGGTGATTTTTAATCTGCATGAATTGTTAATGCACAATCATCACTTGGTAACAAGGCATATAAACATATACTCTCACAGTTAACATATAAACAAATTTTAGTGACAAGGCTGTCTATAAACACATACTCTCTGACATGCATCAATCATCATCATCACATTCCACTTTTACTGTCAAGTGTCATGGGGAGGAATTGTTGACATTCCAACATCTGATGTGTGGCACTGGATAGTGTTTTCTGTGTGAATGTACAATATCTTTGATATTGTCAATCCATTTTCTTCTCGAGCGCCCTCTTGCTCTTATACCAGATCTTCTTCTTTAATGTAGCACCAAAGTTGGTAGCTGAGAGTCAATAGTTAACATATAACCAACATTTAGTAATAAGACTTCAGACCACTGAAGAATGAGGAGAACACAGTGAATAGATGGAAAGAGTAATTAAGCTATTTTAAGAGAAGCTAGCTCACAAAGGCTGGTCTCCCTGGCCTAAAGGTTAAGGACGCTGTTCGTAATCCCATATACTCACGCACAAAACACAGCTGTGCGAGATTCGGCAGCGGATCGCGTCACTTTGGTTTCTTACAGAGGGTATGTGAGCCGGCCGTTCATAAAGCGATGGCACGGTGGCAAACTACTGAACGTAAAACTTGCCAAGATATTAACAGCAGCTGAAAAATTCTGGTGTTGACTGCAATGTCCTGCAAATAGGATATGCAAAAAAAAAAAAAAAAAAAAGCTCACAAAGAGAACTCGTTACTCACATCAGAAGACAGTCCACATTCTTTGGGCATGTCGTGAGAAGGGAAAGCTGGAGTATGTTATGACAACAGGAAAGTTGAAGGGGGAAAGAGACATGGAGAGACAAAGAGAGAAGGTGCTGAAGAGAGTCTGACAAAGAGGCATAGAGGAATATCAGTATCACAAGTGATTGACAGTACATGAGACAGAAGGCTGAGGCAGACATGATCACCAACACATCACGGTATGGACTAAAAGAAGATTGACAGTACACAGGACAGAAGGCTGTGGAAAGACATGATCACCAAAGCCACACAGCATGGACTATAAGGAGATTGACAGTACATGAGACAGAAGGCTGTGGCCAGGTATGATCACCAACACCTCATGGTATGGACTAAAAGAAGATTGACAGTACACAGGATAGAAGGATGTGGACAGACGTGATCAACAACACGACACAACATGGACTAAAAGATGTGTTAGTAATTAAACCATAATATCAAAAGTGCTCTAAAAAGCCATACACTATCACTGATATCACTAAATAAAAGAATATAAGCTTGATCAATAAGTAATACACTTGATATTTAGTAAGCATAAGAAGTCTCTGATGTTCTTGACTGATATACTTTCATTCCTTCCAACATGCAAATAAAGCAACACACATACTAGCAAATACAATAAGCATAATGGCAGCCACTGTATAACATTATGCACACGACTGCAAGAATATAACCATCAACACTACGTCTGCATGAAGCTGCGTATCAGTGCAAGCTGTCTACAACAAACTAATGTGTCAATCCGGCACACGTGTCAAGACCACCTCCACATTGCACTCGTCCACTTGAATTGAATAGGCCAACCGCCGGCTGTATGTTGTTGTGTCCAGATCCAGCTGCGTGTGTAATCAACATATAGATTCAATACTGATGTATATGTGTTTGGGACTCCTACTACAACATGTCAATAAAGGATCTATTTTCATACCGTGGCAGGCTCTGTGGCAAATGGGTTACTAACGCAATTTTTGATCCCACATATCACTTTCTAAACACAGGTGTGGGTGATTTGGCATCAGGTGACATTGCATTGGTTTTCATAAAATGATATCAGTACTGGTGGTTTAGAAAGCAATGGCAAACTACTGAACATAAATTTGCCAAGAAATCACAAACAACCAAAAACAATGGGGTTCCGTGCAACATCCTGTAAAGGATATGCAACTAACTTTTTCCTCATACGGTAAGGTGTATTGAGTATACAGTCAAGCACACAAATCCAGGACTTTCTGGAGGTCTACTGGGTACATGACTCAAGCCACATATTTATGTAAGACCAGTCAATACTTGATGAGTGATGTGGTCAGTGTCCAGCTAGCTGACGTCACTTCCCTAAAGTGAACTGGTACCCATGCCAGGCTGGGTTGACTTTGGAGTCCAGGCCACTGGAAACAAGAAATCCCTGCCTCGAAGAGGATTAAGACATATGGCCACTGTGCCAGCAGGTAAGCATGCAAATCACTGCGCCACTATGGCAACCACTGGAATAAGTACAGCTATGACAAACAGGAACATGACAGCAAGCAGGTAAACTGACAGCCTGAAAGGTTGTGTGTAGCATATTCTGCGTGGATGCAAGTGTCGAGCACTGAGTCATGGAATGAGGGAGAGATTGGGGGAAGCAGAGATGTGGGTCTTGAGAATGATGTTGAGAAAATGAAGCAAGCAATGGCCGTGGGTTGACAGCTGCGGGTGGTAGCAGCTCACTCATGACAACGATACAGACAAGTACAAAGTAATGGACCCTTTTTCACGCCTTGAGGCAGACTGAGTATTTGATGATTTAAACAGACCAATCAGCACTGGGTGGTAATGTGGCTGATGTCACACCGTTACTTCCTAGACAGAAGAAGAACGTCTGTGTCAGAAAGAACAAGTAAATGGCACTTAACTCACAACTTCTAGTAATTAACTCTTTGTTAACTATTTTACTGACAATATTTTCTATGTGGAAAGCTGACACAGCTGGGCAACAATAATAATGTAAGCAGCAACGATTTCATCACAATATCACATGACAGAGAGGTTTCGAGAGTCACCTGTCATGATATGCCCGCTCCAGACTAGACACATGAAGGAGGAGGAGGAGGACAAGGATGAAGAGGAGAAGGACAAGGACGAGGAGGAGGAGATACTTTATGTAGTGGTGTCTGTATCTTAGTGAATCTAGATTCACAACTTGGTTTATCAGAAGTGTTATGATTGTATTTCAATTTTAAAATTTTCACCACGTATAACTCCTTAAAACAAACATACTTTCCCATATACTAATAGGACAGATTACAAAGTTATCATACTCTTCCTGTAAACTACTATAACAGCAAAGGAAAACATCACACTCTCCCTGTCTACTAATAGCATAAATATTGAACATGCAAATAACTCTTCCTTGAATACTATTTTAGACAAAACAATGTCTAAAACAATCAATGATACTAATATATTATTATATATTATATTCCTAGCACTCTCAACTTGGTGGAATAATAATTTAATCTCCATCTGATGAACATTATTTTGAAGAAAATAAGCAGATGGTGAACTTAACAGAAAAGAGATCAAGTAAAAAAACTTAAAGATGCTGGGGAAAATATACAAGTATCAAAAATATACAAAAAAGCAGACAGTGTTCGCTTGGTCACAATATGAGACTTGGAATGGTTTCTATTGAGAATACTGCAGGGTAAAATGCTGGGGAATATAAACAGAGGACATCCAAATAACAATACCATAAAGACAAGCAAGAACACTGAGGTATCACATTTATACAGAAAACACATTAAAATATGAACTACAGATACACAGATATGGTAACATCAACACAACCAAAATTAATTAACCAAAATGTGTCCCAGTTAATTGCTGTTCCACATTAATAACCTCCTGGTTTCCAATGACATTTTGTCTAGAACTGATGGAGTCAAAAGTAGTAACTAGCTAGGACTGATGGATGAAAAGTCGTACTAGCTAGGACTGATGGAGTCAAAAGTAATAGCCAGATTGGTATTGTAAAACGTAGTAACTAGACTGATGGGAGTCAAAAGTAGCAACTAGCTAAGAGTGATAGTCAAAAGTAGCAACTAGTCAGGACTGATGGAGTCAAAAGTAGTAACTAGCCAGCTTTGATGGAGTCAAAAGTAGCAACTAGCCAGGAATGATGGAGTCAAAAGTAGTAACTAGCTAGGAATGATGGAGTCAAAAGTAGCAACTAGCCAGGAATGATGGAGTCAAAAGTAGCAACTAGCCAGGACTGATGGAGTCAAAAGCAGAGATTAGCTAGGACTGATGGAGTCAAAAGTAATAACTAGCTAGGACTGATGGAGTCAAAAGTAGTAACTAGCTAGGACTGAAAGTATTAACTAGCTAGGACTGATGGAGTCAAAAGTATTAACTAGCTAGGACTGATGGAGTCAAAAGTAATACCAGAATGGTATTGTAAAAAGTAACAACTAGCTAGGACTGATGGAGTCAAAAGTATTAACTAGCTAGGACTGATGGAGTCAAAAGTAGCAACTAGCTAGGACTGATGGAGTCAAAAGTAGTAACTAGCTAGGACTGATGGATTCAAAAGTAATGACTAGCTAGGACTGATGGAGTCAAAAGTAGCAACTAGTTAGGACTGATGGAGTCAAGAGTAGTAACTAGCTAGGACTGATGGAGTCAAGAGTAGCAACTAGCTAGGACTAATGGAGTCAAAAGTATTAACTAGCTAGGACTGATGGAGTCAAAAGTAGTAACTAGCTAGGACTGATGGAGTCAAAAGTATTAACTAGCTAGGACTGATGGAGTCAAGAGTAGCAACTAGTTAGGACTAATGGAGTAAAAAGTATTAACTAGCTAGGACTGATGGAGTCAAAAGTAGTAACTAGCTAGGACTGATGGAGTCAAAAGTAGTAACTAGCTAGGACTGATGGAGTCAAAAGTATTAACTAGCTAGGACTGATGGAGTCACAAGTAATAACCAGAATGGCCTTGTAATAAGTAATAACTAGCTAGGACTGATGGAGTCAAAAGTATTAACTAGCTAGGACTGATGGAGTCACAAGTAATAACCAGAATGGCCTTGTAATAAGTAATAACTAGCTAGGACTGATGGATTCAAAAGTAATGATTAGCTAGGTCTGATGGAGTCAAAAGTAGTAACTAGCTAGGACTGATGGCGTCAAAAGTAGTAACTAGCCAGAACTGATGGATTCAAAAATAATAACCAGAATGATATTGTAAAACGTAGTAGACTGATGAGAGTCAACAGTAGTAACAAGATTGACAGTAGTCAAAAGCAGTAACTAGACTGACGGGAGTCAACAGTAGTAACTAGACTGGTAGAGTCAAAAGTAGTCACTAACTACAGCTAGGAATGGTGGAGTCAAAAGTAGTAACCAGGAAGGAAGGAGAGCAGTCTGAGTTAAGCCATACACAAGCGAGAGAACAACAGGGGAGCCAACACTGTAAGAATATCCAGCAAATACCATGCGTGTAAATGGTACTAACAGCATTTGTAGTAGCAAATATTTCACAACACTGTTGTTATTTCCAATGCACTATCTCTGCCAAATGCTGGTATCTAAACATCAAAAGGTAACAGCTTACTCCAACATTTGTTGTTAGTAGGAATTCTTCTTCTTCTCCTTCTTCTTCCTCTTCTTCTTCTTCCTCTTCTTCTTCTTCTGCTTTCATCCTGAGTGTTTTTTCAGACGTAATTGCATTGTGCCAGGTTTATTTGTGCCCTTAGGCAACATCTGACTTCTGAAGGCATTTATTGACCAGGTTAACTTTCACGGGTAGTAGGAATTCAAAGGAAAGAGATTGAGCCAAATGGGATAAAACCTGGTGCAATGAAGTTGATCCTGTCACCTTTTAAATCCTTTTTTATTGTTTTTAAGTAATTGTTGTTGGTCAGTAGAAATTCAAGTGTTAATACAATTAGGGACATTTCTCTTTATCCCTCTCTTTTGTCCTACAGCTTTTGCCATGAAGCATCGCAGACACGTGTTATTAGTCAGTAGAAACTCAAATGCTGATACAATCAGAGGCATGTCTCCAACAATTGTTATGGGTCAGTAGAGATTCAAAGGTTAACACAATCAGGGGGAGGGCTCCAACAACACAACAGCAAGAATATGTTTGTGGCATGCTGATGTCCGCCTTACCTCACGCTGGAGAAACTCAAATTCTTCCTGAAGATCAAAGATCACATGATGCAAATAAATGCCATCAATAAATAAACCTTTGTTCTGGGAATCTAGAACTCTCTTCATAGAACACAGGAAGGAGATATACTGTCTTTCTTTTATTCTTTCCATCTGTTTATTCTTTTTCTACTTGCTTTCTTTCTTTCTTTCTTTCGTTCTTTCTTTGTCTTTTTTGTTTCTTTCTATCTGTCCATACTTCTTTCTTTCTTCCTTTATATATCATTCCTTCAATGGACTATTTATGACCATTCATCTTGCTCAAACCCATTATTTTCAACAAGCAGACACTATGGTTGTGCACATCATTCTATATATATATATAATGAGTTGTGAAATCGAAAGCAGATCAGCTGCTGGTGATTTATAAACAGACTGCTTTGCACCAATTCTGATGGTAAGGCGTTGGTCTTTCAGAAAGGCAAAATGCTGAATATTAAATTTTCTTAGTAAATTACAAACAACCCAAACAAGCTGAGGTTGATTGTGACGTCTTGTAAAGAACATGCAATTAAAGTTAGCCTTTATTTATATACATATCACAACTTTGACATTTATAGTAACATAATTAATCCAAAGCAAATTCTCTGACAGTTTAATTTAAAGAGAAAGTGTGATAATTTCAACAGAAAGTGTGATATTTTAAACAGAAGGTGTGATATTTTAAACAGAAGGTGTGATACTTTAAAGTGTGATACTTTCAACAGAAAGTGTGATATTTTCAACAGAAAGTGTGATATTTTCAACAGAAAGTGTAATACTTTCAAGTGTAATACTTTCAACAGAAGGCATGATATTTTAACTGAAGGGGTGATAAGTTCAACATAAATTGTAATACTTTCAACAGAAAGTTTGGTACTCTCAACAGAAAGTGTGATACTTTAAAGTGATACTTTCAACAGAAAATGTGATTTTCAACAGAAAGTGTGGTATTATTGAAACAGAAAGTGTGATATTTTCAAAAGAAAGTGTGATATTATTTTCAACCGAAAGTGTGCTATTTTCAACAGAATGTGTAATAACAATCTCAAGGTTGAAATAAAATCATTCTAGAAACCAGCCACTTTGAGAACTAAATACATTTCTTGCATAATCAAAGACACACACATGAATGAAAGAAGTGGACAGAAATGTTCAAGAGTTATATCAGCAATAAATGGAAATGAAATTATAACATGAAGCTCACTGGGTGATGGATCTCTCTGCGGAAAGAGACTGAATCATGTGGGGATAATACCTTGAGCAATGAATTTGATACCCTTGCCTTTAAACCTCTTTATCCCTGGTTACTGTGACTAGGTCATGTTTAATAATGATGCATACTATCAATACTAATAATAATCACCATGAACAAAAGCTATAATAATAACTACAAGTATAAAAGTGATGATGATAATGTGATGATGATGTCAACAACAATGATGGTGATGATGATGTCAACAACAATGATGATGATGATGTCAACAACAATGATGATTATGATGACAACAACAGAAATTATGACAGCAATGATGATGTTAATAAAAATGACAACAGCAATGATGATAATGACAGTGACAACAATGGCATGGATTGTGATAATGATGATGACAACAATGACTATGTTACCCTCAAAAATGATGACAGCAATGATGATCATGATAATGACAACAATGGGGAGGATGATGATAATGACACAATAATGATGACAATAGAAACAACAATGATGAGAATGATGACGATGACAATAGAATTGTTTACGACGACGACGACGACGACAGCGGCGGCGGCGGCGGCAGCGATGACGATGATGATGATGATGATGATGATAACAATACCAAACATGCTTCTTCAGTTCATCCAGTTTTCATGCCAAACAATAAACAGAAGAAGATTTAATAATATTTCTAGAGACCTAAAAAAAAAATTATGTGTCCGGATTATAAGCAGCAAAATAAACTGCAGAAAATCATAAGGGATGAAGAATGGAATCATTAAAAGAAAGATCAAACAGACTATACATAGTAGAGAGACAGATTCTGCTGGTAAGCAAGCACTGACCTCTTCTCCCAAGAAAGTCTCCGCACTGCATGGCTTGACTACTGTAGGCATAATTGTGTCATACTTGTGTGTGTCTGTTCCAGGCTCCTCCAAGTGCTGAAAGTATCATATTTGCATCATAAACACTTAAGGACTTCTCTATAAATGCTTACTTTATAATTCCCTAAGTAGTTAATATATGGGGGAAGTAATTAAGTAACTGGAATTTTACGAATAACCTTTTACAATAGTTAGTTAGTTGCATATCCTTTACAGGATGTCACAGTCAACCCCAGCATTTTGTGGCTGTTTGAGATCTCTTGGCAAGTTTACATTCAGTAGTTTGCCACTGCTTTCTGAACAACCAGCACACATACCATTTTATTAAAAACCCAACACAAGGCAGTCTGATGCCAAATCACCCGCAGCTGTGTTTTGAATGTAGTATGCGGGATCACAAACTGCGTCCATAACCACTTTTTACAATAGTGCGTGAATATCACACAAAATGCTCTTCACTGCCCAATGTGAAAAGTGGAAAAGACAGCAGTCCTGACAAACCAACAGCACAGGCATACATGCATAAGGCAGCTGCCAGAATGCTAACACAACATTTTGCCACTAAAATTACAGTTCATAGTTGATAAACTAGAAAAGTCATTAGAAAAACAGCAATTGCACACACATTACTGCATAAGGCAAAACCAGATAAGTACAAAGGCTTTCATTTAACTTAAACGGTCAATACATTCACTCACCCACTTAATGGCATTGAACATAATGAGATCTAGCGGGTCTCCACTCAACTCTCCCTCAATGATGGTCAGTGAGTGGCAGGCTGCCATGCAAACAAGTAAAGGACCTCTGGCCAGCCCTGATGGATCTGATACAGGGCTTTGGAATCTGCAGAAGGGATGTTGTGAGTAAATAAAATTACAGGCTACCTAAGAGTTCTACAAGTACATAGTTATCAATACATTAATTTTGGTTTCGATTATCTTTTTTTTTTTTAAACCTGGCATCATGTTTTAATTAGCCATGTGCATTCCGCACAATGTCTGATTGACTTATTGACTGACTGACAGACAAATTGATAAAACTGATTTATTGACCAAATGACAGATTCATTGATTAATCATGTGATTGACTGATTAATCAAATGATTTACTTACTTATTGACCATCTGACTGACTGATTAGCCAGCTTACTGATAGCTTTCATGACCAACCAACTTGCTGATTGGCTGATCACACATCCCTCTAAGGCAGTATCCACCATGGAAATGCCTTTACCTTTTTTATGTGGCCAAAAAAATTAAGCTGACTTCCTCTTTCATCATCACCACGTGCCTTGGCAACTAGGAGAGGCATTCATGTTTCTCCGCATATCTCGGTCACTGATGTTCTGTAACAATTCCACTGATGGCATTCAACAATAACAAATAGAGAGCATCTGTTGGATGTTTCCCCAGGACATGCTGGTGTGGTGGGAAACGAGCAGGTGGATAGATTGGCTGGGTCTGCACCCTTGGTGAGGTGCATGATAAGGTAGATGTGGTCGTGGATCATGTGTAGTGTGGAAGAACAGAAAGATCACGGTCTGGAGAGAATGGTGCCGCAGGGAGTGACTAGAGGATCTTGTTGACACTCAGGATTCTGAGGAAAGGCCAGACAGACCCATAATCAGACTTCTACTGGTACCATTAGATTTGGAACTCTTCACTGGCTGTTGAAGATGAGGGCAGAGCATGTTAGGGAATGTCCACAGTGTCATGATGTCAGTTCTGGGCTCAACTGAATCCCAGCCATCATTGTGAACAATCAGAAATCATGTCTCTTGGTCTGCCTGTCTTCCTGTTCTACCGCTGATCTATCCAGTCATCACAATACTCCCCAGCATTTCTTCTCTCACTATATGAGCAAAGAACAATGTATCTACGAGCACAGAAAATGTATAAGCAATAACATATTAGGTTATACCTTTGACCATCAACGGGTACTACTCCCCACATATCAAGCCCATCTTCTGTCAGAGTACCGGTCTGTGTAAAGTAGATGAATAATCATTAAATTAGCAGAGAATAATCATTAAATTAACAGAGAATAATAATGACATTAACAGAGAATAATCATTAAATTAACAGAGAATAATAATTACATTAACAGATAATAATCATTAAATTAACAGAGAATAATCATTAAATTAACAGCGAATATTAGCTTGCTCATTTCCTCTTACATCCGCGTATCCTGGCACAAAAATAAACTTGTTTAATCAGGTTTGACCCCCTCAGAGACTCCATCCACTGTCTTCGAGGCCAGCCCATCTGGATCTTCCTGAGCATGCTCATTGAGTCACTGAGATAGTATGTCTGGGTGAAAGTCTGTGTCTTCAGCCAGGATATAGCTTTAGTTACTGCCATGACCTCTATAGTCAGGCTAATTGTTATCATGGCAATGACACTGCAGTCTTCCTTCACTGTTCTCCCTCCAAACTGAGTCTTAAATACTAATGAGCTAAAAAGAAGTGGCAGCACAAATAATATACTGAAAAATAAAATTACCACACAAACATAATGAGAAAAGAATTACAGCACAAATACTATATTGAAAAAATATCCGCACATATAATATATGAGAGCACATCACCTTGTCAAAGCAGAAGACATTAATTCTTCCACAGAAGTTGATCCGAGGGGGGCTTATACAGAAAATCTTTGATTTCTTCAATCGATTTTGAGCATACACAGTTCCTACTGTCATTGCTGCTGGCAGCGCAGGTGGCACAATTATTGTGACAATATCCAGCACACGAACCACAGTTAACGACGCACTCTCCTGGAATGTAATATACAAGCATTTTTACTTTATGGATATAAGTTCAGTAAAACACAGGAGTTAAAGTTACTTGCATATCCTTTACAGGATGTTGCACTCAACCCCAGCATTTTTTGGCTGTTTGTGATTTCTTGGTAAGTTTACATTCAGTAGCTTGCTGTTGCTTTCTAGATGGACACTCATACAATTATATGAAAACCAACGCAAAGCAGTCTGCTTCCAAATCGCCCGCAGTTGTGGTTCGAATATGATATGCAGGATTGGAAATTACATTTTTAATCCCTTCAACTAAGCGCCAGCAAAAAAACAGAAACCAAACACAAATGTATTCAGAAAGACAACATTGGATGATTATATTATTCTCATTGGCACTTGGCCGTCTAGACAGACTATTATTAGAATGTGCTTAAAAAAGGCATAATAACTACAACCCATGGCAGGGACCAGGGATGGAGTTATACCTCTCTATAGCACAAAGCCTGGGCTGAATTGTAGAGACCATGTGTTGTCCAGGCAACATGATCCACACATAAAGTAAAACTCAGTAACAGCACAGAAACATGAAGTAAAAGTTGCTTAACTGCCCACACAAAGAATAAAACCACACAAAGAATACAGCCACACCACACACAGTAAAACTCACTAAACTTCTAACACAAATAATTACGCCACACACTGTAAAACTTACTAAACTGCTTATAAACACAAAGTTAAATGTATTAAACCGTTTACACAAGGAATAAAACACCCAAAGTAAAACTGACTCAATCTCACACATGAAGTAAAACTGACTCAACTCTCACATATAAAGCAAAACTGGCTCAACTCTCACACAGAAAGTAAACTCATTCAACTCCCACACATAAAGTAAAACTCACTCAACTCTCGCACACAAAGTAAACCTCACTCAACTCTTCCACACAAAGTAAAACTGACTCAACTCTCACACATAAAGAAAAACTCACTCAACTCTCACACATACAGTAAAACTCACTCAACTCTCACACATACAGTAAAACTCACTCAACTCTCACACACTAAGTAAAACCCACTCCAGACTTCCGGCCGCCAACATGGCGGTTAGGCATTGAACCGTTAAGGCCTGTGGCATGTTTATGCTTGTAGCTATGGTTTCCAATCGCATTTTCCTCATGTTGGGCTGGTAGTACATGGTTCCATCGCCCTGCTACTGAGTGCATGGGCAACACTGTGAGCTGTGAAATTCACGTGGAATGCTGTTACATCTGTCCTGTACAGTGACCTGCATGTTCAGAACAATGGCTACCGGCTGTTGCTGAATTGACTGATTTGCTTTTTCAGTTCACGGGTGCATTATTCAGGAGACTCCTGGCAGTCGGCGCTGAAGGTATGGAGTTCGTGCTTTATGCGACACTTTTGGCGGGTCGCCCTGCGAAAAAAGACCGAGCCATGTGAGAAAACCCGGGTCAGTGAGGTCTTTCTGGTGACTGCCGGGTCCATCGACAATGAACTGTGGTTTTCGTGGATGACATTTGTGTTGGCATTCTGGTGGCGGCATTATGCACAGTGTACCTGTGCGGGCTGTTGGATTGCCGAGACTCATGTCTGTTCCACTTTTCACATTGGACAGTGGGGAGCATTTTGTGTGATATTCACTGGCACAGGAATGGAGCATAATGGGGACGACCCGTTGCCTTGAAGTTAGAACTTTGACTAACTAACTAACTAACTAAAACTCACTCAACTCTCACACATAAAGTAAAACTGACTCAACTCTCACACATCAAGTGAAGCTCACTCAACTCTCACACACAGAGTAAAACTCACTCAACTCTCACACATAAAGTAAAACTCACTCAACTCTCACACATAAAGTAAAACTCACTCAAATCTCACACACAAATTGAAGCTCACTCAACTCTCACACACAAAGTAAAACTCAATTAACTCTCACACACAAAGTAAAACTCACTCAACTCTCACACACAAAATAAAACACACTAAACAGTTCCCACACAAAATAAAGTGTCAACTTACCCCTTTGAGGACATAGTTGACCAAAGCGTAGATCATGCCTAGGGAAGCCACGACGGCAAGGAAGAGAATAAATCTGACAGCATCTCTGTAGAATTTGAAATCCAGCGGCTTAGGAAACAGGATTGCCCTAACCAGTTCCCCCTTGGCTGTGTTGAATCCTGAACATAATGAAGTCAAAACTATAACATCCTGTCTAGTCACATTTACAGTTAAAGGTAAGGGGATTCACTTCATTGTACCAAGTTTCACCCCATCTGGCTTGGTCTCTGCCCATAGAAAGGCAAGCTGCCGGCCCGAGAGTACTGCACAAAACACAAACTTTATAGCTCCAGCAATGACACCCCCACCCCCTCCCCCATAGTCCTGAAAACATTGCATTCATGGTCTGAATGCCACAGTCCAAAGAACACAGCGATGAACTTAAGAGTGTGAGGCAGACCACTTCACCCCCTCCCCCTCCTGTGTAGTTGCACAGTGTGATACTTTATTAACGTTAGATGTGGAGCCAGAGTAGTGCAATGGTTAGAGGGCTTGCCTGCTGAGCCAGTGATCTTCGGTTCAAATCCTCAGTGAGGGGATGTGAAGGATAGTTTTTACATAATCACATGGCTCAGCTCAGCATAACAGAACTGGTACCAGAAAACAATCTGAGAAGATAAGGCGGCAGGCACAATAATGACCACACAAGCATGATACTGACCACACAGGCAAGATACTGACCACACAAGCATGATACTGACCACACAGGCAAGATACTGACCACACAAGCATGATACTGACCACACAGGCATGATACTGACCACACAAGCATGATACTGACCACACAAGCATGATACTGACCACATTATATAAACTGGTTGCATTAATAAAATCAGGAGGGGGGAGGAGGAAAGGATAGGTCAAGAAGGGAGGGAGAAAGGAAGAAGAATGACCTAGGAAGGAAGGAAGGAAGGGAGGGAGGGAGAGAGAGAGAGGAAGGGAGGGAGGGAGGAAGGAAGGAAGGAAGGAAGGAAGGAAGGAAGGAAGGAAGGAAGGAAGGAAGGAAGGAAGGAAGGAAGGGAGGGAGGAAGGAAGGAAGGGAGGGAGGAAGGGAGGGAGGGAGGGAGGGAGGGAGGAAGGAAGGAAGGAAGGAAGGAAGGAAGGAAGGAAGGAAGGAAGGAAGGAAGGAAGGAAGGAAGGAAGGAAGGAAGGAAGGAAGGAAGGTGCTCCAATGATTAAAAGTACCTGTCCTGACAACAACCGCCGTGACCTTAGCCTGGCCGTAGTAGCGTGTCTGTACAATGTGTGTCCCAGAGAACAGCGTATGTCGTTTGTGATTTTCAGGAGAGTAGATCTCCTCATCCTCCTGCTGCAGCAGCGGGGTTTTTGTCACAGGAACACTTTCTCCTGAAATATACCAAGGCATTAGCAATGAGACGGTTCTAACCAATTGTTTGCAGACAGAAAGACTTTATTTTAAATATGTGATTACCATGGAGATAACTAATGCTCCACATTCTAACAATATCAGTAACTATGTGTTTTTTAAGTATTTCGCTCAAAGGTCAACACACAAGCCATAAACAATATATTGCGCGATTTCCTGCCTGGCATATTTCACTGCATCTCGAGTTATATATCGTATGAAGTGAATAAATGAATAACAGTTTGGTTGAAATACTAAATACAGAGCCAGTGATCGTGAATCTTGGAATGTGAACTAACAGGCTAGCAAGAGCTGGGAGGCAGTGGAGATGTGGTTTCTGAGACGAATGTTGCAGATACCCTGGACTGTCAGGCTAACTAAGGAGTCCTTGACAAAGAAAGGCAGTAGAGTATTAAATACAACTATAAGAAAGAGACAAACAATGTTCTTTGGTCACGTAATGAGAAGAGAGGCATTGGCAAATATTGTGACTGAAAAAAAACAAAACAGCATTAGAATCGGCAGAGGCAGATGTGAGAAATAATGTTGGATGGTCTAAGGAAGTGGTATAGAGGAATAATCACAAGAGAATTGATCCAGAACACCAGGCACCGAGATCTTAGAGTTACAAACACCTATGTCATCTGTCTGGTCTCATGATCACGATGATGATGATGATGATGATGATGATGATGATGATGATGATGTATTTGAGAGGTTGTTAAGACTAAGATTGATGTTTGTCTTAGGGGTAATGTTCAGTTCCATACTGAAAATACATATGGTAGTATTCAAGCGTGCCATAATAGGCAACTCAGGAAGACTGGCATGGGGGATGACTACCCGCCATCCACAGAAAACCTTAGCTGCAAAATCCAGTCAATCATGAACAAGTCATGTTGTGGATGTGTCTATGTGGAGCAATGTTCAGTCTACAACTGAACAAAACATCTGGTAGTACCCAAACATGTCTGTAGAGGCAAATCAGGATCACCGGCATGAGGGATGGCTCTCTCTCTCTCTTCCCCCATTCACAGAAAACCTTTGCTGAAAAATCCAACCAATCAGATAGGAGGGCTTGGCGTGAGGTGGCTCAGGACCTGTACTTCATTGAGGGTTAAAAGGTAGAACAAGGAAGAAAATGATAACTGAGACAATAAACGTCATCTAAATTGAGACAAAAATACAGAGCTGATCCACCACACTGGTGATTGTGTGAGATGACGAAACATGACCGCCTATTCTTATCGGCATGGCACATGATGATGATGTCCACACAACTCACCTGTCAACATGCTCTCATTGACAATACAGGTTCCAGCTGTCAGAACCGCATCACAGGTCATCACACAGCCGTTTGGAGGAATGGTGATTAGGTCTCCTGGCACTAGCTCATGGTCGTGTTTTTCTAGAAACTCTGAAATTTTATGAAACAGATTAAATGTTGCTTCAATTTAACATTGGAGAAGTATTATATGTCAGTTACATAAAATTATATCACAAAATAGGAAATGTACAATATATGAGTAACATAAAAGTACATAAAATGAGAACAGTTTAATATTTCTGTTGCATAAAACTATCTTAAATAGGAAATGTATAAAACATTAGTTACATAAAACTATTTCATAAAATTATAACAGTTTAATATATTGGTTACATAAGACTATCTTACAAAATGGAAAATGTATGAAACGTCAGTTCCATAAAACTATTTCATAAAATTAGAACAGTTTAATATATTGGTTACATAAGACTATCTTACAAAACAGGAAATGTATGAAACAACAGTTACATAAAACCATCTCATATAATAGGAAAATACAATATGTTGATAAGGTCAATATTACATCAGTTGCCTTTAACTTCCCAGATAAATTTTTGGTACCTATGTGATAGGCTTGCCTGGCAGGTAGATAGAGCCTGTTATCTTGAATGGAATCTGTCTAGAGGAAGCTAACCTGACACAAATGCATGCCGAAGCCTGACACACTGACCCATGTAGTGCATAACTTGGTGAGATGCACTTCCTCAAAAGAAGAACGAAGAAGAAGAATATGCTTGCCTACCGGCCCCATAGTCATATGTTCAAATCCCATTGAGGTGGACTTTCAAAGCTGACCTAGGCTCCCAGATAGATGCAACCTAACATAGACACCTGGACACGTCCTGGGAAGTAGAGATGGCTGGCTGTGATATCAGGGTGACCACATGACCCATCCACTGTCTACTGGTCTATAAAATATAGGAGCAGCACCACATACTCATAAACCTCAAGGCATGTAAAGGTTCCTTTACTTTCTTTTTTCACTTTCTACCCATGTTATGAAAGTGGGTCAATCCCAGAAACATGGTAATGGTAGTCCTTTAGCACATCCTCCTGTTAGGGTGAGTAGTGTTCAGTCTTCATATATTCTAGATCATGATATGAGGTGGGGAGCTCAATTCCCTTCCTCATTACCTTTCTTTCCCTGACAATTCTCAGACAATGATCTGATATCCATGTGTATGAGGCGGGGTCGACCACAGAGCCGTACTGGTCAACAATGATCTGAATCCATGTGTATGAGGCGGGGTCGACCACAGAGACGCACTGGTCAGACAATGATCTGAATCCATGAGTGTGAGGCGGGGTCGACCACAGAGCCGTACTGGTCAGAAAAATATCATCCTGCCACTACCAGGATCTGAACCAAGACCGCTGTCTTGGCTGGCAAGTGTACTAACCATTACATCGCCACAGCTTCAGAGACACAATGGTTGGGGAACACATTCAGTCCTGTAAATGCTGGAGATTATACACTGGAAACCACTGTGTTGCTAGGTGATAGTAACAAAACACATAAGAAATATGTTAGTAATACAAACCTTGTGCTTCGTTGCCTGCTTTCATGGTACCTGCTGCGGTTGACACCATGTTGCTCAGTGTTACACGTTGCTGAACACAGAAACAAAGCAAGTTATGAAACACATACAAAACAGTACACAGTTGTAAGGGTACAGATACCTAACACATTCAACTCAGATACTAGAGTGTCCACCTCAGGCTCAGAAGGTGCTGGGTTGGATCCCAACATAGGATTGGGAACCATGTATTTGTACTCTGTCATCATGCGGATGTTGATTGTTTTTGGCGCTCGCTTGCTTTGAACTCAGCATAGTTCATACACATGCTACCATTTCTAGTGCACTGGGCTGATTTTTGTGTGTGGATTAGCTTTCCCCATTACCAGTGTCCCTCACCATCAGGTGAACCCACTCTGACTTCTGAGGTACTTGTAATTTACGTCCCCAAGTCAAGGGAGAGAAGTCAACATTTCATTCCAACTGACTGGTGTAAAGGTTAAACCTGCTACCTTGGTATCAGCACACTGGAGGTGTACTGACAGTGCTCTTATCCATTCGGCCATGCTGACCTGCATATGGATGAGAATCATGAAAAATGTGATAATCACTCAAGGAGAAAATAGGGCTTCTGAACTGGGTACTTCATTTTTAATTCACCGCAAACAAACTGCAGAGTTATTTTTAGCACTGACCTAGATCTGGTGGGATCGTCAATTTTCAGAATAGGGATATCGGGATTCACTTCATGGTCAGTCGACAATTATGTTTACAACAAGATGTACCCAAAACTACATGATTGTCTTCGCAAACTGGCCCCCAGACACATCAAATATGAGCACAGACAGATGGGACAACATACACGAGATAAGACAAGTAGCACAAGAGTCGCCCATGCCAGTTTGCAAAGGCAATTGATGATGGTGACACTTGAAACTTTGGAAGAGACACATGTGTCAAATGGTCCTGCGATATCCATGTGTATGACTTAGAATTTTGGGGAAGAATAGTTCATCTGTAAATGTCTAACCCCATGCTTGTTACTCAATCTTCATATACCAGCTCCTTGGTAAAGGGGTTAAGAAGGCAATTCGTAATCCCGCATAATGTTCTCAAACACAGCTGAGGACAATTTGGAAGCAAACCGCCTTGCATTGGTTTCCATACAAAGGTATGAGTGCTGGTCATTCAGAAAGCAATGGCAAACTACTGAACGTAAACTTGCCAAAAAATCACAAACAACCAAAAATTGCTGAGGTTGACTGTGACATCCTGTAAAGGATATGCAACAAACTACTACTCAAATTAAATCAATCATTAAATGCCATTCAGGCAGAGAGGAGGATTAAGAAATCATGCACCACTAGTTTCTCTGGGGTATTTGAAATAGAAAAATAAGCTATGTTGCTCTGAAGAAAATTTATCTTAGAAAGAAAGACTAATCATTTTAAAGAATTACCAATACTCACGTTCGAGATGGAACAATTAGGGATGGATGGAATTTTCAATAAAATAAATACTTTTTAGGAAAACTAGAGAAAAAGGTATGAGAGAGGAATTTCGTATACATTAGCAGCAGAAATTTCATGAAATTAATGGATATTTTTAATCGATGTCATATGAAAGTTCACTTTCATGTGTGATGTCACATCTTCTACATATATCTCATCTCATTATTATGTTCATTGTGTTTGTTTAAATTAAAGAAATATCAATTATTCAGCTGAACTTAAAGTATTATGTCCATCATAAGAGAAATTTTTTAATAAGAAATTAATCCTTCCGACATCTCTACAACTGAAGTAGCTTTACAATGACAGCTTTATAATTGTATCTATTTGAATAACGAAGATGCAAACCATAGATTGTACGATTTATTGCTATCATGACAGTCCACTTAAAATTACCATGGTAAACAACTGATATTACTGTGCGATCATGTTTATATTTCAGCTTGGAAGATGTATCTAATTATTTTACTCTATGCTGTGTGTGACTTCTGCAGTATGTACCTGACAAGATGCAGCGAAATATGCCTGGCAATAAATCATACAATCTATGGTTTGTGTCTTCGTTATTCAAATTCACTACGGGAAAACATTGTTTTAATTGTATCTATGCTGTTGCAAGTGTACCTATGCTGTTACAACTGTATCTATCTATGCTGTTACAAGTATCTATGCTGTTACAACTGATCTATTTATGCTGTTACAAGTGTATAAATATGCTGTTACAAGTGTATCTATCTATGCTGTTACAAGTGTATCTATGCTGTTACAAGTGTATCTATGCTGTTGCAAGTGTATCTAAGCTGTTACAAGTGTAGCTATGCTGTTACAATTGTATCTATGATGGTACAAGCATATGCTGTTGCAAGTGTATCTATGCTGTTGCAAGTATATCTATGCTGTTGCAAGTGTGTCTATGCTGTTACAACAGTAACTATGCTATTGCAAGTATATCTATGCTGTTGCAAGTGTGTCTATGCTGTTGCAGGTGTATCTATGCTGTTGAAAGAGTATCTATGCTGTTACAACTGTATTTATGCCGATAATTATGACTGCAAGTTATGGGCTTAAATAATGACACTTCTGTAAACAATTGTTAAGGTATACATACTCGCCGGGTCTCCCTGAGAGAAATACTGATAGACAGAGCTGAGATGAAGAAAATGCACCCAGCATAGTAGTAATAATGATCAATGGCCCAGAGAATGATGCTGGCTATTTGGAAGATGTAAAACGGATTCAACACCTGCAACAATCATTGAGAAACAAGTCAGTTAATTGTCCAACATTAATTACAAAATTAGTGTAAACAATTTGCAGGTAGACATACACAATTAAATAGGCCCAAAACATTCACTTAAACAGATTTTTAAAAAGTTCTACAGGTCCAAAACATTAGCAAGTCAAAACATTTAGTTAAGCAGGTCAAAACATTCAGATCAAAACATTCAGTTAAGCAAGTAGAAATTAAACAGGTCTACAACATTCAGTTAAACAGGCTCAACTCATTTAGTTAAACATGTCTAAAACATTCAGTTAAAAATGTCTAAAACATTCAGTTAAACAGGTTAAATTAAAAAGATAAGTAGGTCAAGACAATAATTTAAACTATGCGTCATTGTAAAACATTCAGTTAAACAAGTTCAACACATTCAGTTGAACTATTCCAAAACATGTAAATCAGTCTCACAATTGGTTCTGAAGTCGTCTGATCATGTTCCTGGTTCTGAAGTCATCTGATCATGTTCCTGGTTCTGAAGTCATCTGATCATGTTCCTGGTTCTGAAGTCATCTGATCATGTTCCTGGTTCTGAAGTCGTCTGATCATGTTCCTGGTTCTGAAGTCGTCTGATCATGTTCCTGGTTCTGAAGTCATCTGATCATGTTCCTGGTTCTGAAGTCATCTGATCATGTTCCTGGTTCTGAAGTCCTCTGATCATGTTCCTGGTTCTGAAGTCCTCTGATCATGTTCCTGGTTCTGAAGTCATCTGATCATGTTCCTGGTTCTGAAGTCATCTGATCATGTTCCTGGTTCTGAAGTCATCTGATCATGTTCCTGGTTCTGAAGTCATCTGATCATGTTCCTGGTTCTGAAGTCATCTGATCATGTTCCTGGTTCTGAAGTCATCTGATCATGTTCCTGGTTCTGAAGTCATCTGATCATGTTCCTGGTTCTGAAGTCATCTGATCATGTTCCTGGTTCTGAAGTCATCTGATCATGTTCCTGGTTCTGAAGTCGTCTGATCATGTTCCTGGTTCTGAAGTCATCTGATCATGTTCCTGGTTCTGAAGTCGTCTGATCATGTTCCTGGTTCTGAAGTCGTCTGATCATGTTCCTGGTTCTGAAGTCGTCTAGTCATGTTCCTATTTCTCTTATTCTCAGCAACATATTTGTGTGTGGTAGTTTTTTATTTCTAGGAAGTTCTCTTTTCTTTCCTGCTTAGAATCTTATTCTACAGGATTGTTAGTTATAGACCAAAGTCTCTGGGTGAAGTGGTTATGCCATCTGCTTCGCACTTCAAATGTTGTGGGTTCAATTCTGGTCTACCTAATTCGGTTTATGAGTGCAATTTTCTCGGAGACTGCTGGGGATCGCAGCTTTGTGCGATGCTTTTGGCAGGTTGCCTTTTAAATCTTTTGTTTTTTTAGTTAGACCTTTATGTCTCATATTGTGAAAACGCCAAGGTAGCCTTGTGTTTTTTTGCGTATGTTCAATAGCTGTCTATTTTTCCAACGTCTTGAAGAATTTCTTCATCTGATCTTCTGAGCTGAGTTGACTTGAGTCAAGAACCAACATCACAGCACTCGGGACATTCCTATATGTGCTTTGTCCACATCTACAACAGCCAGCAAAGAGTCCAAATGTTGATAATTTCTGTTGAGCTTATTCTTTGCATCCTGCGATCCCACATCTCAAGCGCTTTCAAGTTCTCTTCATTTCTAGTCTGAAGCCCCTGTATCAGAGCCATATAGTGTTACAGGCTAGTTGTAAAAGCCCCTGTATCAGAGCCATATAGTGTTATAGGCTAATTATAAAGCCCCTGTATCAGAGCCATATAGTGTTATAGGCTAATTATAAAGCCCCTGTATCAGAGCCATATAGTGTTATAGGCTAATTATAAAGCCCCTTATTCAGAGCCATATAGTGTTATAGGCTAATTATAAAAGTCCCTGTTTCAGAGCCATGCAGTGTTACGAGCTAGTTATAAAAGCAAACGACCCTGTTACATGCCTTGAGCCTTACTGGATACATGGTTCCAGTCCCATATTTGTCTAGCCCAATCGGCACTCAATAAATGAAGTGGTCAGTGTCACTGTGTCACACCGGCCACCTTTAGTTTCCAGGACATTTTCTAGTAGCCATTTTAGGCTGGGGTGACCCGTGAGTCCACGTCAATTTTAATATATCCACCTTGATGGGGGTTTGAACATATGGTCACAGAGCCTGAAGGCAAGCATGCTAGCATAATGACTGTAACTCCCATAGGCCAGATATACATAATGACTGTAACTCCCATAGGCCAGATATACATAATGACTGTAACTCCCATTGGCCAGATATACATAATGACTGCAACTCCCATAGGCCAGATAT
This sequence comes from Cepaea nemoralis, assembly GCA_014155875.1. Lineage (NCBI taxonomy): Eukaryota > Metazoa > Mollusca > Gastropoda > Stylommatophora > Helicidae > Cepaea > Cepaea nemoralis. Next base: position 208,556 of record JACEFZ010016113.1, read on the forward strand.
ACATAATGAATGCAACTCCCATAGGCCAGATATACATAATGAATGCAACTCCCATAGGCCAGATATACATAATGACTGTAACTCCCATAGGCCAGATATACATAATGACTGTAACTCCCATAGGCCAGATATACATAATGACTGTAACTCCCATTGGCCAGATATACATAATGACTGCAACTCCCATAGGCCAGATATACATAATGAATGCAACTCCCATAGGCCAGATATACATAATGACTGTAACTCCCATAGGCCAGATATACATAATGACTGTAACTCCCATTGGCCAGATATACATAATGACTGCAACTCCCATAGGCCAGATATACATAATGAATGCAACTCCCATAGGCCAGATATACATAATGAATGCAACTCCCATAGGCCAGATATACATAATGAATGCAACTCCCATAGGCCAGATATACATAATGACTGTAACTCCCATAGGCCAGATATACATAATGACTGTAACTCCCATTGGCCAGATATACATAATGACTGCAACTCCCATAGGCCAGATATACATAATGAATGCAACTCCCATAGGCCAGATATACATAATGAATGCAACTCCCATAGGCCAGATATACATAATGACTGCAACTCCCATAGGCCAGATATACATAATGACTGCAGCTCCCATAGGCCAGATATACATAATGAATGCAACTCCCATAGGCCAGATATACATAATGACTGCAACTCCCATAGGCCAGATATACATAATGACTGCAACTCCCATAGGCCAGATATACATAATGACTGCAACTCCCATAGGCCAGATATACATAATGAATGCAACTCCCATAGGCCAGATATACATAATGACTGCAACTCCCATAGGCCAGATATACATAATGAATGCAACTCCCATAGGCCAGATATACATAATGACTGCAACTCCCATAGGCCAGATATACATAATGACTGCAACTCCCATAGGCCAGATATACATAATGAATGCAACTCCCATAGGCCAGATATACATAATGAATGCAACTCCCATAGGCCAGATATACATAACGACTGCAACTCCCATAGGCCAGATATACATAATGACTGCAACTCCCATAGGCCAGATATACATAATGAATGCAACTCCCATAGGCCAGATATACATAACGACTGCAACTCCCATAGGCCAGATATACATAATGACTGCAACTCCCATAGGCCAGATATACATAATGAATGCAACTCCCATAGGCCAGATATACATAATGACTGCAACTCCCATAGGCCAGATATACATAATGACTGCAACTCCCATAGGCCAGATATACATAATGAATGCAACTCCCATAGGCCAGATATACATAATGACTGCAACTCCCATAGGCCAGATATACATAATGACTGCAACTCCCATAGGCCAGATATACATAATGAATGCAACTCCCATAGGCCAGATATACATAACGACTGCAACTCCCATAGGCCAGATATACATAATGACTGCAACTCCCATAGGCCAGATATACATAATGAATGCAACTCCCATAGGCCAGATATACATAACGACTGCAACTCCCATAGGCCAGATATACATAATGACTGCAACTCCCATAGGCCAGATATACATAATGAATGCAACTCCCATAGGCCAGATATACATAATGACTGCAACTCCCATAGGCCAGATATACATAATGACTACAACTCCCATAGGCCAGATATACATAATGAATGCAACTCCCATAGGCCAGATATACATAATGAATGCAACTCCCATAGGCCAGATATACATAACGACTGCAACTCCCATAGGCCAGATATACATAATGACTGCAACTCCCATAGGCCAGATATACATAATGAATGCAACTCCCATAGGCCAGATATACATAATGACTGCAACTCCCATAGGCCAGATATACATAATGACTGCAGCTCAATATTAACATAAGTTAGTTGCATATCCTTTACAGGACGTTGCAGTCAACAACAGCATTGTTTGCTGTTGTGATCTCTTGACAAGTTTAAGTTCAGTAGTTTGCCATTGATTTCTGAATGACCAGCTCCCATACCAATTCATTAAATCCCAGCGCAACGCGGTCTGCTGCCAAATCGTGCACAGCTGTGTTTCGAACACAAGTAAGCAAGATTAAGAATCGCATCCATAACCCCTTCACCACAGAGACCGGCTCCATATGGATAGAAAGACAATATATCACCATACCAGGGTCATTGTTTTGCTTCATGACACCTTACACTGCTCAGTGAATTGAAATCTATATTATAATACATGTTCATTTGACCGTGTACCATGTTTGTTCCAAACTTAGTTTTTGTTTAGCACTGAATCAGGTAACAAATAAACAATGGTTTACAACAGGAATTCATCATACTGACCTCGCCTACGAACAGTGTCCAGTAGGATGGTATCTCTATATCCATTCTGTTTGGTCCATACAACCTCAACCTGTCACAAGAAATTACCATATGCTGACATTAATCATTATATCTTCCTCCTGTTCCTGATTCCTCTTTTGAGGAGAATGCTTCACATCCAGTTAAGCACCTCAGATAGTGTGTTCAATTTCATCATGCATGTGTGCACTGCCTATAGACAGATTTTATAAGGAGTAATAGAAGAACAACCGGATGTGCCTGTTTAAAAAAAAACTTCATTGCACCGGGTTTTATCCCATATGGCTCAGTCCCTTTCCGCAGCGAACTGCCGAAAGCATCGCACACAACACAAAATCCGTAGCTACAGCATGACCCCCAGGAGTCTTTAAAAAATGCACTCATGAATTGAAGGATGCGGTCCGGAATTGAACCCACAACCTTTGGAGCTCGAGTTAGACGGCTTGATCACTTCACCATGGGGACTCCCAGATGTGCTTGTTACATACCACCAAAAGAAAAGAATCATCAAAACAATCAGAAAGCCATCAACACCAACTCACAACGATTACTATTTTATGGACAGACCAGAACAAATCAATTTTCTGCGCCTTAGAACAGGACACAACCACATGTATACAAAATTCAAGATTGGTGAACAGTGGAAGATAGATTCTATGGACTACTGAGTGAACTAAGAAAGATGTGAAATTGATACAAGAGACAACACTGCAGATATAGACAAATTTCAAGTGAAAGAAAGAAGAAGTTGAGGAAGCAGAGGAAGCAGAGGAAGAAGAAGAGGATGAAGAAGAGGAGGAGGAGAAAGAAGAAGAAGACGACAGATTTTATCCAAGGTAGGTGGTAAGTAACAAGTTCCATCTACTCTTGGCCAGGTTTTCTTTCCTAACAATTCTACTATGGTAGTGGCCTTGCAGCCTACCCTCTGCAATGTCCAACTCACACAAATAAAGCACAAAAAAGCAATGAAGCACAATCCTACTATGGGTCTGTGATCTGCTAGAATCATTATATTTTATAGGCCTGATTACGCAGAGGAATAGGAAGTCATTCTTCTCCTCGCTTAGTTAGTTAGTTAGTCGACAGATCATCCTCATTGCACATCGAACCATTCAGTCCATAAGTGCTGGGATTCCCTCCTTAGTAATTCCTGCAGTGTGTAGCGGCTCGCGACACCAGTTCTGTGTTGGTTTATTAATCTTCTTTGGTTTCTTGCATAGTGTTTTTGTCTGGTCACACCTCTTTTAATTTGCTGTTCTCGTAGTCTGACCATGGTTGTAGATTCACAGTCATCACTTGGTTCTCGCAAAAGTCTTACTTCTCGTAGAGCATTCAGTATATCAGCCTGGTCCATGGCTTGTCCGCTTTCCACAGTAGCCTTATCCGCAAGCCTGTCAGCCTGCTCATTTCCTTGTACACCTGTATGCCCTTGCACGAAAATGAAACTAATCTTTGCCAGTCATGACCGCCCCAGAGACACCCCTCACTTAGCAGATGATCCCTCATGACATTATCATGCGAAGCCCCCTAGTGACTTGTATATCAGCCTGGTCCATGGCTCATCCGCCTTCCACAGTAGCCTTCTTACCCGCAAGCCTGTCAGCCTGCTCATTTCCTTGTACACCTGTATGCCCTTGCACGAAAATGAAACTAATCTCTGCCTGCCATGGCTGTCCCAGAGACACCCTCACTTAGCAAGAGATGATCCCTCATGACATTATCATGTGTAGCCCCCTAGTGACTAAACTAATGCACCCGCCAATGTCCAACTGTCTTGAGATTTTTAACATGCACAACTTGCACAATGGACCTCCTGTATTTTGCCCTTATCTGAAAAGACAAGTCATCCAATCTCACTACCCAAGAAATCAAGAGGACGTGTGATAGCATTTGAAACCAACAGTCCTTATAAAATAAATGCCCAGCCCTGTGTGGAATTCAAACCCATGACTTCTTAGCCTGAGGTGAACACTGCAACCTTTTAGCCACACTTCCACCTACAGATCCAAATCATAAGAAGAAATATTAACACAGTCAGCAAGTTGTAGTTCAACCCTTCAACCTCTTGGGTAAAGATTAGCCAACCAGAGCTGACAAATGCCCTACTGCACTTCGACATTGTGGTCTGGGAGACAGCTATGTGCCCTGTAGTATGTGAAAGAAAACAGGAATCGTAGATAATAAACTTGGTCTTAAATATTGCTGTGCTCAAGTCAGATCTGTCAGCTAAATGGTCACAGAATTGAGCCAGAACACCAGGGACCGAAAGCTGCGGAGATACTTGAATACCTACAACATTTGGCAGGACACATGCAATGTTGATGATGATGATGATATGTGTAGTCGTTAAATTGTGATCACTGTTGTTTTTTATGATATTCCAAACATATGACAACTTCGACTGGTAAAGACATGTTATATTCATAGATCATTAAGAGTCCCCTGTGTGATATGTTCTAGATATGTTGAAAAGCATTGGGGACATCATACATTCTTGATGGCCATATGATATATTTCTGATGACCATCGAATATTTCTTCATGACCATCTAATATTTCTTGATGACCTTCGAATATTTCTTGATGACCACCTAATATATTTCTTGATGACCACCTGATATATTTCTTAATAACTATTTTATATGTCTTGATGACCATCTAATATTTCTTGATGACCTTCGAATATTTCTTGATGACCACCTAATATATTTCTTGATGACCACCTGATATATTTCTTGATGATCATCTGACATATTTCTTAATAACCATTTTATATGTCTTGATGACCATCTAATATTCATTGTCTGACCCAAATATCTTAGTTTCCTCAGTACTCAAGACAGAAAAGGAAACAAAAACACAGAAAATATATTTACAGTTTACCATTGTTTCATCTACGAGGGTAAGTTAATAAGTAAGCCAAAAATGGCTGTAGAAAAATAACTAAATATGATAACAACTTCAAACCAGTTTATTTTTATACATACATTGTCCCTTTATTTCTCAACATAACTTCTACCAACACTGATGCACTTATCCCATCGTTTTATCAGTCCTCCCAAACCGGCTGCATAGAACTGCATACTTTGTTTTCCTTTACCGGCCATGCCACAGAACTGTGTGACTTACTTATTGACTCGCCCTCGTAACTTTTTCTACCCAGTATGCACCGTTTACAGGACACACATTTGTCAGCATAACCACTGAAAACCCACCTTGGTGGGAGACATTTCACGAATGACGCCATAGTTTAATGTGAAGTGAAAATGTGGTTTAGAAAACAGAGCATGCAGTTCTATGCAGCCAGTTTGGAAGGACTGATAAAACGATGGGATAAGATGTTTCAAGTTATCATAGTTAGTTATTTTTCTGCAGCCGTTTGTGGCTTCCTTATTGACATCCCCTCGTACAACTACCACACTGACCTGCCTGCTCTCTGCTGCTCAGACAAACCTTTGAACTTCTCATGCAAAACATAGCAAGAAGTCCCTGTTGACAAGTCCCTGGAAGATAAAAATGTTACCTTTTATGATTAATTGCTGATAGTAATAGTGCTGCATGATCTATGATAGGAAAACCCACAAATTGTGCATTTTGCCTGTAACTTAATTTATCTTTATATATATATATATATATATATGATATCATTTCATGTGAGAAGCACTGGTCATTCTGGGCATAACACATATTATCTTAACATAACAATGGCTTCGCTTCTTGTAGAAGAATGCTGAAAATTCCTTGAGTAGTGTTGACATTTTGAGGGAGGATAAGTCGCAAAGACAACTTATCCCAAACATCAGAAAGAGGCAGTTATCATTTTTGGCCACATTATGAGAAGACAAAAATTGGAACAAGTTGTGACTACAGGAAAGACTTGAGGAAAGGGGAGCGAGGAAAGGGGGAATCGGCTATTACTGGAGTTTAAACCAGGACCATTGAGGTGGGGAGCTGACTACTAGCCTAGCATGGCAATACACATGGATCAGGACACTACAGCACAGAGGTTTATAAAAGTAGTTAAGTTAGTTGCATATCCTGTACAGGATGTCATAGTCAACCCCAGCATTGTTTGGCTGTTTGTGATTTCTTGGCAAGTTTACATTCAGTAGTTTGACATGGAAAGAGAGAAGAACAAAAGAAGGGGAAGTAGGGAGGAAGGTAGAGGGGCAGGGAGGGAAGGAGAAAGCGGGAAAGAACGAATGAAAAAAACTTTAGTTTCAAAGGGTCACAAATTAGGCATGGGCCCGTCTTACATTTGGCCATTTAAACGATTCATCTTTCGTACATTGATTGTTTATTGTGCATGTTTCACTGACACTGAAAAACAAAGGAAAGAAACACTGTACAATTAATTCTGTAAACATAAAATAAAGCACAAACAATTCATATTTCAACTTTATGAGACCGGCAAAGGAGACGTAAGACAGGAAAGGAGAAGGAGGGAAGGAAGGAGAGAGAGAATACTTTACATGTATGAACTGGCCGAGAAAACTTCCTCTAAATCTGATAACTTTTCTTAATTTCTTAAACAGACAAAGAACTTTATCTAATTTGTGAACTGAGAAAGACAATGTGCTATTTTCAAAACTGAGACATAGAACTTTCTTTAATTTTGTTTAATAATGAGAAGAAAACTCTGAGTTGTGAAGAAAGGACTCTAATTTTGTCAAGAGGGAACTAACTCTAATTTGGCAAGAAGGAACTGACTCTAATTTTGTGAGAAAAAAAAACTGACTTTAATTTTGAGAACAGATTTTAAAATGTACTCTAATTTCAGGAGCACAGAGAGAAAACATTTTCAAGCATGCTGACCAGTGAGAGAATACTTACTCTAGTTTCCTATACAAACACCGGTTCTGATCCCATATATATCTGGTGTGCTGGTAGTCAAAGTATCGCAAACCGCTGTCCGGTTCTGTTAACCATGTGGAACTCAACCTGGCGCGATCATCAGAAAGATCGGTTGCACTAACTGAAAAAGCTGGCTCCACATATCCTGTTAGCTGCTCTCTGCATGAATATAAGAGGCCAGAATAATAATCAGGAATCAGGAGAAACAAACCATATCGCTACAATCGCACTACCGCAGCGGAGGTCAGCACTGCCAAATGGGTAAGAACACTGGCTCTTAAACTTCTGGTGTGCTGATGTCGAAGTGGCAGGTTCAACCCCTACACTGTACAGTTGGACTAAAATGTTGACTTCTCCTAACTGACTTGAGGTCGTAAATTACAAGTACTTCAGAAGTCAGAGTGGGTACACCTGATGGCGAGGGACAGTGGTAACAGGGAAAACTAATTCACACACAAAAATCAGTCCCAGGCACTAGAAGTAGTAGTACGTGCACAGTGTACGCTAAAATCCAAAGCAAGAAAATATCCAACAACAACAAAACTACTGCAGGCGTCGGTGTCAGCTGTGATAACATAGTATGGTTAGTTACCAATAGCAGTCTGAGCTTTTTCTTTTTCTTCTTCTTCTTCTTTAACCTTCCTCTTCTTCTTCTTCTTCTTCTTACTCATCCTCGTCATTCATCATCTTAGTCTTCTTCTTACTCCTCTTACTCATTCATCTTCTTCTACTTTCTCCCACCTCCTCCCTCTTCTTGTTCTGCAGTCAGTTTCCTATGATAAGCAGTCTAAACACCAAGATGAGTTGCTTCCACCAATCCTGTCATCAACAAGAGGTCAAAGCAACTGCTGCACATGTTCTCTTCCACTTTCAACCATGTCTTTATAGGACTCACTCTATTTCATTTTTCCTATGGGTTCCATACTTTCTAGCTATACTATTATTATATACCATTTATCGAAGTGTGTTCAATCTAGCGCTAGTCTTTTCTTCATCTCTTGATTTGTTGCAATCTGTCTAGTACGAATTTTAAGACCTATTATTTGTTGTGACTCCCCCCCCCCCCCCCTCAATCTAGTGTGTTAAATTTATCTTTGCATCTGATTTCCCTGATTTGCGTGACAGGAGGCCAATGGCGGTATCAAATGTCAAAGCTACCTGTTTGATGAACATTCAACATCCCTTTTCTCTCATTGTAAGAGCTGCTTCCAGGCTCAGGGTGGTCTAGTCCACCATCTGCAAACCCAACCAGGACTGAGAGAATCTTCTCAGAAATATGTGGGAGGGTAGGGCAGCAAGGGAGGGAACTGGCCACTGCACTTCTTTATACCCTGGCTTAGTGTATGTGAAGGCTTTACACTTCACATCTCAATGGCAGGATGTTGAGTTGAGTCAAGAACTGACATCGCAGCACTTGGGACATTCCTATACGCGCTCTGTCCTCACCTTCAACAGCCAGCGAGGAGTCCCAATACTAATGGTACCAGTAGCAGTCTGATGTGTCCAACTGGCCTTTCCTGGGAGTTTTGAGTGTTGGTCAGATTCTCTGGTCACTCCCTGCAGCACGATTCTGTCCAGTCTGTGATGATCTATCTGTTCTTCTGCACTGTACACACGATCCTAAAGGGCCCTGACACATCTGCTTTAACCGAATGTGACATGGAACTATTGTTATTTCAGCTGACAGTATGCTAAATGGCGCCACATTTAATTTTACTTGCACTACATTGTGATAGGGAGCTGCCGTAGTACAATGTCTAATGATAAACAAGAATGAGGGGAACTGCAGAAAAGCTTAAAAAGGCAATGAATGAATCACCCAAAAAACGAGAAGTAGATTATGAGCTTTACTAAAGCACGACTACAAGAGACAAATTGGATGTTGCGGCCAAAGCCTTCGTCAGCACAGGACAAACAAATACAAACCAACACAAACCTACATGAAACACACTATGACAATATTAAACTATTAAACTAATTAAAATAAATGTACTCATCTGAATTCTGTGTCCTGGCTCGGAAAGACTGACACGCGTAGGGCTCCAGTGGATTAATAGACCGGATGTATGGTACACAGGTCAAAGGTCAAGCGGGAGGGGAGTGGGGTGGAGACGCACCCATGTATGCAGAAAAGTGAAATTTAAGACCGGCAAAGATGTTACGGATGCATTTGCCCCTCTGTGTGGACTAACACTATATAGTTTTCCGCAGCGGTGTTTCGAGGGCTTACCGAGAATTGCTAATTGTCAACTGCAACAAATTTGAAAAATTCTTTTTTTCCGTTGATAACACTACTCTGTTTGGAATGCAAAGAATTACTCCAGCAGATGACAGCAGATATTGCTTCATGACGGAGTTTGGAGCACATTTTTTGATGACATCATGTACTTCATTTTTCAAATTTGTTCTACATACAAAGTGTAGTGAGACTTTACAAACACCCGGTACTAGTATTTTGCACCTCACTAGTAGTATGCACAATTATACCACCTTTAATATGACCTATATGTTGAGCTGGGAAAGGAACAGGTTGCAGAGAAGAGAGCTGGATACCTCACCTCATATAGTTATGCCCTAGTATATGTGATACTACTAGTGTTTTACATCCCTTTTTGCAGTATGCAACATGACCCCAACTTTAATTATATCTTTACTCAGCTGAACAATACGGACAGATAACGTCATCCCTGCATGGTAATAAACTGAATATTGACATCTGTCAACCGAGCTGGCTGACATAAAATGTGGACACCTGATGTAGTTTTGTCCTGTATCGCCAGTATCATCTACAGGGCTGTTCATGCTGCTGGTATAATTGTAATAGTTAGTTAGTTAGTTAGTTAGTTAGTTAGTTAGTTAGTTAGTTAGTTAGTTCAGTCAGTCAGTCAGTCAGGTAGTTAGTTAGTTGTTAGTTAGTCAATCAGTCAGTCAGTCAGGTAGTTAGTTAGTTGTTAGTTAGTCAGTCAGTCGGTCAATCAGTCGGTCAGTCAGTCAGTTAGTCAGTCAATCAGTCAGTCAGTCAGTTAGGTAGTCAGTCAGTCAGTCAGTCAGGTAGGTAGGTAGTTAGTCAGTCAATCAGTCAGTCAGTCAGTTAGGTAGTCAGTCAGTCAGTCAGTCAGTCAGGTAGGTAGGTAGTTAGTCAGTCAGTCAGTCAGTCAGGGTTCCAACTTCACGACAAGGGGTTGCCCCATTATGCTCCGTTCCTGTGCCAGTGATATCACATAAAATGCTCCTCACTGCCCCATGTGAAAAGTGGAACAGACAAGAGTTTCAACAAACTAACAGCCTATACTATACATAATGCACCTGCCAGAATACCAATACAAAAGTCTGCCACGAAAACTACAGTTCATCGTGGATGGAAGCAGCAGTCACCAGACAACCAGCAGCCACTCATTACTTGCATCAGTGTTGCTAGACTGGATGCCTTTGCTACCCATGACATTTCCTGGTACCATTTTAGGCTGGGCTGACCTGGGTAGGTGAAAGTAAAGGACCCCTTTTGCTTGTTTTAGTGCGCATTGGGCATAACGTGCTGGACTCGTACTTGTATAGACCGAACAATACTCGATGGGTAATGTGGTCAGACTCTACTTATTGCGGGGGTTCTGGAAGAATCTCAAAACTATGAGGGAAGAAAAGGAGAACTTTCAATCAGATAGCGGTGGGAGCGATTATTAGTGTGTATGGGAATGTCCTGAGTGCAGTGATGTCAGTTCTTAGCTTTTATTAGTGTGTATGGGAATGTCCTGAGTGCAGTGATGTCAGTTCTTAGCTCAACTCAACTCAATTCAACTCAACTTTATTTTTCATGGCACTTCCTGTCCCAATTTTAGGCTGGGTCGATTTGGGAGCCTAGGTCAATTAAAAGATTCTCCTCGATGCAGATCCAAACCTGTTACAGGCAGTTGATCATCTGGTCATTACACCACCACGGCTCTCGAGTTGGCCTGAGAACCCTAGGCACATTTTTCGTTTATGAGCTATGTGTATGAGCTACGCTTGACAAATGTCCCCAACTGTAGTATTGGCTATGGAACTATTTTTTTTAATGAAAAAGATGTTTTCTTTAACATTTTCAATCAAAAGCCTGAATCCTTGATTGTTCTGCCCTGTATAAGCCATTGCAGCACAGATCCTCAACCAACTCGTTCCAAGATATGCTATCGTTTGCTATATCTTTCAGCTGTGGATCCTTCATTTACAATAAGGACTATAAGGAGCAGAGACTGTTGTGCATGTTTGAAAGTCACTGATCTATGCTTGAGGTATTAAGCATTCTTTACATCACTTGGCAAACACACAATTCAGTCTAACACATTCAGCAGTATCACCGATTCAGACGCAGGTGTCTCAATAAGTGTACATAAGAGAGCACTCTGTCTGTAACGTTCAGGTGGGAGTCCAGCTAATGAATTTACTTCACTTGCATTCATTGCTGGCTCTTTATCTACCATACGTCCTTATATGTACACATGACAATCAACTCAACTCTGTCATTTGTTGACGACATAATCGTGTACCGACAGGGTCGAGATAGACAGGTGGTTACCAATGATATGCAGGGCGAACTAGATCGAATTTCCTCATGGTGTACTGATGCCGACGCCCTTGTCAACCCTGCAAAGGCATCGGTTACATGGTTCTCCCTAAACAACCATATTGTGAAAACAGACCTGCCGGCAGTAAGAATGGATGGGAGCATTTTGAGTAGAACCCAGCGTGAGGCTTGATCGAAGCCTGTCCTTCAGAGATCATGTTGATTATGTTATAATGAAAGCTCGAAAAGGTTTGTCAGCAATGAGAGTCATGGCGACTGCCAATATCGAGCAAAGACTGCTAATACTTCTGTTCCAAGGACTGGTGCTTTCACGCATCGAGTATGCCCTGGCCATCCTCACTGTCAGCCCTACACAGATTGGAAGACTTGAAAAGGTACAAAACGAAGTCATGCACATCATTTTGGGCTGCACGAAAGACACCAGCTGTGTAGCAATGAGATACCTCCTTGACTTCCCGACAATGGAACACAGGATCAAGATATGGAGAGCTCGTGCATACTTAAAAATAGGTTCAGATGAGCAGCACCTTCTGCATGACGCTATATTCAGAGAAAAGGGTGACAGGCTAAAGAGAGGCAAATCATGGATGGGTCAGGCAGATGTCATCAGACAGGTCTGCAGTCTCACCAGCATCAACCCCGGCAAGGAATGGGTGCCGGTGCCTCCAGCTTTTAAGTGCACTTTCTCCTGCATTATCACACTTAACAGACGGTGCAGAGAGCAGAACCCTGTCGCTGTAAATGCAGAAGTCAACGCGCTCATCTATGAACACTCAGATAGCCCCGAAGTGCTCATCTATACAGATGGATCTGTTGTAAAGCAGCAAAGAAGTACGTGGGCATTTACAGCCCGTTCAAATGGCCGAACCGTTCAAGAATCCAGTGGTGCCCACTCTATGACCACGAGCAGCATGACGATGGAGGTGATGGCAATTACACAGGCTTTCTTATGGCTGGAATCACAGCATTATACCAACATGTGTGTACTAAGTGACTCAATGAGCATGATTCAGAAGGTCGAAGCTGGATCTGTACGTAGGCAGTGGACTGAGTCACTGCGGAAGTCTGTTGTCCGTAAAGTCACCATCTTTGTCCTGGGACATGCGGGAGTCGAGGGAAATGAACGAGCTGATAAACTGGCTGGCTCTGCACCCTCTGTAGATGGCCAGCCTATGGATCGTGCCGATGTTATTAACGTCCTCAAAGATATGGCAAGAACAGAGGACTTTGACGTCAGTGGTTCCACATCGCTGTCCAGGATGAAAGACTTGGGAGTAAGAATCGGCATGGCCAGACACGAGAGATACATCGGGAAAACGAGGTGCCTCGTCAACCAACACAGTACTGGCACTATTAGCCACCGGACGCTGATGCATATGCTAGGGGGAGGATCTGAGAACCTATGGACCTGTCCGGAGTGCAATGAAGATAGCCCAACTGATAACTGATAACTGATACACATGACAATACAATGTCTGGTAAAGTGCACTGCACTGTTTCCTCAAGCCTGGGGTTCAGTACATCCGACTTCCATAAGCATTTGTTTGGGTTCACTTTCCCCAGCCTTTGACTATCCCAACAAGGCAGCAAAACTGGTCTCCAGCTGGTTCCTGCCCTTTGACCTGGACCCTACCAGTAGATGCACTATAGTCGGCATAGCTCTTGGGATGATTGGAACATGTAAACCCCTCTACCTTGGTAAGGTGGAGACACATCACAGGGGATAAATACATATGGTTTGTTTTAATTTTGCAAGACAGCAGAAAAAACAAATGAAGCATTGCTATGTGCAGCAGTTTCTTAACATACACATAAATGTTATACAGTGTAGGCTAAGGATTTAGTACACACAGCTTTACAATGTCATGTGTATATATGCACAAACCCACACAAGCATGCAGGTGTTCAACCCAAACCTACCCACCCACACAAGCATGCAGGTGTCCCATATCAAACCCACCCACCCACACAAGCATGCAGGTGTCTAACCTAAACCCACCCACCCACACAAGCATGCAGGTGTCCAACCCAAACCCACCCACCCACACAAGCATGCAAGTGTCCAACACAAACCCACACAAGCATGCAGGTGTCCAACCCAAACCCACCCACCACACACCCACCCATGCGTGCGCATGCACGCACACTTGCGCACACACACACACACACATATATATAATCTATAAATCTACATATCTATATGATTGGGAGTAGGTAAGATCTAAGTGGCAAAGTGGTCCAGCCATATTCCTGGCACTCCTAAAGTCCTAGGTTCACTTTATATTAGCAATTTTTTCAGAGATCCTGGGGGTCATTGCTGGAGCTACGGAGTTCAAGCTCTGAGCAATGCTTTTGGCAGACACATCTGCAGAAAGAGACTAGGCCATGTAGGATCAAACCCAGTACAATGAAGCTGATATGCTTACCTGTAAACCCCTTTAAACACACACAAACATTCATACACAAGCATACGAACACAGCAAGCATGCACGCACACACACACCCTCTTGAGTATAAAAAATATGCTACAAACACTATCACAGAAGAGGCAGCAGAAAAGAGGCATCGTTTTCATAACGGTTATTGGCTACAGGCCCCACACTGAAAAGGAAACCCAACAAGGTAATGAAGATGTTAGTGAACACAACAAAACTGTTTAGTCTGTATCTTTTAATTGAACATCAATCATGTGACAGGTTTTATCTTTAGGGACAATGCGTTTCATGAGTTATTTAACACATTAAATGGTGGCATGTTAAAGCTGGCATAGGCAAAAACCATTCATTTACAGAAAGCAACATTGTGCAAACAGAAGACATGATAGTCAGTTTAAAATTACTGTGGTAGACAATTCAAATTACTGTGTGAATATGTGTGCTGTATATTTCAGCTGGAAGATTTATCTAGTTACTTTAGTTTATGTTGTGTGATTTCTGCAACATGTGCCTGACGAGATGCAGCGAAATATGCCAGGCAATAAATCGTGCACTCTATTGTTTGTATCTTCATTATTCAAATTCGCTACAAGAAAACATTGTTTTGAATATGGATGTGAGTCATGCATACAAATCCCATGTCTTACCAGGATTAGACCCTGGCTCCCCTGATGCACAAGCCCAGTTATCCTAACCCCCTGGGCATCGACTTCTCACTGTGACTTCTGTCAACAACTCAACTGACAGGCACTATCGGATACTTCTCCCACACCAAACAAGAAAACTTGCAAGTCGTGTGCGAGGAAAACAAATGGTACATTTTATTGCCGTTGGCTCGCTACAAGCAGGTAACAGTCGCTAGTAAACACACAACATAAAGCCACAGAAATTATCTATCACTAGTTGCTAATGCCTATGCTAACTCTCTATCTATTTAGTTAAACACAAAACCCCTATCGCTACTCTAACGAGGTGCACACTACAAGTCCTGTCCTCCCATCTGACGTTCCCCCATCCCGTGGTCACACACCATGCGGATCGACCTTGACCTTGGTGCGTGTTGCCTCACATGGCACGCTGATCGCAGACGTGGTATGTTGAGTGGATACTCAACTTCTCCGTGGCTACCACGAGGCGTGATGCTATCGTGATTAGAGTGCTAACTCTCTGAACAACGCCTGCGTGTCTCATGAGGGAATGGATAACCATCTCCCATTACCTCATCTCCCCTGCCCTTACCTCGGGCACCGTATCACCTCCTGGCCTCTTCAAGATTGACTGCTCTTCCTGGCGGAGGGGATGCGGTCGAGTCTTTGACACACACCCACCCCTCCTGTGTTGCGTCATCAACTTTCACTCATTGGTTGTGACGCAAGAGGTTTCTAAAAAAAATTTAATGTCTCTAATTTTTTTTTTGTCAAAGACTCTAGATAACCTGGCTTTGGGCACTCTAATAGACTTCTACTGACTATTGTCACAATGTAGCAAAACTTTACTTGGCTACTGGCAATCGCCACAAACTTGACTGGTTGGCGTGAGCCCTCTTCTCACATGTTATATTATATTTATTAGAGGTATGTCTGAACCGGACCGTTGTCTTATAAGACCTGCCCTCACATAGTAAATTAACTTACTACCCATACAAAGTTGACTTTTTTAAGGTCAACACATGAATTGCTTCATGTCCCCCCATATAATATTTAACAACCATTATACAAGATTGTGTGCGACAGGCTTTACCTACTTCGCTTCCGCGTGTAAAGTCCTATTTCACTGTTAAGTTAGTTTTTCGTTGTCTATTATGTCCCCTGACACGAAGTTATCTCCCTTTGATCTAGAAAAAGTGTATGTAATTTATCTGTTTGTTTTTCTGGTTGTTTGTGTGTTTGGATGTAATTAATCTACTAATCTAACTTCTAACATATGTTTCTACCTCCTATGTGTATGTATGTTAGCTTTTTAAGTGTCATAATTTGGTTAAATGTGGCCACAAACAGGTGCATAACACTAATTCGTGACTACATTCCCTTGTTATGAAACCCAAAATACACTCATCTAAGTTGTAAACTATCTTACAGACACACATTCACACTAACACATTCTCAATAACGAAAACCAACACTAACACAGACAAACATTAAAAGTCGCGCCAGGCAGCAGAAGAATTCGCTGACTGATCTCACTTTCTCCCGTCTATTTTCCATTCGCTCTCACTTTCACACTTCTGTCACACTTCTTTCACCCTTAATTCTGTCACACATCTTTTATCCTTCTACACTAATCCTTCCGATTATTTAAAAACCTTGGAGTGACACTGTACAGGTTTGGCTCAGTTTGAGATATTTGAGCACAATGACTGTGCGAAAATCGCTGCACGAGTCATGTATTTACACTATATTTACATGGACGAGAAAGGGTTGATGGTGTATCCCCTTGGTCTCATCATCCATTATATTATACTAACTACAACTCTAAATCCTAACATAGTAATATTAATTCTATAAATATGTATTTACTGTGTTAACTAAATTTTGTCATGTTAATTATATGATATGTTTATATTAATCGTTATGTTTATCTAATCTAAGGGATGTAATCTAACTATTTAAATGTAATTAATGTGACGTGAGTTATGTACCTTAATTAAATGGATGATGTGAACACAAATTATGTAATTTTCTAACACTCTACTAACTAATGTTTTTAAATGCACAAAGGAATTATATGAGTGATATTCTTAATCTAAATAGTGTAAATGATGTATGTTCACTTATCTAATCTTTTTATCCTATTCTGATGTAAAATGATGATATTACTAAATGGTAATATTTGATAGGTGGTATGGTTTCATTAAGATGGAATGAACTGAACCGAACTGAAGCTAAGTGAAATATAACAACCTAAATGGTACTATTCCTATCAAACTTTTAATTTAGCTTGTAATTAACTATTTTTACGTCTAAATTAATTCTCTAATTTACTTCTAATGGGTTAATTACTGTACTACCTACACTATTAAAATAAATGAGAACTATTATATTTCCTAACCTACATCTAATTTATCACTATCTTAAAATATTATATTACATATCACAATAAGTTTATATACATGGTATTCAGCTACCTCAGGTTAGTTGTTGCCTTCATGTTAGTACATTGGTTGTATAGGCATAATATATCTACACACTTTGCCTGGGTATCTGAAATACATTGCACAGTCATACTAGTGTTCTATCGGTAGTGCACGTGTAGAGTTCGTTGGTGTCGTAGCTCAGTCTTTTCGTGTCTGTAATTAAGCATTGTTCTGACACTGATTTCTGCGCTTCACACAAATGATACACCGGAATGGAGCTTAGTTGGTAATGAGCTGTCCTATTTCACACGGTGATATCTACGTTTTGCAGCACAGTTCTTCACTTGATGTCTACGGACACATGATAGTTCACTGTTCTTGGTACATGATTAAGCACATAATGTCGATGTATATGTAACCTATTTTACATAGAATAATATAATATATTCATGTACTAACTATCACTCTACATTTATATGTGGGATTTCAGGTATTTCTACCCCCGATGGTAAAATTAGTGACCACCTGTATATCCGGTCATTTCGATGCACACCACTCTGTATGACCGTGATTGGGGAGTTGTCGGTCTGGACAATGCAGTGAACATCCGTCAGAATTAGATGGAGCTTTCTCATCGCATAGATGACGCAACTAGGGTTTGCAACTCTGATATGGAATATCTGGACTCAGCAGGTGTGATCTTACGGCTCACGTAGCAAATCGGGTGGAAGATGCTCTCAAAAAATTGGCCTAGTACTGCTGGAATCTGTCCTAGAATAATAAACGAGCCTAGGATTAGGCAAGCGGAGGATTGGAATATTACAAAAAAGGATTTTTAATTTTGACAATGCAGAAATTAATAATGCATCTTTGACATTTCATTCTACAAATGCTTTTAACACATTGGAATGTTGAATTATAATTTCTGAGTAATTTACTAATCCCAAAAGGCTTCTGACCTGCTTCTTTCTAGTAGACATGGTCAGATTCATAATTTTGGTACTAATTTTCTGGTCAGTCTTTAGTTGATCTTGAGAAATGACATGACCCAAAAATGAATTTCTTTTAGGCCTAATTCGACTTTGCTCGGTTTGACAGTGAGACCGAAGAGTCGCAACCTATGAAAGACATGTCTTAGTTTCAGTCAGTGTGTTGTCCAGTCATCAGTCTTCTGATATATTCATGCGTATTCTATAATTTCACTAAATGTATGTACATTGTCGGATTTGCCAGTCTCGCTAACTAGTGTAGTTGCGTTGTGTATGTCTGTCGTCTGATTACTAGGTGTGGATGCACTATGTGTGTCTGTCCCTACTTATGTGTCTTGTTGTGAAAAGTAAAGTTTTAACACGTTGACATGGAATATCTTTAAGTGTCTGTTTATCGATATTCCATAGTCAACATTGGAAATGTCACGTAACACCTTGAATGGTCCTTGCCATTTTGCCTGTCTGGAAGTAACCGACGCATGTTTTGATCTGGTTTACCATTGATTGTTCAAGCACCCTTGTTTGTGTATTGGTAAATTTGACCCTCCCTCTTACAGGTCTAGAAGTCAGAGTAGCAGGTAGTACTTCAGCTGTAGGATGTCTACCCTTAAACTTATGTACTAATTGTTTACAGACATTACAAGAAAATACATTACGACAAAATAATTTAATCTCATTCCAAAACTCTGGCCAATGAACATGAGCCTGGAATCTAGGCCTGGTTTTGTCTTTTGCCAGGTGACCAGCAAGCGGTGACTCATGTGCAGGTTCTTGCACAGTTAAGCGGTGTTGTACAGGTTTCACCGTTTGCTGATTCTCATGGTTCTCAGATGTAAAATATCTAGTAAGAAAGCCATTATTAGGTTTAAGGAACCATGAGGCATTTTTGGTCACTTTAGATCTTTCTTTCATTAATTTTAAATATGGAGACACACTAGGATCAGCTTTCTGCTGTTCTATAAATTTCTGTCTGCTGGTATCATCTGTGCCAGTTGGAGACAGCAACAGTAGTATCTCGTCTTGTAGTGTGTCCTTATGTTTTACAGTGTCTGCTCTAGTAGTTGCATTAGCTGCATTTAATTTCTCCCATGCAACTATTTCATCACTAGTACAATGTTTCAGTTGGGGTAAGGAACCCAAAATTAAATCAGTACAAGGGTTGTCAAGTATTGCACAAGTAAAGGTACCCGAAAGGAAAGGAGTGTTAATACGGGCTTTGGCCAAAGGGTAAATTTCAATGTTACCCGAAAAGGTTCGGCATTTGACAGAGTCGCCTGTATAATCACCTGGACTCACTAGATCCTTTCTAAGACCAATAAGGGTACTGCCGCTGTCCAGCAAGCATTGGCATGGTTTGTCGTTGACCATTGCATTGTGGAACACTAACTTGCCTCTGGAGGCTATTGCTGCATTTACACTCTCAGTTGAGCATGGTACTGTATGTCCACATTCTAATTTTCCGTCTGCATGAAATTGGTAACATTGGTCACAATTGTCAAAGCTTAACACATCGTTCACACAACAGACATCTTCAGACTCCTTGAAAGGTAATACATTTTCAACTTCACACTCATCCTCACTACCACTATCTGAAGAGGTGTCAATCAAAATAGCATTGTTAGCTTTCATACGTTGGCGGCCAAGGCACTTATTAGAATAATGGCCATAGCTGGAACAAAAAAAAACATTTGATTGCACGCCTGTATGCCGATCTTTTATTTTGCTGCTTCTTGATAACATTTTCAAGATGCGCCGGATAATTTGGAGATTTGTCGCACATAGAATAAGTGTCGTGCATAAGTTGACAATAAATACATTTTGACACTTTTCTGTCTTTCTTGTCATATTTCTGAAAAGGTTTTCTGTTACTCTGATAGTTTTTTGGTTGGTCTTTCACAAAGGAAACTATTTCAGAGTCATTTGAAGTCTTAAAAATATCTCTGTTAGAAGAAAAATATGCTGAGCCTTTTTTCTCAAACTGCTCGATGTTCTCAATGTCTGACTGCTGCAAAAATTTAGCAAAAGGAGAAGGTATAGTGGATATAACCTTATCCATAGCTATTAAGTTTTTTAATCTATCAAAGTCTTTACCTATGTTAGCTGCTTTAAGCCACCTGTTTAGTACACTCTGCACATTTGAAACATAATCAATAAACGTTTCACTAGGTTTAGGTTTTAAATTTGAGAACTGAACCTGATACCCAGGGGCATCAAGTAAAAAGTGTTGCATAATCCTGTCATGGATGTATTGATAGCTAGATCTAAGCTCAATTGGTATAGATTCTATCACTTTAAGGGGCTCACCACTCAGATTCTTCATATAAATCGTAGCCCACATCTCTAATGGAACTTGGTGATATTTAAATTGATACTCTACATTCTCTGTCCAGGCTGATATGGAATCTTCTTTACAATATGGTTTGATAATATTTTTGTATTTATTGAACTTATTTTCCTCTTGTTGACTTCTTAATTTAGTGGCAGAGATTTCTGCGTGTGAGTCTACATCCATGCCTTTCATCTTTAATTGTGTCTCTGATTCTACTTGAATTTGTTTTTCCTTAACTCTTGCCGTTTCATCTATCTCTTTTTGCTTTAGATCTAATTCCTTTTGTTTTAATTCTTTCTCTTGATCTAATTGCTTTTGTTTCATCTCCTTATCATGTTCTAACTGTTGTTGCTTAACTTCTAATTCTTTTTGCTTAATCTGTTTGTCATCTTCTAGCTGTTTCTGTTTTGTTATTTCAGCTAGTTGTGCCATCTCCTTTTGATGTTGTCTATCTCGTGCACGTTCATCTCTCTCCGCATTTTCTTTTCGTATTTGTTCATCTTTTGCTTCTTTAAATTTCTTATCCGCATATTCTTCTAGCTCTTTACCTGTGTATTGTAATTGCTTACCAGCTTTTATACAGTCCTCTAAAGTTGCCATGTTCTTAGGTAATTAGCTTGCGTTGACTTACACTGACTTGTTTAATTAATTATTTATCTTTGATGTGCTATGTTTGTTACTCGCTGAGCACTACCAAATATACTCTCAGTTTATTTGTTGAAACAAATTTTATCTTGGAAAATCAGAGCACAAAAATATGCTAGTGTATCACAAGCTGAAAAAGAGATGCACTATTAATCACATTGCATGCCAAAAATATAGGTATACTCAACTTAATGTTCCCGAGAATCAGGGAACGGAACTCCGTTGACACAGATCACCTTGTTTGGTACTTTGGGATGGAGGCACGTTTCGTAATCAGGACACTTTATTTGGTACGGTATACGTACTCAGCTGTTGTTCGCCCTATGATATGCAGGGCCGCAGTACTTACTACTACTGCACGATATGATTTACCCGACAACTAAGGACAATGACTTTGACAATGACAGACTCACGAACAACTAGAATATGTAATAATTAAATTTAATGTCAATGTCCTGTCTTCGTTCTAACAGTATTTTCCTTTCGTAACTAACCTAGTTAATTTCTGTAAGTGTTGTGCAGCCAAGTCTCATCTGCTTGGCCAAAAATAGTTCCATCGTGACGGTAAACAAAGCGAAAGTAGGACCAAAAATATGAATAACTGCTTTTACATGAATAAAAATAACATCATAATGTTTAAATAAATACATATATTCATTTAATAATTCAAATAAACAAATAATAAATAATATAAAGCACAGATTCAGGCGAGCAGCCGCTTGGCGATTTTGTAAACACTCGATTGCTGTATGCAAATGACCCAGGACGACTGTTTGTCAATCATTCTACGTCAGAGGCGCAGCGCTATTTTTAGTTTTCAAAAATCGATATTGTCGGCTGGCTGTGTATCGCTCCGCCATGAATCATGTTTGGTGCTTATTCATAAATAAATTGGTAAATACATAAATAAATATGAGAAAATAAGAATATTACTACTTACAGCTTTGAAGAATACATGATTTCACTAAATAAACATTTCATAAGCACAATTAAACAATCTATTTCGTCACGATAGGCACATTTCTAGCTCGCAAATTGCTCTCGTCTGCACAGATTACCGTCACTGACACAACTTAGATCCTAGTCCAGAGCCGTGGCTGAGTGGATTAGCTTGAACTTTCGTTCAAGCACCACTTCTGACACCACAATTATCCTTGCCTGTCAACAACTCAACTGACAGGCACTATCGGATACTTCTCCCACACCAAACAAGAAAACTTGCAAGTCGTGTGCGAGGAAAACAAATGGTACATTTTATTGCCGTTGGCTCGCTACAAGCAGGTAACAGTCGCTAGTAAACACACAACATAAAGCCACAGAAATTATCTATCACTAGTTGCTAATGCCTATGCTAACTCTCTATCTATTTAGTTAAACACAAAACCCCTATCGCTACTCTAACGAGGTGCACACTACAAGTCCTGTCCTCCCGTCTGACGTTCCCCCATCCCGTGGTCACACACCACGCGGATCGACCTTGACCTTGGTGCGTGTTGCCTCACATGGCACGCTGATCGCAGACATGGTATGTTGAGTGGATACTCAACTTCTCCGTGGCTACCACGAGGCGTGATGCTATCGTGATTAGAGTGCTAACTCTCTGAACAACGCCTGCGTGTCTCATGAGGGAATGGATAACCATCTCCCATTACCTCATCTCCCCTGCCCTTACCTCGGGCACCGTATCACCTCCTGGCCTCTTCAAGATTGACTGCTCTTCCTGGCGGAGGGGATGCGGTCGAGTCTTTGACAACTTCCTTTTCTTCTTCTGCCTTTCATCTCCAAACGAAGCATACATACTCAACCAACACACCCCAAGCCCTTTGCAGAGATTGTTCATAATTGGCTGGATTTTGGAGGTTAAGTTTCCTTCCTATTGGATGTGGTAACCAGTCTCACACCATACCTGCTTGTTCACCCCCTTAAGACATGTATGGTAGGTTAGCATTACTATTCTTTGCTTCCTTTATGGGCCCTGGTAATACACAGATGACTGCGACTTACTGTTTACTGTAAAAGGAGGAAGGTTTAGGAGAATTATTTTATGTTATGTTATCTTAAATTATGTTACTGCAAAGTGGACCTTTTTTGTAGCAGGATTATATTATGTTGTGTTGGATGACATCACTTCATATTGGGCATTCCTTGTAGCAGAATTATGTTGTTTTGTTATGCTTTGCTATGCTATACTATGTTACATTATGTTATGTTATGTTACTCTATGTTATGTTATGTTGTGTAGTGTTATTTATTTTTAACATTACTGCACATTGGGCATTCCTTGTAGCAAAATTATGTTATGTGTTATGTTATGCTTTGCTATGCTATGCTACACTATTCTATACTATGTTATGCTATGTTATGTTATTTTTAACAACATTACTGCACATTGG
Source organism: Cepaea nemoralis (assembly GCA_014155875.1). Lineage (NCBI taxonomy): Eukaryota > Metazoa > Mollusca > Gastropoda > Stylommatophora > Helicidae > Cepaea > Cepaea nemoralis. Next base: position 232,210 of record JACEFZ010016113.1, read on the forward strand.
GCTTTCCTTGTAGCAGAATTATGTTGTTACATTATGCCTTGCTAAGCTAAGCTACACTATTCTATACTATGTTATGTTATATTATTTTTAACAATGTCACTGCACATTGGGCATTCCTTGTAGCAGAAACATTGATCAGCATGCTGCATACATTACTGAAGATCACTCCCATCTCTAAACAGACAACCAATCAATCAATTGTCCAGCTATGTTACATGTACAGGCATGTGAAGCTATGTAAATATGCTCATGGCAACAGATTGCAAGAGTTGCAGTGTACTACAGAAGCTGGAGGACACTAGCAGCTATGTTTACTTTGAACAGATGCTGTGAATAATGTAGATTGCATGCTAAATTTGCAACAGTAAAGCATGTTATGTTACGTTATGTTGTGTTATGTTACGCCATGTTGCACACTTGCTAGACAGCACATAGACATAATGAAGAAGAAAACACTGAACTAGAGTGAAAAAACACAGAGAAACAGGAGAAACAAACAAAACATAAGAGAGGTCTCATCACCATCATATACATCCCAGAGAGACCAGATGACACTGGAGACTTATTGTGTGCACTCGTCTAGATTGTGAAACTAGTTCTTCTCTTCACCTTTTCCCCTCCTCTTCTTCACCCTATCTCCCCCATCAGGGCACAAGCTTTCCTATATTGCTATTCCACTTACGGATTCAAAGAGTATGCTTAGCAAGGTGGAGAAAGGAATGTTTCGTGTGGAATGGCTCTCGTCGCTTCAGAGGTCACAGATCGTGAGAATTGTATGGATATTTTGCCCTGGCCATGCGGGTGTACGGGGGAATGAACAGCATGATAGGCTAGCAGCGAAGGCACCTCTTGGTGGAATTTTGCCTATGGACAAGGGGGAGGTGGTCGTGCGCTTGTGGGACCAGGTGGAGAAGGCAGAGGAACAGATTGAGAACCCATATGTGGAAAGAATGAGATTGCGGGGGATCGGCAGGGGTTCTGGAATAATCTCAAAACTGAGAGGGAAGACCAGGAGAACTTTTAATCAGATAGCCGTGGGAATGATTAGTAGTATGACTCTTCACTAGCTGTTGAACGAGGGGACGGAGCATGTATGGGAATGTCCTGAGTGCAGTGATGTCGGTTCTTAACTCAACTCAACTCAATTCCATTTAGCTCCCTCCATACCCTTCCAATATTATTCATCTGTGTCTGTAAATTCTCTTCGCCATGTGTTTTTAGATCTCCCACAATTTTGCCTTGTGAGTTCCAGACAAGAGAGTGTCTATTATATTATCCTCAGGTGTTCTCAGTTGTGCCCTATCCAATGCCAGCCTCTTTTCCTCACCTTCTTGTTCACTGGGATTGCTTTAGTTCTCTTCATGGGCTCTACACCAGTGACAAAAGGGTGACACTAGTTACCCAAATAAACCAGAAACACAGCCAACAGAATCTCTGGATGTACCACATGAAGAGTCCTAGGCACATAATCTAGTTTTGTGTCCCAGTCTCCTTCCCTAGAATACACAAGAAGAATTTCAGCACGGTGCACAGAATAAAGAGTTAAAACTCAGCATCAGGCAAAAGAATTACAACTCAGCATAAGACTGAAGAGTTAAAACTCAGCATCAGAATAAAGAGTTAAAACCCAACATCAGACTAAAGAATTAAAACTCAGCATTAGACTAAAGAGTTAGAACTCAGCATCAGACTAAAGAGTTAGTTGCATATCCTTTACAAGACATCACAGTCAACCCAAGTTTTTTTGTGGCTTTTTTGTGATTTCTTGGAAATTTTAAGCTCAGTAGTTTGCCATTGCTTTCTGAACAACCACAACTCATACTAGTTACAAAAACCAATGCAAGGCAGCCTGCTATCAAATCGCCCGCAGCTGTGTTTAGAACGGGGTATGCGTGATTACGAATTGCATCCATAACCCCTTAACCATAGAACCGGTAAAAACACATGGAGAATAGAATTAGAGACAGAGATGAATGAATAATGTGGGGAAGACACGCAGGGAGCTGTATGAGATGGCAAAAGATCAGAGGGCTTGGCATGAGCTCGTTGAGGACCCAAGAATGAGAGGGGAATGAGAGGAGGTGGAGCAGAGAAAAATAAAAATTAGACAAAGAAGAATAACAAGATCAAGAAGATTAACAAGAAGAAGAAGAAGAAACACACTACACAAAAACAAACTCAACACATCTGGCTCAATATCAAGAACTGCACACCCACCCAATTCCACAAACGTGCACGCGCGCGCACGCACATACACACAAATGCTCAATGTCAATAGTGCACCATGGGCCACAGTCCACAAAAGATAGAAAATAATGCAAACATCAAAACAACTGTATGATAACACAAGAAATTAAAACAAGAGCACATATAATAGTAACAGAATGCTAATCTGCAACAAGGCAAAATATACACCAAGAAACTATTCCCCCCGCCCCCAACCACACAGCAAAGAAATATGTTTATGCACTATACTGTTGTCTGATAGTAACAAAAACAGTTCATAATGACATAGACACTCCCACAGATTGCACACTGTTGCATTACTTATTGATTTCCTATAAGGCTATTGCGTGGGCCTCGCTATTTGCACAACAGGAGAACATTGTACCTTTAATGTAATAACACTTCACAAATGAAAAATAGTATCTGAAACTAATGTATCTACTAACATTTTACTGTGGGGAAAGGTAAACGGGTTTAGTTCAGTTTATCATTATGACAATTTGGTCATGTCCGTAGAAATTAATACATTAACTTCACGAACACTTCACTTGGGGGATGAAGTATTTTAAAATATAGGATTAATGGTTCAGCCAACTAATACTCTACAGCTGTGACGGGCAGTCATTGTGGTGTGGAGAAATGTCAGTCCAGTACATCAATTGATGCATTCTGTCAGGAGATTGAAAGATGCGGGAAAGAAGGATTGCCTATGCAAGATGATGATTAATATTTTGCACAGTGTGCCTGAGCGGGCTGTTGTATGTCGAGACTCCTGTCTTTTCCACGTTTCACATGGGGCAGTGAGGAACATTTTATGTGATATTCACTGGCACAGGAACGGAGCATAATGGGGACAACCCGTTGCTGTGATGTCGGAACCGCGCGACTGAACTGAACTGATTAATATTTTAATATTTCACAAAAATAAAAATTTGATTTTAGGTGGGGGGGGGGGGGGGGGGGGGGGGGGGGGGGGGGGGGGGGGGGCCTGATTTAGAGATGATATCTTAGAATACAAGATTAATATCATAACTCTACTAATACTTCAATTGGAGAGAAAAGTATCTTAAACTACAAGATTTATGTTATAAGTGTTTAAAACATCAGCAAGGAGAAAGGTATCTTAAACTACAAGATTAATGTCTTATCCCTACTACAACATCAGACCAGAGAAAAGAATCTTAAACAACAAGATTTATGTCATAATTCTGCTATGTCATCAGACCAGAGAAATTAATTTCAAGATTAATGTCATAATTTGACTACCACTTCACCTGGAGAGAAAAGTATCTTAAACTTCAAAATTAATGCCATAACTCCTCTACATCAGGCCACAGAAATTGACTTCAAGATTAATGTCCTAACTGTACTGCAGCATCAGAGAGGAAAGAAAAGTATCTTTAACTCCCATATTTTACCCCAACCCCATGCCTGCCAGCTCATATGTTCAAATCCCTAATGAGGAAAGCCTTGGTAACTTAGTGGCTAGACACCTGCTTATTGACCAGGAGGTCATGGGTTCGATACACAGCTGGGTGAATATGGATTTTTCACGATGAACCTGGGTTCCCAGGTCGACCCAGCCTAAAACGAGGGAATGTCTTGGGAAGTGAAGGCGGCTGGCGTGGTACTGACCTCATGACCCACTTTGTGCCGATTGGTCTATACAAATATGGGTCTAGCAGCATATGCCAGATTCTCCCAACTAGAGTATATCACAGGTCTGATACCCGTTTGTTTCTGTCTGATACCCGTTTGTTTCTGTCTGATACCCGTTTGTTTCTGTCTGATACCCGTTTGTTTCTGTGTCCTGATACCCGTTTGTTTCTGTCTGATACCCGTTTGTTCTGTCTGATACCCGTTTGTTTCTGTCTGATACCCGTTTGTTTCTGTCTGATACCCGTTGTTCTGTCTGATACCCGTTTTGTTCTGTCTGGATACCGTTTGTTTCTGTCCTGATACCCGTTTGTTCTGTCTGATACCGTTTGTTTCCTGTCTGATACCCGTTGTTCTAGTCTGATACCCGTTTTGTTCCTGTCTGATACCCGTTTGTTTCTGTCTGATACCCGTTTGTTTCGTCTGATACCCGTTGTTTCTGTCTGATACCCGTTTGTTTCTGTCTGATACCGTTTGTTTCTGTCTGATACCCGTTTGTTTCTGTCTGATACCCGTTTGTTTCTGTCCTGATACCCGTTTGTTTCTGTCTGATACCCGTTTGTTTCGTCTGATACCCGTTTGTTCTGTTCTGATACCCGTTTGTTTCTGTCTGATACCCGTTTGTTTTCTGTCTGATACCCGTTTGTTTCTGTCTGATACCCGTTTGTTTTCTGTCTGATACCCGTTTGTTTCTGTCTGATACCCGTTTGTTTCTGTCTGATACCCGTTTGTGTCTGTCTGATACCCGTTTGTTTCCTGTCTGATAACCCGTTTGTTTCTGTCTGATACCCGTTTGTTTTCTGTCTGATACCCGTTTGTTTCTGTCTGATACCCGTTGTTCTGTCGGTACCCGTTTGTTTCTGTCTGATACCCGTTTGTTGTCTGTCTGATACCCGTTTGTTTCTGTCTGATACCCGTTTGTTTCTGTCTGATACCCGTTTGTTTCTGTCTGATACCGTTTTGTTTCTGTCTGATACCCCGTTTGTTCTGTCTGATACCCGTTTGTTGCTGTCTGATACCCGTTTTGTTTCTGTCTGATTACCCGTTTGTGTCTGTCTGTACCCGTTTGTGTCTGTCTGATACCCGTTTGTTTCTGTCTGATACCCGTTTGTTTCTGTCTGATACCCGTTTGTTTCTGTCTGATACCCGTTTGTTTCTGTCTGATACCCGTTTGTTTCTGTCTGATACCCGTTTGTGTCTGTCTGATACCCGTTTGTGTCTGTCTGATACCCGTTTGTTTCTGTCTGATACCCGTTTGTTTCTGTCTGATACCCGTTTGTTTCTGTCTGATACCCGTTTGTTTCTGTCTGATACCCGTTTGTTTCTGTCTGATACCCGTTTGTTTCTGTCTGATACCCGTTTGTTCTGTCTGATACCGTTTGTTTCTGTCTGATACCCGTTTGTTTCTGTCTGATACCCGTTTGTTTCTGTCTGATACCCGTTTGTTTCTGTCTGATACCCGTTTGTTTCTGTCTGATACCCGTTTGTTTCTGTCTGATACCCGTTTGTTTCTGTCTGATACCCGTTTGTTTCTGTCTGATACCCGTTTGTTCTGTCTGATACCCGTTTGTTTCTGTCTGATACCCGTTTGTTTCTGTCTCGATACCGTTTGGTTTCTGTCTGATACCTCTTTGTTTCTGTCTGATACCCGTTTGTTTCTGTCTGATACCCGTTTGTTTCTGTCTGATACCCGTTTGTTTCTGTCTGATACCCGTTTGTTTCTGTCTGATACCCGTTTGTTTCTGTCTGATACCCGTTTGTTTCTGTCTGATACCCGTTTGTTTCTGTCTGATACCCGTTTGTTTCTGTCTGATACCCGTTTGTTTCTGTCTGATACCCGTTTGTTTCTGTCTGATACCCGTTTGTTTCTGTCTGATACCACGTTTGAGTTCTGTCTGATACCCGTTTGTTTCTGTCTGATACCCGTCTTGTTTTCTGTCTGATACCCGTTTGTTTCTGTCTGATACCCGTTTGTTTCTGTCTGATACCGTTTGTTTTCTGTCTGATACCCGTTGTTTCTGTCTGATACCCGTTTGTTTCTGTCTGATACCCGTTTTGTTCTGTCTGATACCCGTTTGTTTCTGTCTGATACCGTTTGTTTCTGTCCTGATACCCGTTTGTTTTCTGTCTGATACCCGTTTGTTCTGTCTGATACCCGTTTGTGTCTGTCTGATACCCGTTTGTGTCTGTCTGATACCCGTTTGTTTCTGTCTGATACCCGTTTGTTTCTGTCTGATACCCGTTTGTTCTGTCTGATACCCGTTTGTTTCTGTCTGATACCAGTTTGTTTCTGTCTGATACCCGTTTGTTTCTGTCTGATACCCGTTTGTTTCTGTCTGTACCCGTTTGTTTCTGTCTGATACCCGTTTGTTTCTGTCTGATACCCGTTGGTTTCTTGTCTGATACCCGTTTGTTCTGTATGATACCGTTTGTTTCTGTCTGATACCGTTTGTTTCTGTCTGATACCCGTTTGTTTCTGTCTGATACCGTTTGTTTCTGTCTGATACCCGTTTGTTTCTGTCTGATACCCGTTGTTTCTGTCTGATACCCGTTTGTTTCTGTCTGATACCCGTTTGTTTCTGTCTGATACCCGTTTGTTTCTGTCTGATACCCGTTTGTTTCTGTCTGATACCCGTTTGTTTCTGTCTGATACCCGTATTGTTTCTGTCTGATACCCGTTTGTTCTGTCTGATACCCGTTTGTTTCTGTCTGATACCCGTTAGTTTCTGTCCTGATACCCGTTTGTTTCTGTCTGATACCGTTTGTTTTCTGTCTGATACCCGTTTGTTTCTGTCCTGATACTCCGTTTGTTTCTGTCTGATACCGTTTGTTTCTGTCTGATACCCTTTTGTTTCTGTCTGATACCCTTTTGTTTCTGTCTGATACCCGTTTGTTTCTGTCTGATACCCGTTTGTTTCTGTCTGATAACCCGTTTGTTTCTGTCTGATACCCGTTTGTTTCTGTCTGATACCCGTTTGTTTCTGTCTGATACCCGTTTGTTTCTGTCTGATACCCGTTTGTTTCTGTCTGATACCCGTTTGTTTCTGTCTGATACCCGTTGTTTCTGTCTGATACCCGTTGTTTCTGTCTGATACCCGTTGGTTTCTGTCTGATACCCGTTTGTTTCTGTCTGATACCCGTTTGTTTCTGTCTGATACCCGTTTGTTTCTGTCTGATACCCGTTTGTTTCTGTCTGATACCCGTTTGTTTCTGTCTGATACCCGTTTGTTTCTGTCTGATACCCGTTTGTTTCTGTCTGATACCCGTTTGTTTCTGTCTGCTATCAAATTATCTTAACCTCCCTCTCTGATACCTGTGTGTTTCTGTCTGCTATCAAATTATCTTAACCTCCCTCTCTGATACCCGTTTTTTTCTGTCTGCTATCAAATTATCTTAACCTCCATCTCTGATACCCGTTTGTTTCTGTCTGCTATCAAATTATCTTAACCTCCCTCTCTGATACCCGTTTGTTTCTGTCTTCTGTCAAATTATCTTAACCTCCCTCTCTGATACCCGTTTGTTTCTGTCTGCTATCAAATTATCTTAACCTCCCTCTCTGATACCCGTTTGTTTCTGTGTGCTATCAAATTATCTTAACCTCCCTCTCTGATACCCGTTTGTTTCTGTCTGCTATCAAATTATCTTAACCTCCCTCTCTGATACCCGTTTGTTTCTGTCTGCTATCAAATTATCTTAACCTCCCTCTCTGATACCCGTTTGTTTCTGTTTGCTATCAAATTATCTTAACCTCCCTCTCTGATACCCATTTGTTTCTGTCTGCTATCAAATTATCTTAACCTCCCTCTCTGATACCCATTTGTTTCTGTCTGCTATCAAATTATCTTAACCTCCCTCTCTAATACCCGTTTGTTTCTGTCTGCTATCAAATTATCTTAACCTCCCTCTCTGATACCCGTTTGTTTCTGTCTGCTATCAAATTATCTTAACCTCCCTCTCTGATACCCATTTGTTTCTGTCTGCTATCAAATTATCTTAACCTCCCTCTCTGATACCCGTTTGTTTCTGTCTGCTATCAAATTATCTTAACCTCCCTCTCTGATACCCATTTGTTTCTGTCTGCTATCAAATTATCTTAACCTCCCTCCCTGATACCCGTTTGTTTCTGTCTGCTATCAAATTATCTTCACCTCCCTCTCTGATACCCGTTTGTTTCTGTCAGCTATCAAATTATCTTCACCTCCCTCTCTGATACCCGTTTGTTTCTGTGTGCTATCAAATTATCTTAACCTTCCTCTCTGATACCCGTTTATTTCTGTCTGCTATCACATTATCTTAACCTCCCTCTCTGATACCTGTTTGTTTCTGTGTGCTATCAAATTATCTTAACCTTCCTCTCTTCACGCAAAAACAAAAAACGATAATAAAGAACAGAAATAAAAAAACACAATATGATGTTGAAATGTAACAATAAAGCACCACACTCAAAACACAGAATGTAAGAAACGGTGACTGAGCTAAGATGGTTTACTCAGGTTTACGGCACAAATCGTCAGCTCAGCTTTCAATGCTGCAGTAGCACAGATGTATGCGTGGCTGTGTGGTATGCAAACAGTGTAACATATGTTTATGGTATATCACTGAAAGGTATTAGTATTTTTGTTGTTTGCCTTTGCTGTCTTTGAACTGTAGTTCATACACATGCTACCATCTCTGGTGCACTGGACTGATTGTTGCGTGTGGATTAGCTTGCCCTATTAATCTCAATATCAATACTGCTGTAACCTGTGTGTTACCAATGCCTGTAACGTTAGTTGCATATCCTTTACAGTACGTCACAGCTACCTCAACATTTTTAACTGTTTATGATTTCTTGGCAAGTTTACGTTCAGTAGTTTGCCATTGCTTTCAGAACAACAGGCACTCATACCATTTTATGAAAACCAATGCAAGGTGGTCTGCTGCCAAATCACCCGCAGCTGTGTGTCTAATGCTGCATGAGGAATTACGAACTGCATCCGTAACCTCTTCGCCAGAGAGCCAGTAAGACCCATAAGGGAAGCACAAAAATAGCAATACCATAACCTACCATGCATGTCATAAGAGGCGATTAAGAAGGGTTGGGCTTTGGGGTCAACTTCCCCATCCTGTAGAGAACAATAGCTACAACATCCAAGCAACCATGATGAGTTAGTTGGGGGAACTATGCTTCAACAGGGGATAAAGGGCAGAAGAGAGACGACATTGTTACAACAGTGGGGGAACTATGCTTCAACAGGGGATAAAGGGCAGAAGAGAGACAACATAGTTACAACAGCAGTGGTATGCAATGATGAGTTAGTTGGGGGAACTATGCTTCAACAGGGGATAAAGGGCAGAAGAGAGACAACATAGTTACAACTGCAGTGGTATGCAATGATGAGTTAGTTGGGGGAACTATGCTTCAACAGGGGATAAAGGGCAGAAGAGAGACAACATAGTTACTAACAACTGCAGTGGTATGCAATGATGAGTTAGTTGGGGGAACTATGCTTCAACAGGGGATAAAGGGCAGAAGAGAGACGACATAGTTACAACAACAGTGGTATGCAATGATGAGTTAGTTACGGGAACTATGCTTCAACAGGGGATAAAGGGCAGAAGAGAGACAACATAGTTACAACAACAGTGGTATGCAATGATGAGTTAGTTACGGGAACTATGCTTCAACAGGGGATAAAGGGCAGAAGAGAGACAACATAGTTACAACTGCAGTGGTATGCAATGATGAGTTAGTTGGGGGAACTATGCTTCAACAGGGGATAAAGGGCAGAAGAGAGGCGACATAGTTACAACAGTGGGGGAACTACGCTTCAACAGGGGATAAAGGGCAGAAGAGAGACAACATAGTTACAACAACAGTGGTATGCAATGATGAGTTAGTTGGGGGAACTATGCTTCAACAGGGGATAAAGGGCAGAAGAGAGACAACATAGTTACAACTGCAGTGGTATGCAATGATGAGTTAGTTGGGGGAACTATGCTTCAACAGGGGATAAAGGGCAGAAGAGAGACAACATAGTTACTACAACTGCAGTGGTATGCAATGATGAGTTAGTTGGGGGAACTATGCTTCAACAGGGGATAAAGGGCAGAAGAGAGACGACATAGTTACAACAACAGTGGTATGCAATGATGAGTTAGTTGGGGGAACTATGCTTCAACAGGGGATAAAGGGCAGACGAGAGACAACATAGTTACTACAACTGCAGTGGTATGCAATGATGAGTTAGTTGGGGGAACTATGCTTCAACAGGGGATAAAGGGCAGAAGAGAGACAACATAGTTACAACTGCAGTGGTATGCAATGATGAGTTAGTTGGGGGAACTATGCTTCAACAGGGGATAAAGGGCAGAAGAGAGACAACATAGTTACAACTTCAGTGGTATGCAATGATGAGTTAGTTGGGGGAACTATGCTTCAACAGGGGATAAAGGGCAGAAGAGAGGCGACATAGTTACAACAGTGGGGGAACTATGCTTCAACAGGGGATAAAGGGCAGAAGAGAGACAACATAGTTACAACAACAGTGGTATGCAATGATGAGTTAGTTGGGGGAACTATGCTTCAACAGGGGATAAAGGGCAGAAGAGAGACAACATAGTTACAACTGCAGTGGTATGCAATGATGAGTTAGTTGGGGGAACTATGCTTCAACAGGGGATAAAGGGCAGAAGAGAGACAACATAGTTACTACAACTGCAGTGGTATGCAATGATGAGTTAGTTGGGGGAACTATGCTTCAACAGGGGATAAAGGGCAGAAGAGAGACGACATAGTTACAACAGTGGGGGAACTACGCTTCAACAGGGGATAAAGGGCAGAAGAGAGACAACATAGTTACAACAACAGTGGTATGCAATGATGAGTTAGTTGGGGGAACTATGCTTCAACAGGGGATAAAGGGCAGAAGAGAGACAACATAGTTACAACTGCAGTGGTATGCAATGATGAATTAGTTAGGGGAACTATGCTTCAACAGGGGATAAAGGGCAGAAGAGAGACGACATAGTTACAACAGTGGGGGAACTACGCTTCAACAGTGGATAAAGGGCAGAAGAGAGACAACATAGTTACAACAGCAGTGGTATGCAATGATGAGTTAGTTACGGGAACTATGCTTCAACAGGGGATAAAGGGCAGAAGAGAGACAACATAGTTACAACTGCAGTGGTATGCAATGATGAGTTAGTTGGGGGAACTATGCTTCAACAGGGGATAAAGGGCAGAAGAGAGACGACATAGTTACAACAGTGGGGGAACTACGCTTCAACAGGGGATAAAGGGCAGAAGAGAGACAACATAGTTACAACAACAGTGGTATGCAATGATGAGTTAGTTACGGGAACTATGCTTCAACAGGGGATAAAGGGCAGAAGAGAGACAACATAGTTACAACAACAGTGGTATGCAATGATGAGTTAGTTACGGGAACTATGCTTCAACAGGGGATAAAGGGCAGAAGAGAGACAACATAGTTACAACAACAGTGGTATGCAATGATGAGTTAGTTGGGGGAACTATGCTTCAACAGGGGATAAAGGGCAGAAGAGAGACAACATAGTTACAACAACAGTGGTATGCAATGATGAGTTAGTTGGGGGAACTATGCTTCAACAGGGGATAAAGGGCAGAAGAGAGACGACATAGTTACAACAGTGGGGGAACTACGCTTCAACAGGGGATAAAGGGCAGAAGAGAGACAACATAGTTACAACAACAGTGGTATGCAATGATGAGTTAGTTACGGGAACTATGCTTCAACAGGGGATAAAGGGCAGAAGAGAGACAACATAGTTACAACTGCAGTGGTATGCAATGATGAGTTAGTTGGGGGAACTATGCTTCAACAGGGGATAAAGGGCAGAAGAGAGACGACATAGTTACAACAGTGGGGGAACTACGCTTCAACAGGGATAAAGGGCAGAAGAGAGACAACATAGTTACAACAACAGTGGTATGCAATGATGAGTTAGTTACGGGAACTATGCTTCAACAGGGGATAAAGGGCAGAAGAGAGACAACATAGTTACAACTGCAGTGGTATGCAATGATGAGTTAGTTGGGGGAACTATGCTTCAACAGGGGATAAAGGGCAGAAGAGAGACGACATAGTTACAACAGTGGGGGAACTACGCTTCAACAGGGGATAAAGGGCAGAAGAGAGACAACATAGTTACAACAACAGTGGTATGCAATGATGAGTTAGTTACGGGAACTATGCTTCAACAGGGGATAAAGGGCAGAAGAGAGACAACATAGTTACAACAACAGTGGTATGCAATGATGAGTTAGTTACGGGAACTATGCTTCAACAGGGGATAAAGGGCAGAAGAGAGACAACATAGTTACAACAACAGTGGTATGCAATGATGAGTTAGTTGGGGGAACTATGCTTCAACAGGGGATAAAGGGCAGAAGAGAGACAACATAGTTACAACAACAGTGGTATGCAATGATGAGTTAGTTGGGGGAACTATGCTTCAACAGGGGATAAAGGGCAGAAGAGAGACGACATAGTTACAACAGTGGGGGAACTACGCTTCAACAGGGGATAAAGGGCAGAAGAGAGACAACATAGTTACAACAACAGTGGTATGCAATGATGAGTTAGTTACGGGAACTATGCTTCAACAGGGGATAAAGGGCAGAAGAGAGACAACATAGTTACAACTGCAGTGGTATGCAATGATGAGTTAGTTGGGGGAACTATGCTTCAACAGGGGAATAAAGGGCAGAAGAGAGACGACATAGTTACAACAGTGGGGGAACTACGCTTCAACAGGGGATAAAGGGCAGAAGAGAGACAACATAGTTACAACAACAGTGGTATGCAATGATGAGTTAGTTACGGGAACTATGCTTCAACAGGGGATAAAGGGCAGAAGAGAGACAACATAGTTACAACTGCAGTGGTATGCAATGATGAGTTAGTTGGGGGAACTATGCTTCAACAGGGGATAAAGGGCAGAAGAGAGACAACATAGTTACAACAACAGTGGTATGCAATGATGAGTTAGTTGGGGGAACTACGCTTCAACAGGGGATAAAGGGCAGAAGAGAGACAACATAGTTACAACAACAGTGGTATGCAATGATGAGTTAGTTACGGGAACTATGCTTCAACAGGGGATAAGGGCAGAAGAGAGACAACATAGTTACAACTGCAGTGGTATGCAATGATGAGTTAGTTGGGGGAACTATGCTTCAACAGGGGATAAAGGGCAGAAGAGAGACGACATAGTTACAACAGTGGGGGAACTACGCTTCAACAGGGGATAAAGGGCAGAAGAGAGACAACATAGTTACAACAACAGTGGTATGCAATGATGAGTTAGTTACGGGAACTATGCTTCAACAGGGGATAAAGGGCAGAAGAGAGACAACATAGTTACAACAACAGTGGTATGCAATGATGAGTTAGTTACGGGAACTATGCTTCAACAGGGGATAAAGGGCAGAAGAGAGACAACATAGTTACAACAACAGTGGTATGCAATGATGAGTTAGTTGGGGGAACTATGCTTCAACAGGGGATAAAGGGCAGAAGAGAGACAACATAGTTACAACTGCAGTGGTATGCAATGATGAGTTAGTTACGGGAACTATGCTTCAACAGGGGATAAAGGGCAGAAGAGAGACAACATAGTTACAACAACAGTGGTATGCAATGATGAGTTAGTTACGGGAACTATGCTTCAACAGGGATAAAGGGCAGAAGAGAGACAACATAGTTACAACAACAGTGGTATGCAATGATGAGTTAGTTACGGGAACTATGCTTCAACAGGGATAAAGGGCAGAAGAGAGACAACATAGTTACAACTGCAGTGGTATGCAATGATGAGTTAGTTGGGGGGAACTATGCTTCAACAGGGGATAAAGGGCAGAAGAGAGACGACATAGTTACAACAGTGGGGGAACTACGCTTCAACAGGGGATAAAGGGCAGAAGAGAGACAACATAGTTACAACAACAGTGGTATGCAATGATGAGTTAGTTACGGGAACTATGCTTCAACAGGGGATAAAGGGCAGAAGAGAGACAACATAGTTACAACAACAGTGGTATGCAATGATGAGTTAGTTACGGGAACTATGCTTCAACAGGGGATAAAGGGCAGAAGAGAGACAACATAGTTACAACTGCAGTGGTATGCAATGATGAGTTAGTTGGGGGAACTATGCTTCAACAGGGGAATAAAGGGCAGAAGAGAGACGACATAGTTACAACAGTGGGGGAACTACGCTTCAACAGGGGATAAAGGGCAGAAGAGAGACAACATAGTTACAACAACAGTGGTATGCAATGATGAGTTAGTTACGGGAACTATGCTTCAACAGGGGATAAAGGGCAGAAGAGAGACAACATAGTTTACAACAACAGTGGTATGCAATGATGAGTTAGTTACGGGAACTATGCTTCAACAGGGGATAAAGGGCAGAAGAGAGACAACATAGTTACAACAACAGTGGTATGCAATGATGAGTTAGTTGGGGGAACTATGCTTCAACAGGGGATAAAGGGCAGAAGAGAGACGACATAGTTACAACAGTGGGGGAACTACGCTTCAACAGGGGATAAAGGGCAGAAGAGAGACAACATAGTTACAACAACAGTGGTATGCAATGATGAGTTAGTTACGGGAACTATGCTTCAACAGGGATAAAGGGCAGAAGAGAGACAACATAGTTACAACTGCAAGTGGTATGCAATGATGAGTTAGTTGGGGGGAACTATGCTTCAACAGGGGATAAAGGGGCAGAAGAGAGACGACATAGTTACAACAGTGGGGGAACTACGCTTCAACAGGGGATAAAGGGCAGAAGAGAGACAACATAGTTACAACAACAGTGGTATGCAATGATGAGTTAGTTACGGGAACTATGCTTCAACAGGGGATAAAGGGCAGAAGAGAGACAACATTACAACAACAGTGGTATGCAATGATGAGTTAGTTACGGGAACTATGCTTCAACAGGGGATAAAGGGCAGAAGAGAGACAACATAGTTACAACAACAGTGGTATGCAATGATGAGTTAGTTGGGGGAACTATGCTTCAACAGGGGATAAAGGGCAGAAGAGAGACAACATAGTTACAACAACAGTGGTATGCAATGATGAGTTAGTTGGGGGAACTATGCTTCAACAGGGGATAAAGGGCAGAAGAGAGACAACATAGTTACAACAGCAGTGGTATGCAATGATGAGTTAGTTGGGGGAACTATGCTTCAACAGGGGATAAAGGCAGAAGAGAGACAACATAGTTACAACAACAGTGGTATGCAATGATGAGTTAGTTGGGGGAACTATGCTTCAACAGGGGATAAAGGGCAGAAGAGAGACAACATAGTTACAACAACAGTGGTATGCAATGATGAGTTAGTTACGGGAACTATGCTTCAACAGGGGATAAAGGGCAGAAGAGAGACAACATAGTTACAACAACAGTGGTATGCAATGATGAGTTAGTTGGGGGAACTATGCTTCAACAGGGGATAAAGGGCAGAAGAGAGACAACATAGTTACAACAACAGTGGTATGCAATGATGAGTTAGTTGGGGGAACTATGCTTCAACAGGGGATAAAGGGCAGAAGAGAGACAACATAGTTACAACAACAGTGGTATGCAATGATGAGTTAGTTGGGGGAACTATGCTTCAACAGGGGATAAAGGGCAGAAGAGAGACAACATAGTTACAACAACAGTGGTATGCAATGATGAGTTAGTTGGGGGAACTATGCTTCAACAGGGGATAAAGGGCAGAAGAGAGACAACATAGTTACAACAGCAGTGGTATGCAATGATGAGTTAGTTACGGGAACTATGCTTCAACAGGGGATAAAGGGCAGAAGAGAGACAACATAGTTACAACAACAGTGGTATGCAATGATGAGTTAGTTGGGGGAACTATGCTTCAACAGGGGATAAAGGGCAGAAGAGAGACGACATAGTTACAACAGTGGGGGAACTACGCTTCAACAGGGGATAAAGGGCAGAAGAGAGACAACATAGTTACAACAGCAGTGGTATGCAATGATGAGTTAGTTACGGGAACTATGCTTCAACAGGGGATAAAGGGCAGAAGAGAGACAACATAGTTACAACAGCAGTGGTATGCAATGATGAGTTAGTTGGAACTATGCTTCAACAGGGGATAAAGGGCAGAAGAGAGACAACATAGTTACAACAACAGTGGTATGCAATGATGAGTTAGTTGGGGGAACTACGCTTCAACAG
This sequence comes from Cepaea nemoralis, assembly GCA_014155875.1. Lineage (NCBI taxonomy): Eukaryota > Metazoa > Mollusca > Gastropoda > Stylommatophora > Helicidae > Cepaea > Cepaea nemoralis. Next base: position 248,332 of record JACEFZ010016113.1, read on the forward strand.
GGGATAAAGGGCAGAAGAGAGACAACATAGTTACAACAACAGTGGTATGCAATGATGAGTTAGTTACGGGAACTATGCTTCAACAGGGGATAAAGGGCAGAAGAGAGACAACATAGTTACAACAACAGTGGTATGCAATGATGAGTTAGTTACGGGAACTATGCTTCAACAGGGGATAAAGGGCAGAAGAGAGACAACATAGTTACAACTGCAGTGGTATGCAATGATGAGTTAGTTGGGGGAACTATGCTTCAACAGGGGATAAAGGGCAGAAGAGAGACAACATAGTTACAACAACAGTGGTATGCAATGATGAGTTAGTTGGGGGAACTACGCTTCAACAGGGGATAAAGGGCAGAAGAGAGACAACATAGTTACAACAACAGTGGTATGCAATGATGAGTTAGTTACGGGAACTATGCTTCAACAGGGGATAAAGGGCAGAAGAGAGACAACATAGTTACAACTGCAGTGGTATGCAATGATGAGTTAGTTGGGGGAACTATGCTTCAACAGGGGATAAAGGGCAGAAGAGAGACGACATAGTTACAACAGTGGGGGAACTACGCTTCAACAGGGGATAAAGGGCAGAAGAGAGACAACATAGTTACAACAACAGTGGTATGCAATGATGAGTTAGTTACGGGAACTATGCTTCAACAGGGGATAAAGGGCAGAAGAGAGACAACATAGTTACAACAACAGTGGTATGCAATGATGAGTTAGTTACGGGAACTATGCTTCAACAGGGGATAAAGGGCAGAAGAGAGACAACATAGTTACAACAACAGTGGTATGCAATGATGAGTTAGTTGGGGGAACTATGCTTCAACAGGGGATAAAGGGCAGAAGAGAGACGACATAGTTACAACAGTGGGGGAACTACGCTTCAACAGGGATAAAGGGCAGAAGAGAGACAACATAGTTACAACAACAGTGGTATGCAATGATGAGTTAGTTACGGGAACTATGCTTCAACAGGGGATAAAGGGCAGAAGAGAGACAACATAGTTACAACTGCAGTGGTATGCAATGATGAGTTAGTTGGGGGAACTATGCTTCAACAGGGGATAAAGGGCAGAAGAGAGACGACATAGTTACAACAGTGGGGGAACTACGCTTCAACAGGGGATAAAGGGCAGAAGAGAGACAACATAGTTACAACAACAGTGGTATGCAATGATGAGTTAGTTACGGGAACTATGCTTCAACAGGGGATAAAGGGCAGAAGAGAGACAACATAGTTTACAACAACAGTGGTATGCAATGATGAGTTAGTTACGGGAACTATGCTTCAACAGGGGATAAAGGGCAGAAGAGAGACAACATAGTTACAACAACAGTGGTATGCAATGATGAGTTAGTTGGGGGAACTATGCTTCAACAGGGGATAAAGGGCAGAAGAGAGACAACATAGTTACAACTGCAGTGGTATGCAATGATGAGTTAGTTACGGGAACTATGCTTCAACAGGGGATAAAGGGCAGAAGAGAGACAACATAGTTACAACAACAGTGGTATGCAATGATGAGTTAGTTTACGGGAACTATGCTTCAACAGGGGATAAAGGGCAGAAGAGAGACAACATAGTTACAACAACAGTGGTATGCAATGATGAGTTAGTTACGGGAACTATGCTTCAACAGGGGATAAAGGGCAGAAGAGAGACAACATAGTTACAAACTGCAGTGGTATGCAATGATGAGTTAGTTGGGGGAACTATGCTTCAACAGGGGATAAAGGGCAGAAGAGAGACGACATAGTTACAACAGTGGGGGAAACTACGCTTCAAACAGGGGATAAAGGGCAGAAGAGAGACAACATAGTTTACAACAACAGTGGTATGCAATGATGAGTTAGTTACGGGAACTATGCTTCAACAGGGGATAAAGGGCAGAAGAGAGGACAACATAGTTACAACAACAGTGGTATGCAATGATGAGTTAGTTACGGGAACTATGCTTCAACAGGGGATAAAGGGCAGAAGAGAGACAACATAGTTACAACTGCAGTGGTATGCAATGATGAGTTAGTTGGGGGAACTATGCTTCAACAGGGGATAAAGGGCAGAAGAGAGACGACATAGTTACAACAGTGGGGGAACTACGCTTCAACAGGGGATAAAGGGCAGAAGAGAGACAACATAGTTACAACAACAGTGGTATGCAATGATGAGTTAGTTACGGGAACTATGCTTCAACAGGGGATAAAGGGCAGAAGAGAGACAACATAGTTACAACAACAGTGGTATGCAATGATGAGTTAGTTACGGGAACTATGCTTCAACAGGGGATAAAGGGCAGAAGAGAGACAACATAGTTACAACAACAGTGGTATGCAATGATGAGTTAGTTGGGGGAACTATGCTTCAACAGGGGATAAAGGGCAGAAGAGAGACGACATAGTTACAACAGTGGGGGAACTACGCTTCAACAGGGGATAAAGGGCAGAAGAGAGACAACATAGTTACAACAACAGTGGTATGCAATGATGAGTTAGTTACGGGAACTATGCTTCAACAAGGGGATAAAGGGCAGAAGAGAGACAACATAGTTACAACTGCAGTGGTATGCAATGATGAGTTAGTTGGGGGAACTATGCTTCAACAGGGGATAAAGGGCAGAAGAGAGACGACATAGTTACAACAGTGGGGGAACTACGCTTCAACAGGGGATAAAGGGCAGAAGAGAGACAACATAGTTACAACAACAGTGGTATGCAATGATGAGTTAGTTACGGGAACTATGCTTCAACAGGGGATAAAGGGCAGAAGAGAGACACATTACAACAACAGTGGTATGCAATGATGAGTTAGTTACGGGAACTATGCTTCAACAGGGGATAAAGGGCAGAAGAGAGGACAACATAGTTACAACAACAGTGGTTATGCAAATGATGAGTTAGTTGGGGGAACTATGCTTCAACAGGGGATAAAGGGCAGAAGAGAGACAACATAGTTACAACAACAGTGGTATGCAATGATGAGTTAGTTGGGGGAACTATGCTTCAACAGGGGATAAAGGGCAGAAGAGAGACAACATTAGTTTACAACAGCAGTTGTATGCAATGATGAGTTAGTTGGGGGAACTATGCTTCAACAGGGGATAAAGGGCAGAAGAGAGACAACATAGTTACAACAACAGTGGTATGCAATGATGAGTTAGTTGGGGGAACTATGCTTCAACAGGGGATAAAGGGCAGAAGAGAGACAACATAGTTACAACAACAGTGGTATGCAATGATGAGTTAGTTACGGGAACTATGCTTCAACAGGGGATAAAGGGCAGAAGAGAGACAACATAGTTACAACAACAGTGGTATGCCAATGATGAGTTAGTTGGGGGAACTATGCTTCAACAGGGATAAAGGGCAGAAGAGAGACAACATAGTTACAACAACAGTGGTATGCAATGATGAGTTAGTTGGGGGAACTATGCTTCAACAGGGGATAAAGGGCAGAAGAGAGACAACATAGTTACAACAAACAGTGGTATGCAATGATGAGTTAGTTGGGGGAACTATGCTTTCAACAGGGGATAAAGGGCAGAAGAGAGACAACATAGTTTACAACAACAGTGGTATGCAATGATGAGTTAGTTGGGGGAACTATGCTTCAACAGGGGATAAAGGGCAGAAGAGAGACAACATAGTTACAACAGCAGTGTATGCAATGATGAGTTAGTTACGGGAACTATGCTTCAACAGGGGATAAAGGGCAGAAGAGAGACAACATAGTTACAACAACAGTGGTATGCAATGATGAGTTAGTTGGGGGAACTATGCTTCAACAGGGGATAAAGGGCAGAAGAGAGACGACATAGTTACAACAGTGGGGGAACTACGCTTCAACAGGGGATAAAGGGCAGAAGAGAGACAACATAGTTACAACAGCAGTGGTATGCAATGATGAGTTAGTTACGGGAACTATGCTTCAACAGGGGATAAAGGGCAGAAGAGAGACAACATAGTTACAACAGCAGTGGTATGCAATGATGAGTTAGTTGGGGGAACTATGCTTCAACAGGGGATAAAGGGCAGAAGAGAGACGACATAGTTACAACAACAGTGGTATGCAATGATGAGTTAGTTGGGGGAACTATGCTTCAACAGGGGATAAAGGGCAGAAGAGAGACAACATAGTTACAACAACAGTGGTATGCAATGATGAGTTAGTTGGGGGAACTATGCTTCAACAGGGGATAAAGGGCAGAAGAGAGACAACATAGTTACAACAGCAGTGGTATGCAATGATGAGTTAGTTGGGGGAACTATGCTTCAACAGGGGATAAAGGGCAGAAGAGAGACAACATAGTTACAACAGCAGTGGTATGCAATGATGAGTTAGTTGGGGGAACTATGCTTCAACAGGGGATAAAGGGCAGAAGAGAGACAACATAGTTACAACAACAGTGGTATGCAATGATGAGTTAGTTACGGGAACTATGCTTCAACAGGGGATAAAGGGCAGAAGAGAGACAACATAGTTACAACAGCAGTGGTATGCAATGATGAGTTAGTTGGGGGAAACTATGCTTCAACAGGGGATAAAGGGCAGAAGAGAGACAACATAGTTACAACAGCAGTGGTATGCAATGATGAGTTAGTTGGGGGAACTATGCTTCAACAGGGGATAAAGGGCAGAAGAGAGACAACATAGTTACAACAACAGTGGTATGCAATGATGAGTTAGTTGGGGGAACTATGCTTCAACAGGGGATAAAGGGCAGAAGAGAGACGACATAGTTACAACAACAGTGGTATGCAAATGATGAGTTAGTTGGGGGAACTATGCTTCAAACAGGGGATAAAGGGCAGAAGAGAGACGACATAGTTACAACAGTGGGGAACTACGCTTCAACAGGGGATAAAGGGCAGAAGAGAGACAACATAGTTACAACAACAGTGGTATGCAATGATGAGTTAGTTGGGGGAACTATGCTTCAACAGGGGATAAAGGGCAGAAGAGAGACAACATAGTTACAACAACAGTGGTATGCAATGATGAGTTAGTTGGGGGAACTATGCTTCAACAGGGGATAAAGGGCAGAAGAGAGACAACATAGTTACAACTGCAGTGGTATGCAATGATGAGTTAGTTGGGGGAACTATGCTTCAACAGGGGATAAAGGGCAGAAGAGAGACAACATAGTTACAACTGCAGTGGTATGCAATGATGAGTTAGTTGGGGGAACTATGCTTCAACAGGGGATAAAGGGCAGAAGAGAGACAACATAGTTACAACAACAGTGGTATGCAATGATGAGTTAGTTGGGGGAACTATGCTTCAACAGGGGATAAAGGGCAGAAGAGAGACAACATAGTTACAACAACAGTGGTATGCAATGATGAGTTAGTTCCGGGAAACTATGCTTCAACAGGGGATAAAGGGCAGAAGAGAGACAACATAGTTACAACAGCAGTGGTATGCAATGATGAGTTAGTTACGGGAACTATGCTTCAACAGGGGATAAAGGGCAGAAGAGAGACAACATAGTTACAACAACAGTGGTATGCAATGATGAGTTAGTTACGGGAACTATGCTTCAACAGGGGATAAAGGGCAGAAGAGAGACAACATAGTTACAACAGCAGTGGTATGCAATGATGAGTTAGGTTACGGGAACTATGCTTCAACAGGGGATAAAGGGCAGAAGAGAGACAACATAGTTACAACAACAGTGGTATGCAATGATGAGTTAGTTACGGGAACTATGCTTCAACAGGGGATAAAGGGCAGAAGAGAGACAACATAGTTACAACAACAGTGGTATGCAATGATGAGTTAGTTGGGGGAACTATGCTTCAACAGGGGATAAAGGGCAGAAGAGAGACAACATAGTTACAACAGCAGTGGTATGCACAGTTGGGTCTTCACTTATTACTATACAATGAAATAGAAAGCTATGTTATAAACATATAATAGATCATGACATAATGAGGTGAGAGTGACCAGTTCAATAGATCATGACATAATGAGGTGAGGGTGACCAGTTCAATAGATCATGACATAATGAGGTGAGGGTGACCAGTTCAATAGATCATGACATAATGAGGTGAGGGTGACCAGTTCAATAGATCATGACATAATGAGGTGAGGGTGGCCAGTTCACTTTTTCTCAGCCTTTAGCTTGCTAGATTATTTCTGAAACTATATAGTGCCCGCTTTTATTAGGCTGGGCCATTCTCAGAGCTCTGCTTCAGTGAAACACAAGCCCTCACCCATCTCACTGCAAGCAGTCTACCTATAGCTGTCTCCTACACCACCCACCATGTCATCCTCACATTATTCATCACTGTTTCCAATTCTCTTTTCCATGTTATTTTGGGTCTTCTTCTATTTCTTTAGCTGTGTGGTTCCAGAGGCAGGATGAAGAACATATCATTCAAAAATGTGCTCCACAGTCCATCGTGAAGCAATATGCAGCTAATGACTGTCATCCGCTGGAGTAATTATTTTTTCAAATTTGTTCTGCACACAAAGTGAGACTTTACAAACACCCTATATTAACAAGTTAGAGGCTTGCTCATTGGAAACAAATCATGTCAATACCATAGAATGAACTCCCATCACTATCTTTGTGAGCAAGTGCACAAACCACAATGCTACCGTGATCCCTTGACATGTATATAACCACAGTAAGTGTGCATGCAGGTATAAGCAATACTACAGCAGATACAGTTGTAAGGTCTGACTCCCTGTGACTTAACAAATAACAGATTATGGTATTATGAGGTGAGGAGCCCTAGTCACATTCTCACAATAGTAAATATTGGGATATGAATTAACCAGTGTTTTAAAAAAAAAGCGACCAAAAGTAGGAAGCTGCTATTGGTCTGTAATGTGATAGAACCATTACATTTTGTAGGCCTGATTGCATGGGGGTATAGGTGAACAGTCTTTTCCTCTGTTAAAGAATGTCAAATGCAGTCATCGAACCCTCATCTAAGCACTCATGAAATTATCAGCACAGCCGCTTATCAACTACACTAACGCCCACCAGTGTTTTAAGACACAAATATGTCAAGTAATTTTACCACAGGGCCACAATATTTGTGGAAGGCTTCAGTTGATTAGAAAGAATGACAACATACAGTGCATCAAGAAGAACATTGACAAGGCTGCAATCACAAATGTGAATGTCCACTACTCTTAAACAATGTCACACAGACAAATGGCTGCAGCCATGAAACAAGACATCTATCCAGCCCCGACTGCCAGGACTTGTGCATCAATCAAATCTGCTCACTGTAGCTGCAGCAGCCCAGAACCATTAAATAGATTAAACAAATGACCCATGTACACTTACTGAGTTGTGATGGGTATACAGTGCTGGCCCCATACTTGTATTGACCACTGATCATTTGATGGGCAATGTGGTCAGTATCATACCAGTTGCCTTGACTTCCGAGTAAATCTCCTGGTAGCCATTTTAGGCTGAGTTGGCCTGGGAGCCCAGATCAATATTACAAATTTGTTTTGGTGAGCATTTGAAGACATCACCTCCACGCCGGCAAGCCAGTATGATAGTCAGTCCACTACCCTGGCTCCTGAACCATCAAGGACCATCACTCAAATACCTCATTTTGACTGGGAACTTGTAACAGGAACTACAAATCCACATTAAAAGTAGCCCAAAGCAGGGTTAATGTCAAAAGTAGAAATAATCAGCCCAATAGGCATCATTTGCGTTCCTTTGTCATCTGAGAGTCTGTCTCTGAGCACTGGGATGAAGTCCGTTGACAATGAGATACCTACAACCCTTGTAGGAAACATGACCAGCCTAGATTTGACCCCAGCTAGTCTAATTGTGCTGTGCTGAATCATGACCTTCTCCTTCCTTTTCTGTTTTTATTTCCCAATGGAGCATAGCCCCCCCCCACCTCCTCCACCCCTCACTCAAGCCAAGCCATTTAATAACTTGTTCATGACTGGCTGCATCTTGCAGCTTAAGGTTTCTATGGACTCAAGTGACCTTTATTTTACTGGCACCTTGCCATCTTGACAGATGACAGTTTGTTACACTGTGCTTCAAAAAGAGCATATTACTATAACCCATGGTGGGGACCAGGGATGGAGCTATGCCTCAATCAATCAATCATGTGCCATGCCGGAAAGCATGGGCGGTCATGACTCGCCATTTCACTCGATCACCAGCGTCGTGGATCAGCTCAGTTTTCCTGTCTCGTCCATGCCATGTGGCCAAGCCATCCAGGTATTTTCCTCTCAGTCTTCCTCTTGGTCTGTTCCCTTCGATCTTGCCAGTTGTCACTAAGTTCTCCAATCCATTTCTTCTCATAACATGTCCAAAAAATTGTGACTGTCTACGTCTAATTTCTCTAATCAATTTACAATTTTCATTTGTCTCCTGTAGTACTTGGTCATTGGTTTTTCTGTCTGTCCATGGTATTCTTGGCATTTTCCTCAGAAACCACATTTCTGCAGCCATCAGATGTTTTTCAGCTTGACTGCACATTGTCCAAGTTTCACACCCATACAAAAAAACAGGCTCTATGTATCCCCTCAACACTCTTTTTCTTGTTTCAATTGACATCTTTTTATTGGTCAAAATGTTTTTCATCTTGCTAAAGGCTACTTTAGCAAGATGAAAAAAATTCTGACCAAAGCTCAGATCCTGGGCTGAATGGTAGAGACCATGTGTTGCCCATGCAGCATGATCCCTCTCTCAGCCTAACTACACTTTACCCCAAAGGTAACACCAATTCATCTACTACTACTCAGGTAGTCAGTCTCAAGCGAAACCTCCTTAGTTGCCTTTTAATGACATTTTAAGACAGGTTACAGTGTTACTATTCCTTGCCTCCCTTGCAGACCACAATAACAGAAGACAACATTTTGTACATTTGTACAATATATACTAGTCTTACCCTTCCACTGCTTCCTTCAGGAACAGAATTTTTACTACACTCATTATCCCAAAACGTGTCTGAAAAATACAATAAAAACACAATTGTTACTATAATTATTTACTAGATTTCTGTCAGGTCTTAGTCAGATATAACAGTACATGGTACTATCTTTCTGTTAGCGCCAAATGTTTGGCGGCACTCACCAAACCCAACACCCCAAATTGTGCCAACAGCTTCGAGCGGAGAAGCACAATTGGGAAATTTAAGAAATGCAACATAAAGACTACATGCCATGGCAGGGAAGACCAAGCCCTAAGCCTTGGGCAGCAATAGGTCTAGTATTGAAGCTCCGACAAGCGGACAGTTAGAGCATAGCTTTGCTGATCTGGCAGCTTGTCTTGTTCCAGATGTACTAGTGTTACACTTTCTCTCGAATAAACTAGGCAGGCCGAGAGAGGGATCATGCTGCAAGGGCAACACATGGTCTCTACAATTCAACCCAGGCTTTGTGCTATAGAGAGGTATTAACTCCATCCCTGGTCCCCGCCTTGGGTTGTAGTTATTATGCGTTTTTTAAGCACAATGTAACAAACTATCCTCTGTCAAGACGGCCAGGTGCCAGTGCAATAGAGTATTTACTAGATAATTCTACACGTGCTTCAGAGAGCTTCACCTGACATCATCATGTTATAAGTGAATTACAATGAACTATTTGGTCAAGTCTTTGGCAGAGTAATTCAACAAGAATTTCTGTTAGGTTTGCTTTCCCCAAATTTTGATTTATTAGAATTTGAATACCATAAACTTCCAGAATAAATAACGAGTGCCTGGAACAGGTTTAGGAACGTAGAATTGTATATTAAAATATAAGAAGGAGGCAGTGTTCTTTAGTCATGCCATGAGAAGAGGGGCATTGAAAACATGATCAGTGGTAGAAGAGGCAGGAGCAGACTGAGATGCAATGCTGGATGGGATGGGGTGGTGGCATGGAGGAATATCATCAGTGGAAATGATCCATAACACCAGGGACTGAGATCTGTGGCGATGCATGAGCACCTCCATCAGTTTCAAGGCACATGATGATGATGATGGTGATCCCTTCTTTGACCCCGTGCCCAACAGGCACTGGCCAAGACCTTGGAGTACCTCTCAATGGTGCAACCTACCCACGGACTGGGCTCCCAGCCTGGATAATACTCCAAGGATGGCCATGTGTCTTCTTAGATGTGAAGCTCATGTATCAGACATTCAAACCCTGCTGGTGACCGAGCTTGGAGTGGGGGAGAAAAGCTCTGCAACACAATTCCCATAAAGATGATACTTCAGTACTGGGTAGGGAGAAATGTCACTAGCATTAGCTTGATAGAAGCAAATCCTTTTCAAGGCGCAGGCAACATTAATGCCAACGTACAGAACTCAAGAGTCACAATTGAGTTTTCTAGAGGTCTTGCAGCCAACAAACCATCTGATTCACCCCCAGTCTATCTGCAAGGCAATAGGTGCGTTATCTCTTTGAGCCTAATCCTTACCATTCCACTGTACATACCTGGGCAACTGGAATTTGCCATGCTATTTGAAGTGGAGCTCTTGAGGTACATTCTTCTTCTCCTGCCTTTCATCTCCCAACGAAGCATAGACTCATCAACCAACTCACACGAAGCCATGTGTTGACTTTTTCATGATAGATTGGATTTAGCTGCTAAAGTGTTCTACGAGATAAGGTTCTTGAGGTACAAGGGGACACACAATCTCCTCTACCACTACATGGTGCATGCATAGGAGAGGAGCAACTTCAGGTGCATAGTTGAAACTGACACCATGGTTGGCACAGATACAGAGATGAGAATTTACTCCATGGACTGTTAGTCGTTAGTGGCGGTTCTAACTTCACAGGCCACCTCATAACGTTCTGTTCCTGTGCCAGTGAATATCACACCTATGTGAAAAGTGGAACAGACAGTGCATACTCCAGCCTTCCCCTTCTCATTACATGCTTAAAGAATGCGGACTGTTTTATTCTGATGAGAGTAATGAATTCTCCTTGTGAGTTGATTTCTTGCAAGATATCTTCATTGTTCTTTCTATCTGTCTACAGTGCTCTCATCATTCTTCAATAAAACCACATCTCTGCAGTTCCTACATAATTTCTCACTTGTCTGCTAATTATCCACGATTCACTTCTATACATCAGGAGTGGCTCAATATAGCTTGCTAATTTTTATTCCCCATGATTCCATAGTATCATGTATTAATATAATTACTTTAGTGTCACATCCTTACTATTATTTTAATGTTATGGTTTATATTTTTTCCTCATCCTCTGTTTTTTGTAACTGTAACTGTATAAAGTTGACTTTGTGTTTTCCAACTGTTTAATGACAAAGGTGATGATTATGCAAAGAAATTGTATAAACTTGCCTTACCATGAGTAAAACATGCGTTGCCTTGTACAGCGGACACTTCTTTCGTTGCAGGTAACATGACAGCTCTGGCTTCCAATGAATCAGGAGCAAAAGAGATCCTAGACTCAAGACTACTAACAGCCAAAACAGACATTTCTTCCGAGTAGAATCAATGTAACCCCAACAAATCTGCAAAGCAAAACATGAATATATGATCAATCAATCAATCAATCATGTGCCATGCCGGAAAGCGTGGGCGGTCATGATTCGCCATTTCACTCGATCACCAGAGTCGTGGATCAGCTCAGTGGGAAATCTGGCTTACCAAATCACAATGTAATTCAAATATAATGTTATGTACATAAAGTTTTGTAAATTGATTAGAGAACTTAGATGTAGAGAGTACAGATTTTGGGGGTACATTATGAGGTAAAATAAACTCAATGACAACTGGCAGAATTGATAGGAAAAGAGCAAGGTGGAGGCAGTAAGATAAATAGCAAGGTTGGGCCACATGGCACAATTGGAACAAAAACACAGACCTGATCCAAGACTTTAGTGACTGTGTGAAATGGTAAAACATGACCACCCATGCTTATCGGACCAGCACATGATAATGATGAAATATCTATCATTTTCATCAGGCAAAAAGACACGGCAAATGGGTTTAACACCGGGTTTAGTTTACAATGAGTACACAGCAATGGGTTATATTATCAGGTACAGACTACAGAGATAGACCAACACAGAATACCACAACACGATGAATCCTTATAACTGAATTATCCACATATGTGCCAGCTCTGTAGCAAAGGGATTATGAATGGCATTCGTACCACTTTCAAAACATAGCTGCGGGCGATTTGGAAACAGATGACTTGCACTGGTTTTCATACAATGGCATGAGTGCAGGTCATTCAGAAAGCAATGACAAACTACTGAACCTAAACTTATCAAGAAATCACAAACAGCCAAAAATACTGGCGTTAACTGTGACGTCATGTAAAGGATATGCAACTAACATATTTTCTGTATATTGTGTATGTTGTGAGCGAAGTAAAATAGCTGATTGTTGTTAATGTCATCAACCTAATGTCGCCTAGGATCCCACCCTTCGGCCCAATACCATATATAGTGCTAGCTCCATATTTTACACACCAACTGGGACTTGATGGGTAATGTGGTCAATATCGTGCCAGATGCCTTTGCTTCCCATATTTTATGGTGGCTATTTTAGCCAGGTCAACTTGGGAGCTCAAGTCAATTTTTGTGAAAATCACTGCCTCAAGGAAGATTAAAAAACATGACCACTGTGCTGCTAGCCGTTACGCTATCCCACCCGTTACCACCAACACCCTACCCCACCTCACCCAATTAGTAAACAGTTGACAAAAAATACAGTGACACTACAATGTGTATGAAACCTTGCCCACGTAGCCACAAAATGATAAAACATAATATATTAACAATATGAATGCGACATTTCAATTAAATTTCAATCACCTTCATCAAGTCTAACAGCTCAATCACATAAAACATCACAGGCCATGGCCACGTACTCGGTCAAAGCAAATAAGTTGTATAATTACAAAGGGATTGTAAGTGACAAAATATATGTCTATGGTATGTGCCAAGTAGCAGGTGTGACGCAATAGAATAAATTATAAATAGCAGAGAATCCCAAAAACAAAACGCTAAGAAAACCAAGCACATGACGTGTCAACACAGAAACGTCATCAAAGATCATCAACATAAACAACAGTAGACTGACGTGGGAAATTCTACAGAGCTCGTGTTGATTTACGAAATATCAGTCGGCTTAACACAGGCTTTATACCGCATTAGTGGCTGAATTAGTAATTGGAATGGACGAAACATTCTGTGGACACAACGTGTATCGAAGCTATAAATAAACAGGCGGATAAACGCAGAATCTTGATGTCTGAAGATTGGCAGAAAGGACGTTGCAAAGATGGAGAGAAGGACGTCTGGACGAGCAAGGACATTATTTTATAATTCGAGTGTAGATGGCTTTGGACATGTTGCTAATATTCATTTTAATTATACTACTGCCCACCTGGTCAAAAGAGGCACAGTAGATCATTGTGTATTAATGTAAATGTTGCAAGCCTGAGCACTGCGGAGAATAAACAATGTTTTAACCTTCAAAGTCCATTGGAGTAGATTCCTTCTTCAGTTCAGGTTTGGCTTCTTGAATCTGCAGTTGACGACTGTTACTTACGAGTCATATTTGTTATAAAGTTATACTGTTGGAATTAATATTATTTGCCCCGAGATGTCGTTTGGCAGTATGTATAGTCCACACTGTCTTTAAAACTTATTTGCACAAATCTACATTTACAGCTGTTTTCTTATGCAAATGAATACAACACAACACTGGAGGAAAACACAACAAAAACATTTATAAAATAGCATGGCAGGAGACACAGACTTTCACCCAAGCATGTCTTCTTAGTGATTCCATGAGTTTGCTAAGGAAGATCGAGATGGGTTGGGCCAGAAGGTAATGGGTTGAATCTCTGAGGAGGTTAAGACTGACTAATGTCTTATACATTTTTGTGCCAGGGCACGCTGGTGTAAGAGAAAACACATGAGCAGATAGATCCTGAAATGCCCGCAGGGAGGCAGAATGAGTAAATGGCTCATGGGATGGATATACTCTGCAACTTTGGCCTAACTGTATGAATATCACGTTAAACTGGGTGAAGCTAGACTAGAGCACCCCAGGACTGCTACCTGGTCAAAAAAGCACGCTGTAGCCGGATGTGTTGGCCTACGGGTTTCGGCCCAAGGGCGCATAACAGACACACCGCAATCACATCTGAAAAAAACACTCCGGATGAACGAAAAGAAGAAGAAGACTAGAGCACCGTGAGGACAGCCAAAGGAGAATAGTCAACCAACACAGAACTGGTGAGGGAGATACTGAGGACAGGATCCAAACACTTATGGACTAATAGTTTGATGTGAAATGAGGATGACCTGATGACTAACTAAAAAATACCTACCAGTTCTTCATCTGTGCCTTTGTTTAAAATACAATATGTCTGCAGCAGAGACTTCTGGGGTGTGAGTTCTATTGAGTTCCTGCTATCTGCAATGAGAAATAATAATAAAACATGTGACGACTCAGCTTGGAATAGAGTCTCCTGCTTATTACAATACTTCGACATTTCAGCACTATTTCAACCTTGTTAATTAATGTAGTAATTAGAACCTGTGCTTTTGTATGGATGTGAAGCGTGGACAATGAGCAAACAGGCTGAAAAACTTATGATGACTGTGGAAATGTGGTTTCTGAGGAAAATGTAAAGAATACCATGGACAGACATAAAAACCAATGAACAAGTCCTAGAAGAAACAAATGAAAATCATAAACTGATTAGAGAAATTAGATGTAGACAGTCAACATTTTTTGGTCACGTTATGAGAAGAAATGGATTGGAGAATTTGGTGACAACTGGCAAGATTTAGGGGAAAAGAACAAGAAGAAGGCAGAGAAGTAAATACCTGGATGGCTTGACCACGTGGCATGGTCAAGACAAGAACACTGAGCTGATCACAACTCTGGTGATCGAGTGAGATGGCGTGACATGACCGTCCACACTTACCGGCATGGCACATGATGATGATGAATTATTCTGAGCATGACCATTAGAAATAGTACTAGAAAGCTCGAATAGTGAGATCCACACGTCAACTTTCACTTTTGCCCACGCTGGTCTGATACCAGACACGTACGTAGTTATACTAGACATAACTAGGGTTGTCAAAATACTGATGAGAAAATGAAATCATGATAGGATTAATGTAATCCAGCAGTAATCATACTGTTTAAGATAGCGCTATTGTGCTGCACTTTGAGATAATCATGCTATAATCTCCCATGAGAATGAGTGATTATGTGTTCATGTACATTCTAATCCTTTTAATAATTATATTCATCAACAAACTCAATGGAGATGTTAACAACCTGAAGTTGGTTGCTGCTTGCTGTAAAAAGTAGCCTCGTTGACGTCTACAGGTGTAAACAACGAAGATTGTTTTTCACATACCAAATTTCCTCTTCTTCTTCTGTCCTACTGTTTTGCCTTGAAATGTCACAGACAGGAGGTAGATTTAATTTTCTGTTTTTTTTTTTGCTTATCGTGTTGCATGCGCTAATGTTATATTTGATTTCTTTTACTCCATCTAGCCAAGTCTTCCTGGGTCATCCTCTCACCTTGTATCCAGCTGTTCTCATGTAGAATGCTCTAACCGCTGGTTTATTTTGTTCCATTCTAGCTAAATGTCCAAATCATTTAATTCTTTGGTGATCTATCAAGTCAGTTATCAATTTGTTCTCTACATTTGTTCTTAGTTTCTCATTTGTCTCTCTATCTCTTCTTCTTTTTGCAGCTGCATTTCTTACGCATTTCAAATCACTTGATGTGATTTTATAAGTGTGTGTTTCGAGTACAATCCATGTCTGGCACTGGTAAAAGTGCTGGGACAAATAAAGCATCTATCAGCTTCTTATGTTCTTATCATAGGAATAAAATGTATCCGTGTGGAAACCAGTTTATAACTGGCATATTAAATAGTTCACGAGGTTAGGAAGATTGTGAGAGTGGAAACAAATGCCATCATAGAGTATTTTATAATGAAGACAATATCACATGCTCTTGAACACTGTCAATAATAATAATAATAATAATAATAATAATAATAATAATAATAATAATAATAATAAATGTTTATTATTATACTCAAAGTATCAAGAAGAGATAAGATCAGAAATGAAGAAATCAAGACTAAAGTGGGGGTTATAGCTGCACTAGATTTTATTACAAGGCAGCAAGTCAAATGGTTTGGCCATGAAAGTAGGTTACCAACTAACAGTATACCACAACAAGCAATGATGTACAGACCAGAGGGAAGCAGAGGAAGAGGCCGACCACGTAAACGATGGACGCAGGGAATAACAGAGTCCATGGGAATATCGATACATGAAGCCCATGAGCGGGCACTCTCCCGCTGTTTTTACTTCACCTCGACACCACAAGGTACAAGAGGAACATGATGAGATGAGATGAGATAAGATGAGATGAATCAAAATAATCATAATAAAAATGAAACAGTATAACAGCCAGTGCCTTAATGGTAGAACAGTATATTCCCCATAGCAAATATCAATTGCCACATCAATAATTAATATTAGTGAGTCATGTAGTATTGATTTGTTTATATTCCCTATGCCTTTATAATGCATAATTTTATATTGTTGTTGTTGTTCTTGGTTAGCCTCATCAGTGATGTATGAATGAAATAATGTTGCTTGCTTGCTTGTGTTCGTTGGCTTGAGCTCCAACGCGAAGTCCTGTATGTCGGATGAAGGCATCCTGTTGTCCAACATCAGTGTGATGTCATACAGGACCTGAGGTTTGCATGAGTATCCATTGTCCCATGTCTGGCTTATTGGTGTGCAGACTAGTGGTTCCTCGCCGTACAGGCAGACACTCTCCGACTTCGGAGGAATCTGTGATCCTACTGACTTTAGCCATGACCCCGAAGGGACCTGTTGCCCAGGACGCTGGGCGAGGACCCGTCAATAGGTCTTGGCCAGTATATAACCCGGCCCTGGTGCCTTGGAAACACCTCCGCGTCCCATGAAATAATGTATAAAAGAGAATGATAGAAGGGTAGAATATTAGACAGCCTGTGTGTCAAATCCTTAACCCTTTAAAAATAATGTTTGTCTGTTCGTCTGTTCATTTGCTCATCTTTACTCAAGCTCCCCCCATCTACAAGACTGTCACGCTGTCAATGGTTGTTTGACAGAATACTGGCACCTTGCCGTCTTAACAGATGATAGTTTTGTTACATTGTACTTCACAAAAGGCGCAATAACTGCAACCCATTGCAATAGTAAATATGACTGATAGACCAATATGTGCGGTAAACGTTCCTCCACAATGGGTGCATGTGAACACAGTCATTTCCACCATCACGTATCATCTGACGTCTCACACACTCAGTGTGTGAACTATCGGCAATCACTGTCTCCTTTGTCTTTATTCCATTTCTGATCTTTTCTCTCCAAGTAACACGATCAGTGGCAACTTGCTCCCAAGTGCAATATCAATGCTTGTATCAATTATGTCCCGCTTACACGTTTTTGTACTGTAGTAGAGGCTGACCCCTTGAAAACCACAAAATGGAACTTCTGTCATTTTGTTACCCTTTATTGAGACATACAGCCTGTGTGCTTGAAAGTGTGATCCTGGAAAGAGGGATGGTGTGCTTGATGCTGTCAACTGTCCAGAGTAATGAGAATATACAGAGGTCAGCATGACCAAATGGATAAGAGTCCTCTTAAATGTCCAGTGTGCTGATGCTGAGGTAGTGGTTCAACGCTTACACCGGTCAGTTGGACTAAAATGTTGATCCTTGACTTGGGGACATAAATTACAAGTACCTCTGAAGTCGGAGTGGGTTCTCCTGATGCTGATGATGATGATGAGGAACACTGATAATAGGGAAAGCTAATACACACACTACAATCAGTCCAGGGCACTGGAAGTAATAGCACGTGTATAGACTATGCCTGAGTTCAAAGCGAGCGAATGCCAAAAAAACCATATGAGAATGTACAGTATCAGTTAGTTAGTTAGTCGACAGATCATCCTCGTTGCACATCGGACCATTCAGTCCATAAGTGCTCGGATCCCCTCCTCAGCAAATCCCGCAGCGTGTAGCGGCTAACGACGCCAGTTCTGTGTTGGTTTATCAATCTTCTTTGGCTTCCTGCGTAGTGTTCTTGTTTGGCCACCCCTCTTTTAATTTGCTGCTCTCGCAGTCTGGCCATTGTTGTAGATTCACAGTCATCACTTGGTTCTTGCAAAAGTCTCACTTCTCGTAGAGCATTCAGAATGTCAGCCTGGTCCATGGCGCGTCCGCCCTCCACAGTAGCCTCACCTGCGAGCTTGTCAGCCCGCTCATTTCCTTGTACTCCCGCATGACCTGGCACGAAGATGAAACTAATCTTTGCCAGCCGAGACCGCTCCAGAGGCAGCAACCATTCTCTTCGGATCGACCCCTCCTCTATCCTCTTGATCATGTTCATTGAGTCGCTAAGGAAACAAGCCCTAGTGAATGTCTGTGTCTCGAGCCATGTTATTGCTTTACTTACTGCCATGACTTCCATGGTCAGGCTACTTGTGGTTTCAGTGAAAGCACCAGAGTCCTCCTTCACAATTCTCCCTCCGGCCCGAGCTGTAAAGGCCCATGAGCTTCTCACATGTCGGACGACCGACCCATCTGTGTAGATGACCGCGTCACTGTCTAGCGAATTCTCGAAAATCAACGCTTGTACTTCAGCCTCCACAGCAGCCGGATTTTCTTATCTGGATTTTCTATCTAGTTGGATGCAAACTGAAAAGGATGTGCAGAAGTCTGTTGGCACTTGCACCCACTCCTCGCCAGGTTCTAAGTCCTCAAGTGAACACACCTGTTGAAGAATGTCTTCGACTTGACCCATCCACGACCGTCCTCTTTTTAACCTGCTGCCCTTCACCTTCCTAATTTCACTATGCAGTGGATGCTGTGTGTTTGCGTTAATTCTGAGGTAGGCGCGTGCCCTGCAAACTTGCATTCTCTCTTCAATGGTTGGAAAATCAAGAAGGTAGCGCATCGCCCTGCATGCTGTATCTCTTGTACATCCAAGAATAATGCGCATAGCTTCATTCTGTATCCTTTCCATCCTTTCTATCTGCTTATGGCTGAGAGTCAGGATTGCCATTGCATACTCCAAAACAGACATGACCAGCCCCTCGTACAGAAGACATAGATGGCGCTGCTCACAGTTTGCTGCCGCCATCACCCGCATCGCTGCCAAGCCCCGCTTGGCCTTTGTTATCACCTGGTCTATGTGCACATTATAAGCAAGGCTTCGATCAAACCGTATCCCCAGGTAATTCATTGCCTGCGTTCTTTCCACCGTCTCTGAACACAGCATTACAGTTGGTGTTGGATTGTTGACAATATGATTATTCAACGAGAACCAAGTCACTGTTGCCTTTGTTGGGTTGACCATTGCCCCAGCTTCATCACACCAAGTATGTACAGTATCAGTAAGATTTGCTACCCAAGAACAGAATGGCAGACCTGTAAAGTTCTCACTTACATGGTAAAATGTCATGAACCATTTACTAGAAATGTGTATTAGGGCTGTTGTGGTTCTCATCTCATCTCATCTTGTTCCTCTTGTGCCTAGTGGTGTCGAGGTGAAGTATAAACAGCAGGAGATATTCCCATGGATTCTGCTATTCCCTCCGTCCATCGTTTACGTGGTCGGCCTCTTCCTCTGCTTCCATCTGGTATGTACATCATTGCCTGTTGTGGTATACTGTTAGTTGGTAACCTAGCTGAATGGCCAAACCATTTGACTTGCTGCTTTCTAATAAAATCTAGCTCTGCTATAACCTCCACTTTAGTCCTGATTTCTTCATTTCTGATTTTCTCTCTTTTTGATACACTGAGTATTCGTCTCAGGAGCCTCATTTCTGTTGTTATTGTTCTTTTCTCTGTTTCTGTCATTGTCCAGGTTTGGCATTGACAGCATAGAGTTGGTAGGAATATTGTGTTGTAAAGTGCTTTCTTAGTAACTATTAATACATGTTTGTTCTTTAGTATTGGTGCCATTTGTCCAATGAGCTGGTTTGCCTTATTGAAACTATTTTCAATCTCATCTTCTGATTTGCCATTTGATGATATTATACCTCTTAAGTACTTGAAGTTCTTTACTTCTTTCAGGTGGTGTTCTTTCAGGTGAATCGTTGTTGTTTCTTCTTCTTAGATCATAGCTGTTGAGGTTGTTGTCCTTTAAATGTCATGTTGCTGGAGCACAGATGGGTCAGTTTCTTAAAGGAGTGGGCATTAATTTCAGTTCCAGTATGGTATTCCTGTGGTATTCCATTGTGATGCTCCAGTGCAGGTGCCGGATTACCTAGATTAGCCTGGATGTCTCAGGAGCTGTGTGCAACCCAGAAGTGACTGATGGCTGAATACCAGAAATCAGAATGTAATGGAAAGTGGTTTAGCCCACCATCTGCAGCCGAAATCAACGAACCATTATTATCCCACAAATTATTAACAACAGTCTGGCCCCATGATAAAACATTATCTCTAAAAGTAATCCTATTTTTCTTCAACAGTTTTTACTAAAAGTGACTTAAATTATTAGTCCTTTAGTATTTACTATTTTACTTTAATAATTTAGGACGTCCCGAAACCGAAAAGGACCTGACTGGTGGTACATGATGATGATGAGGCTCTACCAACTTATCCATCCATCATGTGCCATGCTGATAAGCATGGGCGGTCATGTTTTGCCATCTCACGTGATCACCAGCCCACTTTTGGCGTACCTCTGTTGAACACAAGTGTTCTCCTCCTATCAGGGGTAAGTATTACCTGTCATGGATCAGCTCCGTGTTTATATCTCGACCATGCCATGTGGCCAAGCCATACAGGTATTTACTTCTCAGTCTTCCCCTTGGTCTGTTCCCCTCGATCTTGCCAGTTGTCACCAAGTTCTCCAATTCATTTCTTCTCATAACATGCCCAAAAAATGTTGGCTGTCTACATCTAATGTCTCTAATCAGTTTACGATCTTCATTTGTTTCTTGAAAGACTTGTTCATTGGTTTTTCTGTCTGTCCATGGTATTCTTTGCATTTTCCTCAGAAACCATATTTCCACAGCCATCAAATGTTGTTCAGCTTGCCTGCTCATTGTCCATGCTTCACATCCATATAAAAGTACAGATTCTATGTAGCATTTCAACACTCTTTTTCTTGTTTCAATTGATACCTTTTTATTGGTCAGTATGTTTTTCATCTTGCAAAAGGCTACCTTCGCCATGGCAATTCTTGTTCTAATCTCTTCAAGGCATCTCCCATCAGATGTTATGACTGTTCCGAGATTGCTGTACCGATTCACTTAAGAATATGCCCATTTACTTGTATATTACATTGTGGTATTTCTTCCTTCCTAGTGACGACCATAATCTATGTCTTCTTACAATTCAATTCTAACCCTAGTTGTTCACTGTGTGCAATAACCGCATCTACTAAATTTTGCAGGTCCTGTTCATTTCTGCAATCAAGACTGTATTATCTGCATATCTAATGTTATTGATGTATCCTCCCCCAATGTTGAATCCTTCCAGGGAAAAAAGATCTGGAGACATTACACATCTGTCTCACACCTCTCTTAACCCTTTAGCAGGTGAAACGTCCGTTTCCGTCCTTACGCTTAAACGGGCAAACCGCCCCAACGCGCCTGTGACTATTATGCATTGTAAAAGTGTGATCTCTCGACTTTCCGATACTTCTGATGGCTACTTTCGCTTTCACCGATAGCTTGACAACGTGGCCGCCATTTGCAAGCGCCTACTATGAATTTGAACAGAGTTTTTAAATAGTTTTTGGGGTTTTTAAGCTTCGTTTTTCTTGATCCCTGCCCCTCTCCATCTGGTTTCACACATTCCTAATATATTAATATTCTCTCTTCCCATTTCTTGTTTGATGTTATCCAATTTTCCATTTGCATTCATTGTTCTGACATTCCAGGTTCCTATCTTTAATGATAATAATCTTTTGCACCTAGTAGCCTGCTGATGGTCTGGAGTCAACTGGTGCACATGACTATCCCTACTGGGCGAGGCTGCTCCAATGGAGCACCCATTTACGCCATTTCTCTGAATGTTGATTATATCGCAAAACATAATGTTCTTGGCATATGTGAAAAAAGTAGTTTGCCATTGCTTTCCTTCTTAGCAGTGACCATACTGGTCAATGAACATAGCCATTATTGTCTCCTTACAAAAGAGATCCGCTGCCTACCATCGTGAAGCTGGAGACCATAACCCACAACTATCAGTCAGCTGGAGACCATAACCCACAACTATCTGTCGGCTGCTCTTCAACCTCATCCACCACCTGCACCCATGGCTTCACATAACCCTGATCGGGGTGGGGGGGGGGGGATAAACGGGTACTACCGTACTCCACCTTGTCCAATGGTGTCCCGTAGGCTAGCGGAGGAAAGGGGGAACCTTACCTCTCCTCTGATAGGGGATACCCCCTACCCCGCCACCCCCGATGTCGATGATATCGCTCAAAACATAATCATAATGTAATGTTCACAGTTCACACATTTATTCACAACACTATCTAACTTATCTTACGGTCATATTCTAGTCACGGAATGAAACAACACTGCTATAAAAAGAATCCAAAGAAAGAGCGAATTAAGAATCTGAGTCAAACTGATATACGTCGTATACGATATCAAAATAAATACGAACAGTCCGAACAGAAATTATTAAAATTGAAAACAAAACTCAAAAGTACACTCGAGTGACTTGACGACAGTACATAATTGATGGCATTTCTTACCTGTCCGGCTGTTCATATTTGTCACAGTAGATGCGGAATCTCATAATGTTTTATCTCATAGCTGTGAGTTACTGGAGTTGACAAACCGTAACTGAACAACAACACATCGCCCGAACAAACAGCATCAACAAGAGAGCCCAAGTTCTGTCACCTCGCCAAAACTTTCCCGTCTGCTCCGCTCAATGAAAAACTGTCACCTCGACTTTGTACACTACTCCCTGACCGTCAACATCGCAACGGATCAATGTTTCCTAGGTATGCCACGAGAAGTGGTACGCATTTTAAGGGGGATATAATACCTGATTCTGCAATATTTGCTTATTTAAACAAAAGAAAAGTGGCGTTATGAACTGGTGTAGACATTAGAAGGGATTCAAACAAGAACTATAATATAATCAGCTGAGAAACGTTTCCCTTGTACAAGTATATCATATCCTCGTACTAGATTTTAGTTCCGGCATATCAAATGATAATGAAACAACTTCAAGCTAGCTTTGTTCCGGGATTGTTTCTGACCTCTTCTATAGGCTCTCTCTCTCTCTCTCTCTCTCTCTCTCTCTCTCTCTCTCTCTCTCTCTCTCTCTCTCTCTCTCTCTCGCTACCTATCTACCTACCTACCTCCTGTCTGTCTGCCTCTCTCTCTCTCTCTCTCTCTCTCACACACACACACACACACACACACACACACATATGCACACATGAAGAATTATATACAAATATAAGATCCCCAACCAGAACCTTCACCGGCCAACTAAAACGCCGACGTCTCATTCAATCAGTGCCCAAGTGCTGTAAGCGTACATTTCATTAACCACAGAACAGACACCGGACACACAGTGGTCACTCTATGAGACTGTAAGAGCTATGGAATGTTATCGCAACCGGAAAGACTGAAGGTGATGGAGACTGTAGTCGACAGAGGGAGAACACGCCGGGTGGTCTGGCAAACAGGGGCAGCCTTGGGCTGAGAGGTTACGGCGTTAGCCTCAGGACCAGAAGGTACGTGTTCGATCCCTGCATGGGGCTGGGCAATTTTCCAAGAACCACTGGTATCTAATATCACACGTCTCCCTGATCTCTTGGGTAGTGTGGTCGGATACCTATCCTTTGCGGATAAGGGTGGAAAACAGAAAGTCCGCTGAGCAAGTTGTACATATTAAAATTCCCACGATAGTTGGAAATCGCAGAGTAGGCCGTAACTTTTCCCTGATCTGGGAAAATTCTTAGCAAAAGTAAACCTGCACTTACGGGTAGTTAGTGTTCGTTACCTCAGATGGAATCTGAGTAAAGGGAGCAAACCTTGCACAGCTGCACGCAGTCGGACATACTGACCTTTGAATTGCATAACTTGGTTTGACACACTTCCATCGAAAGAGGCGCGAAGGAAAGGAAGAGGAAGTTTGGCATAGTCTTGCCGAAGACAATCAGCGGTCGAACTTATCAGGAACACAAAACAGATGTTTGTGACATATTCGGTGTTGAGAGGTAGTAGAAGTGCATGGGGGTTCTTAGAAAAGGCTAATGGTCGACGTTTGTTGCAGGAGAGCCTGGCATATGATACCACAATATCTAGCTTAAGAATGGAGGTGGAGGCAGTCAGTGCAGCTTTCCGCTGGATGGAGAATATGATATACACACATCGTGATTGTAACTGACTCAAAAAGCAAGCTGAGTAAGGTGAGGACAGGCAAGCGTCGTGCAGAGTAGCTTGCTTCGCTTCGGAGGTCACGGGTGGCAAGCATCGTCTGGATCTTTTCTCCGGGGCATGCTGGTGTGCTGGGGAATGAACAGGCAGACAGATTGGCTGGCTCTGCACAACTTGGTGGAGTATTGATGCATGATAAGGTAGACGTGGTTGCGGCCTTGTGGGAGCACGTGTACACCTCGGAGGAGCAAATGGATCACCATGGTCTGGCAAGAATGCGACAGCGAGGAGTGACGAGGGGATCTGGCCGATGCTCGACGATTAGAGGAAAGGCCAGACGAACGTATAATCAGATTGCTGCTGATACTATTGGGATTGGAACTCTTCGTTGGCTTCTGAGGATGGGGACGGAGCGCTTATGGGAATGCCCCGAATGCTGTGATGTCGGTTCCTAAATCAATCAATCAGTCAATCCTGTTTTGATAAAGACTGGTCGAAACATTCGTCCGTGTGTATGTGTGTTTGTGCGTGCGACGCGAGCATTCACTCGCGCGCGCGCGCGCGTGTGTGTGTGTGTGTGTGTGTAAGGGAGAGGGGGTTTGTTTCCCCTCCGTATACCTTGCTAATTCTATTTTGTCTTTTATTTTGGACATAGGTCTAACTTCCGGGTTGCCAGATCTTGTACCTAAAAAACCGGGACGTTTCTCTTAGAATAGAAAATGTTGCACAAATTAATATTGCCAGTCATCATCACCATCATGTGCCCTGCCAGCTAGCGTAGGCGTTCATGTCTCTCCACGGATCTCTGTTCACGGTGTTCCTGATCACATCTATTGATGATAATCCTCCATGCTACCTTCTCAAACCATCCAGCATCATTTCTCACTGCTTGCCTGTGCCTCTTCTCCCACTAATCTTTCCAGTCTTTACGATGTTTTCCAGTGCTACTTTTCTCATCACATGACCAAAGAACGTTGTTTGCCTCTTTCTTATAGTTAAATATATAATGTTCTCATTTCATTAATCTCGTCCAGGCAATCGTTGTTAGTTAATCTGGTTGTCCAAGATATACACAACATACGTCTTAGGAACCACTCCCGGCTGATTTCAAGCTCTTCCTAATTTGTTCATACTTAGTCTTAGTCTTAGTCGTTGGATCTTTCATTCCTGTTCTATTATTCACTGCCATAGATCAAACAAGCTTATGTATAACATATCAATACTCCCTTTCTGACACTCAATAACAGTGACTTATTGCATAAGATTTTTTTTTATCTTCTGAAATGAAGCTTTTGCTTGAAAAAGTCTGCATTTAATCTAAGACACAAGTTAAACGGTTCTACCGACTGAAAATCAAGAGCGAGTTTAATTTTGTTTTTTCATGTAAACAGAATAAAACAGGAACAAATGGGCGACTCAAAGGCATTTTAGTGGACAGTGATTTATTTCAATTAAAAACCGGGACTGTCTCGGAAAACCAGGACGTTTGTCAACCCTAGTCTAACTACTGGTTGCGGAACGTTTTGGCTCAAAGTACTGGAGGAAATATTGTTTAATGGCGTGCTTTTTGATGTGGCCAGAAATAGTTCACGTATTTACCCGGACATTCTTGGAGAAACTACCAATAATATCCTTCTTTCTAAAACCTATTTATAACCTACAAACAAGTTTTAAAAGTTCGGTTATCAGATACAAATTTAAGCTAGCAGAGGTCATAATGATATGCGTCATTTGATTCATTAGGCGACAGAAGTAAATATACTGAAAGGAATAAAAAAGATAGTGTCCTGAATGTTTCTGTGTGCTGATGACAGGGACAGGGTAGAGGGTTCATCCCTTACACCGGTTAGTTGTACTTACAAAGTTTACCACTCGTTCAAAAAAACAATGGCAAACTTTTATTTTTGTTTGCATATCCTTTACCTGACATTACTGTCAACATCAGCATCTTTCAGCTGATTGTTGATTTCTTGGCAAGATTACGCTCAGTAGTTTGCCATTGCTTTCTGAGCGACCGGCTCACATACCCCGAAAGTTACTGACGTGGAGAGAACCGCTACCGATTCTCGCGCGATGTCACGTTACTTACGAGAACATACGAGATTACGGAGAAAGTCGTGTAACCTCTAGACCAGGGAGGCCGGCAATGGCAAACTACTGAATGTTAAATTGCTAAGAAAATCAACATGTTGTTGATCGCAGTCATGCAAAGGGACAAGAGAGATGTTTTTTTTTTTTTTAATTTTGAATGTTAGTTGCATGTCCTTTACTGGACGTAGCAGTCAACCCCAGCATTTTTGGCTGTTCGTGATTTCTGGGCAAGTTTACGTTCAGTGGTTTGCCATTGTTTCTGAACCTATTGAATGTATTAACTCTTAAATGTCGGGAGGCCATTTTTGGGCGGATAATGGCAAGCATTATGGTTGTGCACTCCTTTGTTGACATTTTTGTTTCATTTTGTAGGGAGACCCGGGTTCCTTCCCTCGGTAACGTGTGGGATTTTTTTTTTCTGTCGGGGACAAAAATAAAATCCTAACCTGCACAGTTCGCGGCGACTGCATTAGCCAGGCGGCCTTAATTTCTCAGGCTCAAAGACCCCTCTGCCATGCACCTCAAGGTACTATATTGGCAGTAAATGACAATGTTTTTTTTTAAATGACAGTTTGTCTTGGTTACATATTTTAAATATCCATTTTATTACCACTTATTAAAATAATGTCTTCCCAAATTAGCATCAAAGTGAATGGAACAAATCTGGAACAAGTTAATGTATTTAAGTGCGTGGGTACTTTTAAAACAGCAGGTGGGAGATATATTAAGGAAGTTAAATGTAGAATAGCCCAAGCAAAAGCAGTATTTCCCTATACGAAGAATATTCTTTGCAGTTTATCTGTGTTAATCGAAGTGAGAAAAGGAGTTTTTAATAGCTAATCCTGATGTAAGGAAGTAAATCATGGACAATTAGTAGATAAATATTGAGCACAACCCACTACTGGCAACGCTGATCGTATTCTGGTATGAACCTAAGGCCTATCCACGTCAATATGGAAGCACTATACTCGAGTTTCGCTCTCGTTTCAGCTCGTCAGTAGTGCATATCCCTGACCGGATCCGGAAACAAGCCCCGGATCACTGGCGCGTGAAGCGGGTGTGTAACCACGCGGCACACACTGGACACGCCAAATTATCACAACAAAACATAACAACGTTACCTATCGTAGGCTATGCTCAAGATTGCCCAATCGTCGCGACTGACGTCCGTCAATCGATGTGGACCCGAACGATCAGGACTTTTCACTGGCAAGGAACACCAGCCTCCTAAAATCCAGTGAGCAATAATCACATCCACCCACACACCCCACCAACCAAACATACATCACCAACCAACACACACATCTCCCAACCACACACATTCCCCCACCGACACCCCCCCCCATGAATATACACATCCCCCACACACTCCCCAACACACTCACCCACACACATATTCCCCACCTACCAACATCCATACATCCCCTACCCGCCAACACCCACACATACCACTACCCACCACTACCCACACAAACACACACCCTCTCCCACACATTCCTCACCCACCCACATATTCCACACCCACACACGCCCCAACCATACACTCATCCCTCCACCCACACACACCTCCCCATCCACCCACTCATTTCCGCAACTCACACATCCTCCACCAACCCACACTTACTACTCCTCCCCACCCACACTTAAAAGTCGCTTAAAAGTCGACAGGGTCGACTTCATTGCACCGGGTTTTATCCCATATGGCTCGGTCTCTTTCCGCAGCGCGGAAAGCGTCGCACAAAGCACGAACTCTGTAGCTTTTAGCGACGACCCACAGGAGTCTCCGAAACATTTAACTCGTAAACCGAAGGGTGCGGCCCGGAATCGAACCCACAACCATCGGATCACAAGTCAAACGGCTTGACCACTTCGCCACAGAGACTCCCAACCCTCCCCACCCACACATCTCCCACCACACACACACATCCCTCATCCGCATACATCTCCTCACCCACACACACATATCCCCGCACACACACACACCACATCCCCCACACTTCTTCCACACACACACACACACACACACACACACACACACACACACACACACACACACACACACACACACACACACACACACAGTGGATAGGTAGAGAAGTGGTTGAATGGGTAGCCAAATAAGTTAGGTAGGTAAGTAGTGTGTGAGAGAATGGGCGGGCAGGTATGTAAACATGTACAGACAGGCAGACTGACTTATCTTTTTTTGGCGCTCGCTCGCTTTGAACTCAAACGTAGTCCATACACACTATTTATAGTAGTGATGGACTGAATTTTGCGTGTGGATTAGCTTTCCTTATTAACAATGTCCCTCGCCATCAGGCGAACCCACTCCGACTTCAGAGGTACCTGTAATTTACGTCCCCAAGTCAAGGGCGACAGGTCAACATTTTTTTTTTTTTTTGCTGTCCGGTGTAGGGGTTGAACCGCTTACCTCGGCATCAGCACAACAGATGTTTAAGAACACACGTTATTATCCATTCGTCCATGCTGACCTGCGGTTGACATATTACGTAATAACAGATATATAGGGAGACAGACATACATTCAAATAAACATAATTGAGTTGAGTTAAGAACAGACATCACTGCACAAATAAACATATATTGAGTTGAGATAAGAACAGACATCACTGCACAAATAAACATAATTGAGTTGAGTTAAGAACAGACATCACTGCACAAATAAACATAATTGAGTTGAGTTAAGAACAGACATCACTGCACAAATAAACATAATTGAGTTGAGTTAAGAACAGACACCACTGCACAAATAAACATATATTGAGTTGAGTTAAGAACAGACATCTCTGCACAAATAAACATATATTGAGTTGAGTTAAGAACAGACACCACTGCACAAATAAACATATATTGAGTTGAGTTAAGAACAGACACCACTGCACAAATAAACATATATTGAGTTGAGTTAAGAACAGACACCACTGCACAAATAAACATATATTGAGTTGAGTTAAGAACAGACACCACTGCACAAATAACATATATTGAGTTGAGTTAAGAACAGACACCACTGCACAAATAAACATATATTGAGTTGAGTTAAGAACAGACACCACTGCACAAATAAACATATATTGAGTTGAGTTAAGAACAGACACCACTGCACAAATAAACATATATTGAGTTGAGTTAAGAACAGACACCACTGCACAAATAAACATATATTGAGTTGAGTTAAGAACAGACACCACTGCACAAATAAACATATATTGAGTTGAGTTAAGAACAGACACCACTGCACAAATAAACATATATTGAGTTGAGTTAAGAACAGACACCACTGCACAAATAAACATATATTGAGTTGAGTTAAGAACAGACACCACTGCACAAATAAACATATATTGAGTTGAGTTAAGAACAGACACCACTGCACAAATAAACATATATTGAGTTGAGTTAAGAACAGACATCACTGCACAAATAAACATATATTGAGTTGAGTTAAGAACAGACACCACTGCACAAATAAACATATATTGAGTTGAGTTAAGAACAGACACCACTGCACAAATAAACATATATTGAGTTGAGTTAAGAACAGACATCACTGCACAAATAAACATATATTGAGTTGAGTTAAGAACAGACATCACTGCACAAATAAACATATATTGAGTTGAGTTAAGAACAGACACCACTGCACAAATAAACATATATTGAGTTGAGTTAAGAACAGACATCACTGCACAAATAAACATATATTGAGTTGAGTTAAGAACAGACATCACTGCACAAATAAACATATATTGAGTTGAGTTAAGAACAGACATCACTGCACAAATAAACATATATTGAGTTGAGTTAAGAACAGACACCACTGCACAAATAAACATATATTGAGTTGAGTTAAGAACAGACACCACTGCACAAATAAACATATATTGAGTTGAGTTAAGAACAGACATCACTGCACAAATAAACATATATTGAGTTGAGTTAAGAAACAGACATCACTGCACAAATAAACATATATTGAGTTGAGTTAAGAACAGACATCACTGCACAAATAAACATATATTGAGTTGAGTTAAGAACAGACATCACTGCACAAATAAACATATATTGAGTTGAGTTAAGAACAGACACCACTGCACAAATAAACATATATTGAGTTGAGTTAAGAACAGACATCACTGCACAAATAAACATATATTGAGTTGAGTTAAGAACAGACATCACTGCACAAATAAACATATATTGAGTTGAGTTAAGAACAGACACCACTGCACAAATAAACATATATTGAGTTGAGTTAAGAACAGACACCACTGCACAAATAAACATATATTGAGTTGAGTTAAGAACAGACACCACTGCACAAATAAACATATATTGAGTTGAGTTAAGAACAGACATCACTGCACAAATAAACATATATTGAGTTGAGTTAAGAACAGACATCACTGCACAAATAAACATATATTGAGTTGAGTTAAGAACAGACATCACTGCACAAATAAACATATATTGAGTTGAGTTAAGAACAGACATCACTGCACAAATAAACATATATTGAGTTGAGTTAAGAACAGACACCACTGCACAAATAAACATATATTGAGTTGAGTTAAGAACAGACACCACTGCACAAATAAACATATATTGAGTTGAGTTAAGAACAGACACCACTGCACAAATAAACATATATTGAGTTGAGTTAAGAACAGACACCACTGCACAAATAAACATATATTGAGTTGAGTTAAGAACAGACATCACTGCACAAATAAACATATATTGAGTTGAGTTAAGAACAGACATCACTGCACAAATAAACATATATTGAGTTGAGTTAAGAACAGACATCACTGCACAAATAAACATATATTGAGTTGAGTTAAGAACAGACACCACTGCACAAATAAACATATATTGAGTTGAGTTAAGAACAGACATCACTGCACAAATAAACATATATTGAGTTGAGTTAAGAACAGACATCACTGCACAAATAAACATATATTGAGTTGAGTTAAGAACAGACATCACTGCACAAATAAACATATATTGAGTTGAGTTAAGAACAGACACCACTGCACAAATAAACATATATTGAGTTGAGTTAAGAACAGACATCACTGCACAAATAAACATATATTGAGTTGAGTTAAGAACAGACATCACTGCACAAATAAACATATATTGAGTTGAGTTAAGAACAGACATCACTGCACAAATAAACATATATTGAGTTGAGTTAAGAACAGACATCACTGCACAAATAAACATATATTGAGTTGAGTTAAGAACAGACATCACTGCACAAATAAACATATATTGAGTTGAGTTAAGAACAGACATCACTGCACAAATAAACATATATTGAGTTGAGTTAAGAACAGACACCACTGCACAAATAAACATATATTGAGTTGAGTTAAGAACAGACACCACTGCACAAATAAACATATATTGAGTTGAGTTAAGAACAGACATCACTGCACAAATAAACATAATTGAGTTGAGATAAGAACAGACATCACTGCACAAATAAACATATATTGAGTTGAGTTAAGAACAGACATCACTGCACAAATAAACATATATTGAGTTGAGATAAGAACAGACATCACTGCACAAATAAACATATATTGGCATGCGAACAGATAGACAGATACAGAGAAAGATAGAAACATACATACAGATAGACAGATGATGTAGTCTACCGTAAGCAAATTTAAATTACCTACATTTCGAGGATTCAATTTGTAAGTAGTCTGAACATGTAAATTAAATAAAATGTAAATTTGATGAAAACATATTTCAAAGTTATCTTCCATAATTTGCGCACATATCAGCAAATTTATCCCCATAAAAACTTTCGCTAATTTTCGTTAAAATTGTAACAGGTCGCATCAATTTTATAGCCATAATTTTCAGAGTTATGAATATCGCTTGGTGTTAAGTACATCGTATATTGTACCTAGCAAGCAATTAAAACGTACGCATATAATTATCATTTTGACATCCTCTCTGTGGCGAAAGAATTACGAAAGCAATTTGTAATCCCGCATACCGCGTTGGAAACACAACTTCGGGCGATTTGGAAGCAGACCGCCTTGCGTTGGTTTCCATACAATGGTATGAATGCCGGTCGTTCAGAAAGCAATAGCAAACTACTTAACGTAGAATTGCCCAGGGATCACAAAAGGATCAAAAAGAAAAATGCTTCTCGTCATCACATGGTGTGGTTTTACGCCTGTGCCTTTCTAGGAATGTCCTTTTCTGTCATTGGTAACAAGGTGGTGAGACAAATAAAGCGTTCAACAGCTTCTTGTTAGCAGAATTAGATATCATCATATAAGAACATGGTTGGAGTGAAATAATGATAACTGGCAGTGAACATAACATAACAGATCCATAACAACAGTATTTGTTATCGGATTATTTGTACACGTACTGCAGTCTAGGCTCATAAACAAACATTCATGTATTGTGTGACGCTCATAGAAGTTTCTGTGTAGTCAAGACTGGGGATTAGCTCTCTACCAGGATCTTCTTGTCTACTCAATCATCCGCATGTGACACGTTTCTCGCATGTCACATGTTGTAGCTGTGTATCTTCCCCCGTGATATTCTACATTTCATTTCACGTGAATATCCAGTCGACTTGTGTCAAGAGGTTCATCTAGATACACTTTAAAAACTGGCATTTCTAGGGAAAGACACTTGGCGCTCAAGCTTTGGGACAGTGAACGCATTTCACAATTCCCTGACATCGAGTCGAAGGATCGACATTAGCTGCGGGAGATTTGGAAGCAGGCCACCTTGCGTTGATTTCGAACGTGTTGGGCGTTCAGAACAAAAAAAAAAATGGTAAACTACTGAACAAATAGTCTAGTAAATCACAAACTGTCTAAACTAAAATCTATCAATATTACAATGCTTGGGTTGATTGTGGCGCCCGGTAAAGGACATGCAACTAACTTCAGATAACACCATGTCTGTGTTTGTCTATGACCTTTTTCCAGGTTTCTTAGTGCCATGACGGATCCCCTAGCTGTTTGTATTGTTATCTTAATGCCTCTATCTGTTTCCCCAATTGTGTCTACACTCCTATTTTCCTCTTCTACCTTTCATTTCTAAATGGAGCATAGGCACACAACAAACTCATCCCAGACTCTGTGTCAACGTGGTCATGATTAGTTGGATTTTGCATCTACGGTTATCTACAGGATGAAACAGTCTCACCCCAATCATCCTTGCTCGGCTCTTACGTCGTGTATGGTAGGTTGCATTGTTACTGTTGTTTGTGTCTCTTAGTGACCCCGGTTACACACGGGCGAACTTTGTCTCATCATCATCATGTGTTTCACCGATAAATGTGGTCGGTCGTGTTTCGTCATCTCACACGATCACCTGAGTTGTGAATCAGCTCTGTGTTCTTGACTCGACCATGCCATATGGCCACGCTATCCAAATATTTACATATCTGCCTTCACCTAATTCTTTCCCCCAATCTTGCCAGTTGTCACCAAGTTCACCAGTTTATTTCTTCTCATAACGTGCCCCCAATAAATCTTGACAGTCTACGTCTATTTTTTATAATCAGTATTAGCATTGTGACTCTTCGCTGGCTGTTGAACGAGGGAACAGAGCGCGAATGGGAATGTCCTGAGTGCAGTGATGTCGGTTCTTAGCTCAACTCAACTCAACTCTCTAATCAGTTTAGATTACTACTTAAATATGCGTACAAGTCCACCACTTGACGTGAGATTTCACCAAGAGACACTTGTTTCATTTGTTTTCATTATCTGTGTCTGTCCCCCTTGAATGGTTAAATCTAACTGTAGCGATCTTTCATTACGTGTGTTAAATTGATCTTGTGTCTGATTTCATGTGTGGGACAAGAGGGCAATGAGGTCAGCGAAGTCCAGATAATCGGACTACTCTTTATGAGTCCAGAAACTCCATATCTGACGGTAGCTGTCAGGAGTTAGTTTGTATATTATATGTATTGATGTAAAGTATATAAAAGTACAACAGCTAGCATTACGTGACATATCACAACACTTAGCTGTCACGAGTCAGTTTGTATGTTGTATTTGTGAATGTAAAGTATATAGAAGTACAACAGCTACCATTATGTGACAGATCACAACACTTTGTTGTCACGAGTCAGTTTGTATGTTGTATTTGTGAATGTAAAGTATATAGAAGTACAACAGCTAGCATTATGTGACATATCACAACACTTAGCTGTCACGAGTCAGTTTGTATGTTGTATTTGTTAATGTAAAGTATATAGAAGTACAACAGCTAGCATTATGTGACAGATCACAACACTTTGCTGTCAGGAGTCAGTATGTATGTTGTATGTTTGAATGTAAAGTATACATAAGTTAACACCTAGAATTATGTGACAGATCACAACACTTAGCTGTCAGGAGTCAGTATGTATGTTGTATGTATGAATGTAAAGTTTACAGAAGTTAACAGCTAGCATTATGTGACAGGTCACAACAATTATCTGTCATTAGTCAGCTTGCATGTTGTATGTTTGAATGTAAAGTATACATAAGTTAACAGCTAGTATTATGTGACAGATCACAACACTTGGCTGTCAGGAGTCAGTATGTATGTTGTATGTTTGAATGTAAAGTATACATAAGATAACAGCTAGCATTATGTGACAGATCACAACACTTAGCTGTTAGGAGTCAGTATGTATGTTGTATGTTTGAATGTAAAGTATACATAAGTTAACAGCTAGTATTATGTGACAGATCACAACACTTAGCTGTCAGGAGTCAGTATGTATGTTGTATGTTTGAATGTAAAGTATACATAAGATAACAGCTAGCATTATGTGACAGATCACAACACTTAGCTGTCAGGAGTCAGTATGTATGTTGTATGTTTGAATGTAAAGTATACATAAGTTAACAGCTAGTATTATGTGACAGATCACAACACTAAGCTGTTAGGAGTCAGTATGTATGTTGTATGTTTGAATGTAAAGTATACATAAGATAACAGTTAGGATTATGTGACAGATCACAACACTTAGCTGTCAGGAGTCAGTATGTATGTTGTATGTTTGAATGTAAAGTATACATAAGATAACAGCTAGCATTATGTGACAGATCACAACACTTAGCTGTCAGGAGTCAGTATGTATGTTGGATGTATGAATGTAAAGTATACAGAAGTTAACAGCTAGCATTATGTGACAGGTCACAACAATTATCTGTCATTAGACAGCTTGTATGTTGTATGTTTGAATGTAGAGTATATAGAAGTATAACAGCTAGTATTGTACGAGCAGATAACAAAAACATAAAAAAAAGAGATAAAAGTAACCATAGAACATCATAAGTGAGCAAAACAGTTATTGTCGAATTTAACCTAGTTTTCGGATGAAAGAACAGGTTGCGACCTCTGACTGATTTAGTATTTAGTTCACAAACTAACGAGTAGTTCGTGCTTGAGTGAACATGGACAACTAGAGGTTGTCAAACAGGGTTTTTGTTCGGAGTTAGCGTTATAATTTGTGTTTTCAAAAAGACGTGTGCAGAGAGAAGGTTGTTCGACGACATGTTTTTTCTATGTTTCTGGCATGATGGTGAGCGAACAAGATCCTCCTCTTCTTCGATCCTCTCTTTAAGGGAAGTGCGTCATACCTAGTTATGCACATCAAAGATCAGTGTATCCGACTTCAGCATGCACTTGTGTCACGTTTGCTTCCTCTAGACCAGAGGTTCCCAAACCACGGCCCGCGGGCCACTTGTGGCCCGCCAGCTGTCAGAAAGTGGCACGCGAGGCCTCGTTATTTAATATAGTATACTCTCTTCATAAATCCGTTCGTATTTCCTGATGCCAAGCTCTGTCAATTACAGCAAAACCTTCAGCACGAAGTAATTGATTTGAAATGCAATGCTGCACTGAGATGTAAATTTCTGGAGCTGCCTGCTTCACCTTCAGCTAATCATGTGATTTCATTCTGGCGACTATTGCCTGTCGAACAATTTGAACATTTGCGTTCATTCGCCCAGATGTACATTTGTCGTATTGGTTAGACTTACAGATGCAAGCAGTCATTTTCAGCACTGACCGTAAAAAAAAAAAAGCAACGTCCCAGACTCACCGACAGTAACCTAGCTGCGCTTATGACTTTGGGCACGACAGATTTGTGCACAGAAATTGATAAAGTGACATCTGAACTTAAGTAACTGGTTATGAAGAACAGTTACAAGTGTAAATTAATTACATTAATAGCGATTTTCGAAACTGATTATAAATTAATTGTTAAATGAACTTTTGAACCCAAAACCCAAAAAATGACCGCAGTGTAGTACTGACACTGAGTGCCTTTAAAGTTTTAGAATTTTGTTGACGAAAGTTAAGAAAGGTAAGAATTATATTGCACGACTTTTATAATTTTATAACGTTGTGGCCCGCTTAACTACCGAAAATGGTAGATGTGGCCCTCGGGTTGAAAAGCTTGGGAACCACTGCTCTAGACAGATTCCATCCAGTATGACGAGCTCCACCGGCTCATGGGACACAGTCTTAGATCTTCATACAGAGACGACAACTAGATGCGACTGTTGAATTCTTCTGTAACGACTACAACATTTTATCACCGTTATATCGGTTCATGGCAGTGAATCAGTTAACTAAGTTCTTATAGCAGAAGTCGTGATAGAAGTCTCAACTAGAAGTTCTCAATAGCAGAAGACGTGATAGAAGTCTCAGCTAGAAGTTCTCATTAACAGAAGTCGTGATAGAAGTCAAAGCTAGAAGTTCTCATTAACAGAAGTCGTGATAGAAGTCAAAGCTAGAAGTTCTCATTAACAGAAGTCGTGATAGAAGTCAAAGCTAGAAGTTCTCATTAACATACGCCGTGATATAAGTCTCGGCTGGAAATTCTCATTAATAGAAGTCGTGATATAAGTCTCAGCTGAAAGTTCTCATTAACAGAAGTCGTGATAGAAGTCTCAGCTGGAAGTTCTCATTAATAGAAGTCGTGATAGAAGTCTCGGCTGGAAGTTCTCATTAATAGAAGTCGTGATAGAAGTCAAAGCTAGAAGTTCTCATTAACAGAAGTCTGGATAGAAGTCTCGGCTGGAAGTTCTCATTAACAGAAGTCGTATAGAAGTCTCGACTGGAAGTTCTCATTAACAGAAGTGATAGAAGTCTCAGCTGGAAGTTATCATTTAGAGAAGTCGTAATAGAAGTCTCAGCTGGAGATAGATTCAAGCCAGATGATAATATACAGAAGCGGACTGGGCCTAAAATTATTTTGTTGGCAGGACTCAAAGATCAATAAATTTCTAAGTCTCCGTGGCAAAATAATTACGCAGCCTGCCTCGCGCTCTGAAGGTTGTGGGTTCGATTCCAGACTACACCATTCGGTTCACGAGTGTAATTTTCTCAGATACTCCGGGGGTCGTCGCTGGAACTACAGAGTTCGTGCTTTGTGCGACACTTTCGACAGGCCGATCTACTGAAATAGACCGCGCTATATTGGATAAAACCCGTTGCAATGAAGTCTATTAAACACTTTTTAAACACTTTAAAAGTTTTAACCTAGTGTCTAATGTTTAGGGAAAATGCTTAACCAAGTGGATACATTTACATATCTAGGGGACAATTATGACATCAGATGGAAGATGCACGACCGAGATTAAGAACAAATTAGGGCAAGCAAAAAATGCATGTAAGAAAATGAAAAGTATCTTAAGCAATAAGTCACTATCTTTGAATGTAAGAAAGAGAGTGCTAAAGTGCTATATAGAACCTGTTTTGCTGTCTGGCAGTGTATCTTGAATGTAAATGAACAAATTATGAAGTTCTTTGAAGCAACAGAGATGTGGTTCCCGAAACGAATGCTGTGAATTCATTGGACTGCCAGAATAACTAACAAGGATTGTGATTGTCTGAAAGACGCTAGTGAAACTGAAACATTATATATACAAATAAGAAAGAGACAATTTTCTTTGGTCATGTGATGAGAGATGCATAGGGGAACATCGTGACAACTGGAAAGATAAAGTAGAGAAGGGCAGACCAAGAGAAGTGATGCTGTAAGGATTGAGATGGTGGCATGGAGGGATATAAACAGAGTTGATCCAGACCCCCACAGACTAAGATCTGTGGAGAGACATGAACGTCTACGCCAGCTGCCAGGGCACATGATGGTGGTGACGTCGAATGTTTAAGGGGGGGGGGGCGACTTGTCATCGGGCAAACTGATACCTTGTCCAGTCCGTCACTTATGTGAGAGAGTGAATAATAATCGTTCACGCTGAAAAGGCCTGGCGTATTGGTATGATGATGCTGGTGGTAATAAGAGATCGTATGATGATGCTGGTGGTAATAAGAGATAGACTGGGTCATATTGTGACAAACAAAACTGAAGTAGAGATTAGAGGACGCAATAGACAACATAAAATTTGAAAGCTATATAATTACCGACCGGGATTCGAACCTGTCACCTCCAGATGACGACAGGTTCGAATCCCGGTCTGTAACTATATAGCTTTCGAATTTTATGTTGTCTAGTGCGTCTTCTAATCTCTATTCCCTTCCTATCATTCTGTGAACGACAAATAATAGAATAATACTATGTGTGTTTATTTATGTACTGTCTCTGTGGCCTCAAAAGGTTCTCCAATTGGTTTTCTGAGTAAGACGTATATAGCATTAGAACCAACCAATTTCTTTTCTTTAAATGTTTGTGAATATACTTGACACACCATTACGGTCCGATGTGTTTGTGTGTTTGTTATTTGACCTTTGCTGGTTTAATATAAAATTATGAGACCTGTAATGCTATCTCAATGGCGTGATACGAATTCTGTCCGTATTCCATAGTTGTAGGTTCATCTTTATGATAGACATGACTATAATGACTAATGAAGACACTTTCTTTGGAGTGTCTAGTTGGTCATGCGTCGAAGTACACCTGTTCCTGCAGCGAGGCGCTGTTGTCATTTGGAGATGACAGGTTCGAATCCTGGTCGGTAACTATACTATATAGCTTTCAAATTTTATGCTGTCTAGTGCGTCCTCTAATCTCTACCTCCTTCTTCTCCTTCTGTGAGCTCCAAATAATACTATGTGTGTTTATTTATGTACTGACAAACAAGACTGAATGTTTTTGAAACAAGAAGAGCCGGGCTAGTTAGCAGATTAGAGCTAAAGATTATTGGTTATGTAATTCATACTGGAAACATGTTTGCTGAGGGACATGATCGCTTGCGCCACCCAGCACTGCACACGACATGGCAAAGATTAACGGAAATTGGTCGCTTTTTGCTCCTTTAAAATTAAAACAATTGAATAAATTGTGGCGTGGGATAGATAGACCTACAAAAATTAGATTTTTAAGAGAATGCATTTTTCCCATTGCAACATACGCCTGTGAAACCTGGACACTTACTAAACAAGGCCTTTGAATATAATTGTTATAGAGGGGTTCTAAGAATATCTTGGATTAAAAAAAAAAAAATAACAAATGCATCTATACGACAAGATCTGAATATTAAAGACGGCTGGCTACTAAAGACGACAAAACAAAGAAAACTGAAATATTTTGGACACTTGAAAAGTCATGAATTTTTGGGGAGAACAATAATGGAGGGATATATGACCGGTAAGAGGAAAGCCAAAGAGAAGATGGGTGCAGGGTGTGGCATATGATCTCCAGATGTGTGTATCGGACGCAGGACACCTTGCTTATTTCCGGACGGTCTGCAAAGTATATACTAGTACTAGTATTAGTATTACTACCGTGTTTCCCCGAAAATAAGACCGGGTCTTATGTTATTAATGTTAGCTTAAAAATTATCCAGGGCTTATTTTCGGGTAATATCTTTTATATTTTTTTTCAGATACAAAAATATACGTTTATAATAAATTATTCATATACAAAATTCTACATTTATTCAAATACAGTCATGTCATCATCTTCTGGAACATCGTCATAACTCTCCAAATCAAGTGCCCACCAGTGGCGTCTGTGTACTCCGACTGGCCATTCGGCAGCAAGTCTCTCAT
Organism: Cepaea nemoralis; assembly: GCA_014155875.1. Classification (NCBI taxonomy): domain Eukaryota; kingdom Metazoa; phylum Mollusca; class Gastropoda; order Stylommatophora; family Helicidae; genus Cepaea; species Cepaea nemoralis. The sequence continues at coordinate 288,826 of JACEFZ010016113.1, forward strand.
TTTAGCTGAAGATCTTAACTAGGGCTTATTTTAGGGGTGCGTCTTATATTAAGAACATCTAGAAAAATCGTGCTTGGGCTTATTATTGGGGTACGTCTTATTTTAGGGGAAACACGGTACTGAATGAATGAATGAATGATCCCGTAAAAAAAAAAAAAAAACTGGAGTCGTGTAGTGCATTAGTCCTAGCAGTCTAATCACAAAAGTCTTAGTTTTGTTTTCGGCGTCCGCGCATGTAAAGCAGTCAGTGTTGTCACTCACTGCTGCTTGTTTACCTGCTTGTTCACGCAAGATTTTCTCAGTCTAGGTAAACAGCTGCGAAGTTCACCTTTTCAGCTGCACTGAATTGAGAAGTAGACAAATTAGAGGATAAGGATAGTTAATCAGCAGTTGTAGTTAGTAAAGACTAAAGTTACACTGGGTGCTTTCTTTCGCCGTGTTCAGAAAGTGCTAGTGCTTTTTTTTTATATTCTTTTTGTTTTTTTAAAGCTCTGATTCTGAACGTCACTCACCCAGCCCAACCTCGTTTAAGTCCGTTAAGTTATTATGATATTTCATAAATACTGTTTCACACTCTGCCGACGTTTCTCATCTCTTGTCATTTCTTCTGTCTCACGCACCCTCCATACCCAAGGCCAAGGTGTCTGCAATGATCTGTGATGTGATATTTATGATAATTTTCTGGCTGTTTCTTTCGTGCCTTAATTAATAATTATAATAATACGAGGGCAAGTCAATAAGTAAGTCACACAGTTCTGTAGGATAGCAGGTAAATGTAGTTAGTGTTTTCTACAGGTGTCATTAGGTGACAGCAACATCGAACTTTATATTCCCATTCGTCAGGTGGCACTAGGTGTCTCATGCGCAACGCATAAACAGAATGGTGACTGTACTTACGGAGTGTACAACCAAAGAGCAATCTGCTGTTGTGCGTCTTTTGTGGGCAAAAGGACTGCCTGCAAAATGTCATTCATACGGAAATGCTTCCTGTTTATGCTGACAAATGTTTGTCCCGTAAAGTGGTGCATAGCTGGGTAGAAAAATGTTCTCAAGGACGCTCTAACATTGTTGATGAAATCTGATCTGGTCGTCCTGTTGAGATTGCAACAAAAGCATCCGTGCAGCGGGTGAAGGAGATGATTAGAGGTGACAGGCGAGTAACAATGGACTCTGTAGCATCTGCAATAGGGTGCTCATATGGTTCAGCGTACATCATACATGATCAAAGAAAACGTCCAGGACTAGAGATTGCTGCTTCTTCATGACAATGCCAGACCACATTCGCTCGATTAACTCAGGAGAAAATTAACCAACCAAGTTGGGAAGTTCTGGAACATCCACCTTACAGCCCCAACTTAGCCCCTAGTGATTTCCACCTTTTTGGAAAACCCACCTTGGCGGGAGACATTTCGTGAATGACACCGAAGTTGAATGTGAAGTGAAAACATGGTTTAGAAAACAGAGCAGACAGTTCTATGCAGATGGTTTGGGAGGACTGATAAAACGATGGGATAAGTGCATCAATGTTGGTGGAAATTATGTTGAGAAATAAAGGGACAATATATGTATAAAAATAAATTGGTTTCAAGTTATTATATTTAGTTATTTTTCTACAGCCATTTGTGACTTACTTATTGACTTCCCCTCGTAATAGTAGGGACGATCATGATTTTAAAATTGAGTTGTTAATAATGAGACCACCACAGATAGAAAGACCTTGGAAAACCAAATCTAATGGTACCTCAATGATGCCTAGATGTCAATTCTAAATGGAGATATTCAAATTTTTGTGAAGGTGTCTCAGGCGAAAATTAATTCTTTTAATTTTGGAACTCTTCAGTGTGTCCATTATCTCTACTGTTTGCGAGTCATCTCAAACGAGTCATAGACAGATATGAAAACTGACTTCAAAAATATGTTCTGTCATGTTAAATTATTAAAACAATAGTACAAGTATACAAATAAATTATTAATAATCTTTAAACTTGTAGTCTCTTTAACTTTAGTAGTTCAAATCACACGTTTTGAGCCAAGCCTGATCAATATTCGGCATATTTGCGTCAGCCGCCATCTTGAATTTCTATTCACAAAGACGAATTATGTCAACAGATATAATCTTTTTCCTACCACCAATCATTGGTGATCATCGATGAAACTTTTCCACATGTATGTGAAAATGGGTGCAGAATTCGAATATACATCTCAGAATATCTGAGGACTTATGAGAACAGCATAGAAAATAAAATTAAATACTGTATTATATGTATATTTTAATTATATAAATGACAAATGTAATTTCAACCAATCGCTGTGCGCGGAACATTAGACTAACCGTTTCTGCAGAACATAAGATGGCATCTGTTATTGTCACGTGATATTTGAATGAATGAATAACGTCGTAAGCATGAATGGTCTTTTCAGCAGCCATTTTGGGGACACAATGGATCAGGCCGGGGTGACGCGGTATATCACTTCCGCTTTCAGTTCGGGTTGTGGCACAGTTGTACCCCCTAATAATAATCCAGATCTGTGGAGAGATAAGAATGCCTACGCCAACTGGCAGACCTCTTGATGATGATGATGATGATAAACTTACTAGTGGCAGTCACTGATTTATTAATGAAATTGTAATCAATTGCCAATCATAATAATGATGAATTAAAGCTTTAAAAAAAAAAACACATACAACGAATGGAAACAGTTTATCAACTGGGAAACAACAGCACCTGTATGAGATAATAGAAAACATTCCTGATATTGAGAAAAAGAACACTCGAATTAGAAACAGGAAAAAGAACTAATAACTTACATATTTCGTTAGGACCCACACATATATGATCAGAACCTGGACTCACACATATATGGGCAGATCATGGACCCATGCATTTATGTGCAGATCATGGACCCATTCAAATACTGGCAGATCCTGGACCTATGCATATACATGCAGATCCTGGACCCATGCATATACAGTTAGATCCTGGACCCACACATATACAGTCATATCCTGGACCCACACATATACAGTCAGATCCTGGACCCACACATATACAGGCAGATCCTGGACCCATACATATACAGGCAGATCCCGGACCCATGCATATACAAGCAGATCAGCGAAAAAACTCAACAGAAAATGATGAAGCCATTCTCTTGATTCTAAAAAAAAGGAAGCAAAAAAAAAAAAGAGTTCCATGTTGGAAAGTTCTCAAGAAACTTCAAAGCAGAGTCTTGGAAGCTGCAGCAGAAATGATGACAGAGAAAAATAAAGACAAAAACAGATCTGACATAAGTGAAGTCTGTTGTTTCAGTACTGAAGAGCAGTAGCAGTGTAGAACTGTGAACTGTAATAGTTAGTTAGTTAGTTAGTCGACAGATCATCCTCATTGCACATCGAACCATTCAGTCCATAAGTGCTCGGATCCCCTCCTCAGCAAATCCCGCAGCGTGTAGCGGCTAACGACGCTAGTTCTGTGTTGGTTTATCAATCTTCTTTGGCTTCCTGCGTAGTGTTCTTGTTTGGCCACCCATCTTTTAATTTGCTGTTCTTGCAGTCTGGCCATGGTTGTAGATTCACAGTCATCACTTGGTTCACGCAAAAGTCTTACTTCTCGTAGAGCATTCAGAATGTCAGCCTGGTCCATGGCGTGTCCGCCCTCCACAGTAGCCTCACCTGCGAGCTTGTCAGCCCACTCATTTCCTTGTACTCCCGCATGCCCTGGCACGAAGATGAAACTAATCTTTGCCAGCCGAGACCGCTCCAGAGGCAGCAACCATTCTCTTCGGATCGACCCCTCCTCTATCCTCTTGATCATGTTCATTGAGTCGCTAAGGAAACATGCCCTAGTGAATGTCTGTGTCTCGAGCCATGTTATTGCTTTATTACTGTCATGACTTCCATAGTCAGGCTACTTGTGGTTTCAGTGAAAGCACCAGAGTCCTCCTTCACAATTCTCCCTCCGGCCTGAGCTGTAAAGGCCCATGAGCTTCTCACATGTCAGACGACCGACCCATCTGTGTAGATGACCGCATCACCGTCTAGCGAATTCTCGAAAATCAACGCTTGTACTTCAGCCTCCACAGCAGCCGGATTTTCTTGTCTGCATTTTCATCTAGTTGGATGCAAACTGAAAAGGATGTGCAGAAATCTGTTGGCACTTGCACCCACTCCTCGCCAGATTCTAAGTCCTCAAGTGAACACACCGGTTGAAGAATTTCTTCTGCTTGACCCATCCACGACCGTCCTCTTTTTAACCTGCTGCCCTTCACCTTCATAATTTCACTATGCAGTGGATGTTGTGTGTTTGCGTTAACTCTGAGGTAGGCGCGTGCCCTGCAAACTTGTATTCTGTCTTCAATGGTTGGAAAATCAAGAAGGTAGCGCATCACCCTGCATGCTGTATCTCTTGTACATCCAAGAATAATGCGCATAGCTTCATTCTGTATCCTTTCCATCCTTTCTACCTGCTTACGGCTGAGAGTTTATTCATATTGACGTCTGGCGGTGTTCCACACATATCCTAGTGCTATACAAGCTCCTTTTGTGTTCTTATTTTGGTATATTTATCTGTTCCCCCATCATTGTCTTCATTGCTACCTAAGTAGGTGTATGATTTCACCTCTTGAAGCGAGGTCCCACCAAGGAAGATAGGCTATCATTTGCCTGATCTACTCTCACCATCCTTGTCCATTTCATATGAACCCCTAAACCTAACCATAGCGATCTCCCATCCAATATGTTTAACACATCCTGCATCTTCTTCACATAAGAGGTGGTAGGGAATTGCCGTCAGCAAAGTCCAAACATCAAGCCGCTCCATTGGAGGAGTCCATTGAACTCTATTTCTGGCAGCACCCTCTGCTGCCTTCACAATCCAAGCCACGGTCAGTAAGAACAATAGAGGTGACAAAGAGTCTGACCCCAGCCTTCACTTTTAATGCCTCTGCCAGGTTTCTGTCATAATGAACTCTAAACCTCATGTCTGTGTATGTTGCTTTGTACAACCCATAGTGGGGTCTAGGGATGGAGTTATACCTCTCCATAGCACAAAGTCTGGGCTGAATTCTAGAGACCATGTGTTGCCCATGCAGCATAATCCCTCTTTCAGCCTGCCTAGTTTACTTCAGAGGAAAAGTAACACCAATATATCTGGAACAAGACAAGCAGCAGAAGCTGCCAGATCAACAAAGCAATACTCCAGTATCAGAGACTCTTAGACTAGTTGCTTATCAGGACTCAGGACCTGTCCGCCCCATGACATTTAGTCATTACGTTGCATTTCCATGCACCAAGATAAGGCGTATAGCCTCCCAATTGCACTCCTCCACCCAAAGCTGTTGGGATAATGTGGGATTCAGGTTTGGGGAGTGCTACCCATATATCTTTATTATTCTGATATAATTGTGTGTTCTTTTATATGCGTAGGCATCATTTAGACTATTCTTCAACTACAATGGGCAAGAAAAAAGTTCAGAAGGGCCAGGCAGGAGTTCCATTAGAACAGGAGCCGGGGCAAGGAAAAGAATCCAAAGGCAAGTAATTTACAGTATCTTCTGCTTGTTTTTACAAATAAAATATAACTTTCTGACCATCTTTGTGAAAGTGGCAATGAAATTTACTAAGCCAAAATACACCAAATTGAATATGAAAACACTGAATTGTTGTAAATATCTTGTAGTGTTTTATTCAATTGCAAGAGAAGGGGATATGAACCCACAACTTTCAGATTGTAGGGTAGATGGCTTGATCATGTCATCACAGAGACCTCCCTAGGAAGGATAGATGGAGTGTAGCAGAACTGGTCAGATGATCCTAATTATGCCATGACCAGGTATATGTGCAAGCCTAAAACTTAATATCACTTATTATTTTTACGTTTGAGCATTTTGAAAGTATGCTCGTGTGTATTTTCCACCCAGTTTATTTGTTATACTGTATTGCATTAAATGTCGCAAAATATGCTAAATATATTTTACAAAATGTCTAACAGCTCTATTCCCAATCCTTTTTTATCACCAGGGAAGAAGACTTACTCTCTTGATAAAAAGGAAAAAGAAACTGATGACACAGCGAATTTACCAAAGGTTTGTTGGTTGGCTGGCTGGTTGGTTGGTTGACTGGCTGGTTGGTTGGTTGACTGGTTGGTTGGTTGGTTGATTTATTGGTTGGCTGGTTGGTTGGTTGGCTGGCTGGTTGGTTGGTTGGCTGGCTGGTTGGTTGGTTGGCTGGTTGGTTGGTTGGCTGGTTGGTTGGTTGGTTGATTTATTGGTTGGTTGGTTGAGAATCCTTTAGAAGACTTGAGTCTTAACTCTTAAGTCTGATAGGTTGACATGCCAGGCACCTGAGCCTCAAACAGGTTTTCATCTTTCAGAGTGAAGTTTGGTGTAGAGACATTTTTCCTTCCCGGTAACAAAGTATCATCTTCACAGATCCTGTTGCAGAGCTCTCCTTCCCCTCTCCGACTCAGAAACCAGCAAGTATTGCAATATTGCAAGACTGGTACTGGAACTTGGCATCTACAGAGAATGTAACCAGGTCGGGACTCAACACTGCACATACAAACTGGAGGAGCTTAGGCCAAGATTGTTGTTTCCTCTACAGGTTCTAGGTGTTTCATTGTCAAGACTACAATTCACTGCCCAGAAGGAATTTATCAAAGGCATTGGAGAACATGACAACAGGAAAGATCAAGGAGAAGAGAGGCAGGGGCAAACCAAGAGAAATGATGCTGGGTGGATTGAGGTGGTGGCATGGAGGAATATCACCCAGCAGAGCTGATGCAGAACACCAAAGACCGAGATCTGTGGAGAGATGCCAGCTGACAAGGCACTTGATGATGATGTAATGGATAACACTGGGGAGTACTTGAAGCCATCCAATCAATGTTGCTTGTCCCTTGCAGGACATTGCAATCAACTCTGGGTTAATTTTCTAGTCAATTTTACCTCCAGTAGTTTGCCATGACTTTCTGAACGAGACGTCGGTGCTGAAGTCCACCTTAAAGCCCATATAGGCGTGTGTTCCTAACCTTTCAGCCATGTAGATGTCTATCATTTAAGAGTGATGCGACGCTTTATTCAGGCCGCAACGCAGAAATAGATTGAGCCTTATGGGGTAAAACCTGGTGCATTGAAGTCGATTCTGTCGATTTCAAACCACCCTTCAAATGATTTGTTTACAGCTAAATATGTAAGAAATCCGTACCCACCCATGGCACACCTTACTGTTAGTCACAGCTCCCCATGCAGCATAAGTTAAGACCCACTGTCATAGAAGATAACTGATCACTGTCTCATGATGTCCCAGAGATAATGTGTAAAACATCTGTGTTGTATTTTGCACAGGTTCAGATGCCAGAGAGACTGGAGCAAGCCTTGACTGAGATCATTCTGGAAAACAAGAAAGCAAACAGAAGTCAAGGTGATGTTTCTAAAAGAATAACTGCCAAAAAGTTAACAGTAAGTAATATCTTTTTCTTCTCTGATCTTGGTTTGAATGTATTTTATTTCAGAGGATAGTTTTCTCCTCCTCCTTGTCCTTGTCCTCCTCCTCATCCTTGACCTCCTCCTCTCTTTATCCATCATTGGGGCAGAAGTATAAAGTTTTTGTAACTCTTAACAATATATATATATATATAACTTACACGACACCACTGAAAGGGAATGGGAAACTTGCTTGAACACTTGAGGAGAATGATCTCTCAGAGACTTGCCCATAGAACTCTGGAGTTGTTTCTGGGGGCATAGTTATAAGATAGCCAGAGATATCAATAAATACAGAATTACAGCAACCTTAGAATTTTAAAGTACTTGTATAATACCATTTCATTTATACCATAAATAAATAAATGTTTTGCATATCCTTTATAGGACATCTCTGTCAACATCAGCATACCATTTTGGTATTGTTTGTAATTTTAGTCATATTTTGCATTCATTCCTTTTTGTTATATTTTGAGTTAATTTCATTTTTTAATAGTTCATGTTCAATCCTTTTTATTATAATTCATGCACGAGCCTCCCTTTCTCATTATGCAGGATGTCTACAATAGTCTCTCAACTGCCGGCTTCTCCAAGAACCAAGTTGAAGCTGCCATGTCCAACACTATCATGTGTGGTGGTGATCTCATAGATGCCTTAGACTGGCTGTGTCTGAACACCCAGAATGGTGGGTTTGTGTCTAGTGCTCTCACAATATTTCTGTCACCATTATCATAATAAGCAAAATAATCATCACCACCATCATATTTGTAAGATGATATTGCAAGACTGCTGTATGTTTTATCAGTTGCAGATTGAATTTTGCTCCTACAAAAGTAAACATCCACACAAAGCTATTTGGGAGTTTCAGTGAGCTCTCAAATACATCATCATCATGATCATCCAATTCCTTGCTGTCTGGCTTGGGCAATTATGCCTCTCCACAAATTACGATCTCCGACAGCATGGATCAATTCGTGTGTTGACTCCCTTCCATGCCACCATTCCGTGCCATGGCACAAGACTGTCAAGAATCTTCTCCTGCTGTCTTCCTCTATCTCTCTTTCCACAAATCTTTCTGGTTGTCATCACATGACAGCAGCAAACACCCAGAAAAACTAATTCCTAGTGTAGACATAGTGAAGGAGAATGAGAAGAAAGCGTGAACTTGTGTAGACATAACTAGAACAACAGTGAAGGAGAATTAGAAGGAGAAACCTTTTCATTATCATCACCATAATCTCTAAAAAAAACCTCGGTAGTCCAGGTGAATAGCCTGTTTGCCTACAAACCCAGTGGTTATGTGTTCAAATCAGATTTGAAGTAGAGTTTAAAACAAATTCACCTGGCCTCCCAGGTCAAGCCAATATTACACTGGCCACCTTTATTTCCCAGGGCATTTCCTGGTACCCTCTTTTGTTTGGGTTAACCTGGAGGCCAGATACATTTTAAAATCCATGTTGATGGGAATTTGAACATATGACCAACTGGCCATTAGGTAATGTGTTCTAGCCACTGCGCTACCAAGGCGTCTGGCCCAGAGGTGTGCTGTATGAATAAAGGAATCTCTTCATTGACAGCAATCCACTGCCCACTCTATTACAAATGCTTTCTAACTGTCGGTCTAATCAACCCAACTTTGTACCCTTTCTGAGACTCATAGATGACAGTTGTCTTCTGAGGCAGTGGTGGACAAAGTTGATTGTTGTTGCACATTGGGCATTCTCATGCATGCTTATTCCCCCGATGAAGCAGACATCCCAAAGTATTTCTGCTCACTATTCTCATGAGGAATCGGTTGTGATATCTCCTTTCTTGACCTTGAAGGCGGCATTGATGTGCTTGGCCAGGCTTCAATCCCATTTCCTATAGTCAGGCTAGCATCAGTCTCGTCATGAGCAGAGTCAATACTGCATTGATCAGCCTTGCCCATGCTTCTTCCTTTGTGTATTCATGCATTATTTGCTGGATGGTTCTGCACGCTAAATATCTTTTACTTGGCATGTCTGGGTGTGTACATGTAGGTGATCCTTGGAGCGGTCTCAGCTGACAAAGATTAGTTTCATTTTCATGCCAGGGCATGCGGGTGTACAAGGAAATTAGCAGGCTGACAAGCTTGCAGGTAAGGCTGCTGTGGAGGGCAGGCGAGCCATGGATCAGGCTGATATACTGAATGCTCTACGAGAAGTAAGTTGTTTGCAGGAACCAAGTGATGACTGTGAATCTACAACCATGGTCAGACTGCAAGAACAGCAAATTAAAAGAGGGGTGGCCAAACAAGAACACTACGCAGGAAGCCAAAGAAGATTGATAAACCAATACAGAACTGGTGTCGCTAGCCGCTAAACACTGTGGGATTTACTGAGGAGGGGATCCTGGCACTTATGGACTGAATGGTTCGATGTGTAATGAGGATGATCTGTCGACTAACTAACTAATATGTAGGCGAGTGATGTGAACTGCAACTGCTGGCTGTGGGTTTCTGTAGCATTAATGGACAAACTACTACAGATAATGCTTCAATATATTTGAGCAATAGACAAACAAGATGCATTTCATATATTGTATTCGGCGAACAATAATCAATGACTCAAATGTATTGAAGCATTATCTCTTAAGCGATTCCAGCCATTGCTATGTAAACATTAGGACTTCCTGGGGGAATAACGTTCTACACCAGTGGTTCTCAACCTTTTTTGACCCATGCACCCCTTCACCATATGGTCAGAATGCCACAGCCCCCCTTCCCCATCCTTTTAATATTTCCTACCTTAAATTCCACCCCCCCCCCCCCCCCAAAAAAAAAAAAGTAATCGGTTCTTGTATTAACATTATCTTAAAATAAAATAATCTTAATTCCCCCTATGGAAACCCTAAAATTCCCCCCTGGAGGGGAATTCCCTGCCCGTTGAGAACCACTACTCTACACATTCAAACAATATCAGCGACTATGTACTTAGTATTTCAGCCAAAGCATTATTTGTTTGTCCACTTCATATGATATATAACTGTGACAAGATGTAGCGAAATATGCCAGACAAGAAATCATGCAATATTTTCTTTATGGTGTCCTGTGTTTAAATGTTTATTAATTGTCCATTATTCTCTGCCGTATGTTAAAACGGTTCTGTGTAACAGGCAAGAATTCTTTTTCTAACCTCCAGTGAAGGACATTTATAGCATTAGTTGTTCTTTATTTTATAAAATGCAGTTTTGGCCTGCCGTGCTCTGTTCTTTATCTCTGTAATGTGTCTTCCATCTGATGTTATCCATGTGTTTATGTGCTTACATTTCCATGCTTGCCCCAAATTAAAATCTGAAATACTTATGTTTCCTGACATTGTAAAATTCTATAGCAACTTGTTTGTCATGGCATGAATGTTAGTGCCATCACAAGATGTGTAATTACAATTATTATTTATAATTTTTTATTTATTTGTAAATATTCAGATCAGTTGCCAACTGGCTTCTCTGAAACGCTGCATCAAGAAGAAGAAAAACGTCGGCCAAAGTTTGACCTGTCGCTTCAAGTTGATGCCAAAGATACACCATCAATACCTACCACAGTTGAGAAGACTGTCCAGGTACAAGTTTTGTTTGTTATGCAAAGTATGGCATCTTGGAATATGACATTAAACCCATTTTTTCTATTACTGAATTGTACTGAAGGTTATGATGAACTCAAGATGTATCACAGAGACAAAGAACAGAACAGGACAAGCAACAACTGCATTCTGTCAAATGAAGAACGTTCTATGCAATAAATCCCTGTCATTGGAAGTTAGAAAAGGAATTCTTGCAAGTTACATAGAACTAGTTCAAACATACGACTGCAAATACTGGACAATTACGAGGGTAAGTTAATAAGTAAGCCACAAATGGCTGTAGAAAAATAACTAAATATAACAACTTGAAACCAGTTTATTTTTATACATACATTGTCCCTTTATTTCTCAACATAATTTCCACCAACATTGATGCACTTATCCCATTGTTTTATCAGTCCTCCCAAACCCGCTGGATTGAACTGCCTGCTTTGTTTTCATTTACTGCCATCCCACAGAACTCTGTGATTTACTTATTGACTTGCCCTCGTAACTTTTTCTACCCAGCTATGCACCGCTTTACGGGACAAACATTTGTCAGCATAAACACTGAAAAGCCACCTTGGTGGGAGACATTTCGCGAATGACGCCGAAGTTGAATGTGAAGTGAAAACTTGGTTTAGAAAACAGAGTATGCAGTTCTATGCAGCGGGTTTGGGAGGACTAATAAAAATGGGATAAGTGCATCAATGTTGGTGGAAATTATGTTGAGAAATAAAGGGAGAATGTATGTATAAAAATAAACTGGTTTCAAGTTGTTATCATATTTAGTTATTTTTCTACAGCCATTTGTGGCTTTCTTATTGACTTCCTCTCATAATAAACACGCAAACAAAAGTCTATGGAAGCTTTGGAGATATGGTATTTAAAAGAGAATGCTGGATATTGCTTAGACAGCTAATATGGATAATCTGGACATTTTGAGGGAGACAACTTATCATAAACATTGGAAAAAGGTCTTCATTTATTAGCCACATTATGAGAAGACAAACACTGGAACATGCTGTGACAAATAGAAAGATTTATGGAGAGAGAGAGAGAGAAAATATCATTGACAGTCTTGTGTCATGGCACGGAAAGGAGTCAGCACATGAATTGATACATGTCGTCTGAGATCACGAGATGTGGTCAAACATGATTGTCCACTCTAGTCAACAAGGCACATGATAATGATGACACAAGGTTAATTTGGTCGGTATTATGCCAGCTGTTTTTACTTTCCTAGAGACAATTTGTGAGGCCAGGTTGGTTGGTTAAAAAAAAAAAAAAACATCAGGCCACTACTGAAGATCAAACTCCAGACCAATTTATTGATAGGCAAGTGCACTAACTACAATGTAACCACAGTCCCTACATTGTTTAGTGTTTTGTTCCATCTTGGCAGTTGTAGTTTTGTCTTATATTTGTATTTCAGCAGAAGTCATCAGTGGAGATAAAGAAAACAGAAACATCTGTGAAAGACTGGATTCTTCAGTACGCTGAGAACAGCTCAAGTGAGGAGGAGGAAGAAGACAAGCACGAAGAGGAGTCAGTGTTTAATCCAGTGAGTAAAGAAAGATAAAGATAATTCCATGGTTACTGTACTGATTTCTTGCCCAATAATTTCCACATAAAAGTAATTATTACCAGTCCATCTAACTATCTTTTTTTCCCCACATATCCTTTACAGGACATTGCTGTCAACACCGGCATTTTACTGCTGTCGTTGATTTCTTGGCAAGATTACGCTCAGTAGTTTGCCATTGCTTTCTCAGCGGCCGGCTCACTTATCCCGTAAGTTACCAATGTGGCGAGAACCACTTCCAATTCAGTGCGCTGCATTACCCTACATGGATAAACAGGATTATGGAGAAAGTCGTTTAACTCCTCGGCCAGGGAGACCGGCATCCAACTGTCTATATAAGAAAAAAACCCACTTCTACTTTGAGAAGGACTTAGTAGATGTTCGTTTCACTCCAGGGTGTGCCTCTTTATTCCGGGGTTAGTGGACCTAACATCTAGCTTTCACAGTTGAGGGGAAGAATTAGGAAGACCCTCGGCATGTAACACATGAAAAATGTCTCATAATCATCATGGCATAGACATTCATATATCCTCACAAATATCAGACCCTAGTGTTCTGAATAAATTCTGTTTTCCCTCCATGATGTTATTCTTCATCTTATGTCATCCAACATCTTGGTCTGCTTCTGTCTTTTACAGCTGATATTTCCAGTTGTCAGTGTTTTCCATTGCTTCTTTTCTCATTACATGGCCACAGAATATTGTCTCTTTAAAGTAGAACAGAATGTTCTACTTTCACTGATTCAGTGACATGCGATGATTAATCATCTTAAGCGACGTCTTTCTATCTTTTCCTCCTTCCTACACCTCTTCCTCATTCCTCCCCTTCCTCCCCTCCCTTCCTCCCCTCCCCTTCCTCCCCTCCCTCCACTTCCTTCCTTCCTTCCTTCCTCCCTCCCTCCCTCCCTCCCCCCTGCCTTGGGATGATTAATCGTCTTAAGTGATTTCTTTCTATTTTCTCCTTCCTACACCTCTTCTTCCTCCTTCCTCCTCCTCCTGCCTGCCTGCTTGCCTGCCTGCTTGCCTACTTCCTTCCTTCCTCCATCCCTTCCTTCCTTCCTTCCCTCCCTCCCTCCCTCCTTCCTTCCTTCCTTCCTTCCTTCCTTCCTTCCTTCCTTCCTTCCTTCCTTCCTTCCTTCCTTCCTTCCTTCCTTCCTTCCTGCCTGCCTGCCTGCCTGCCTGCCTGCCTGCCTGCCTGCCTGCCTGCCTGCCTGCCTGCCTGCCTCCCTCCCTCCCTCCCTTCCTTCCTTCCTTCCTTCCTGCTACTGGCTGCTGCTTTGTTATCTTCTTCAAGGATTTTTTAAAATGGTGGATGTATTTAGAGGTTAAAGGTGAGAGGCTCGACTTCATTGCACTGGGTTTACCCTGTCTGGCTCTGTCTCTCTCTGCAGAACGGCCCGCCCAGAACATCACACAAAGGACAAACTCCGTAGTGATGATCCCCAGGGTTCTCTGGAAAAACTGCACCACTGTTCTGAATAACATCCCAAAACAAACCTAGGACCTTCAGAGCGTAAGGCAGACGGCTTAATCTCTTCGCACATTGAATGAAGTTATGTTTATTTATAACAGAGCCCCAATATTTGCACCTTTCATCTGACACATCTGTGACCAGACAAATTGCTACATGGATCTGCTGGAGCCAGTCAAAATCTAGTCATTATAATAAGGGGGTTTAAAACATAAGATGATAGACTTCATTGCAACTGGTTTTATCCCATATGGCTCAGTCTCTTTCCGCAGGGCGTCATGCCAAAAGCGTCCCACAGAGCACAAACTCCGTAGCTCCAGTGATGACCCCTAGGAATTTCTGAGAAAATTGCACTCGTGAACTGAATGATGGAGTCCAGAATTGAACCCACAACCTTCGGAGCGTGAGGCAGATGGTGTAACCACTTTGCCACAGAGACCTACAGAGTCTAGAGAAAGAACCCTGAATAAATGCTAGTCAAAGTTGAACCCCAAACAAATGCTAGTCAAAGTTGAACCCCAAACAAATGCCAGTCAAAGTTGAACCCTGAACAAATGCCAGTCAGAGTTGAACCCTCAACAAATGCCAGTCAGGTCGGATGTACCGAGCCACAGGTTTGACAAAATGAAACATATTTCACCATATGATATGATATGATATCTCTAGGCTTTTCTTTTTTCTTGCAGACATCACGGTATGCAGAATTGTACGGTCACATGCAAGATTTAAAAGACCAGGCTGCTATAGCAAAGAGTACCGGTGCGGTAGACCAGCAGAAACAATTATCTAAGCAGTTGAAAGAGATACATTTAGGTAATTAGCATAAAAGTGGTGTAGATTCAAATCAGTACCATCATTGTGCAGAAGAAATACCTTATCCCAGTGCTGCTATGTTGTTTCTATTTGACAGATGTTGAAGGAATGTCTTATTCCAGTGCTGCTGAGTTGTCTTCTCTTGGCAGATGCTGAAGGGATGTCTTATTCCAGTGCTGCTGAGTTGCCTCTTCTTGGCAGATGCTGAAGGAATGTCTTATCCCAGTGCTGCTGAGTTATCTCTTCTTGGCAGATGTTGAGGGAATGTCTTATCCCAGTGCTGCTGAGTTATCTCTTCTTGGCAGATGTTGAAGGAATGTCTTATCCCAGTGCTGCTGAGTTGTCTCTTCTTGGCAGATGCTGAAGGAATGTCTTATCCCAGTGCTGTTGAGTTGTTTCCTCTTGACAGATGCTGAAGGAATGTCTTATCCCAGTGCTGTTGAGTTGTTTCCTCTTGGCAGATGCTGAAGGAATGTCTTATCCCAGTGTTGCTAAGTTGTTTCATCTTGGCAGATGCTGAAGGAATGTCTTATCCCAGTGCTGCTGAGTTGTTTCATCTTGGCACATGCTGAAGGAATGTCTTATCCCAGTACTGCTGAGTTGTTTCATCTTGGCACATGCTGAAGGAATGTCTTATTCTAATGCTGCTGAGTTGAGGTCTTGGCAGATGCTGAAGGGATGTCTTATCCCAGTGTTGTTGAGTTGTCTCATCTTGGCAGATGTTGAAGGAATGTCTTATCCCAGTGCTACTGAGTTGTTTCCTCTTGACAGATGTTGAAGGAATGTCTTATCCCAGTGCTGCTGAGTTGTCTCATCTTGGCAGATGTTGAAGGAATGTCTTATCCCAGTGCTACTGAGTTGTTTCCTCTTGACAGATGTTGAAGGAATGTCTTATCCCAGTACTGCTGAGTTGTTTCCTCTTGACAGATGTTGAAGGAATGTCTTATCCCAGTGCTGCTGAGTTGTTTCCTCTTGACAAATGTTGAAGGAATGTCTTATCCCAGTGCTGCTGAGTTAGTTTCCTCGTGGCCGATGCTGAAGGAATGTTTTCTTATTCAATGCAGCTGAGTTGCCTCCACTTGACAGATGCTGAAGGAATGTTTTCTTTGATCCCATCATTCCTTCAGCTAGAACGGCTTTAGAGGCAATAAATTCACAAGTATTGTTTGGCACTTATAGAAGTAGAAGGAAGTGGTGATTAGAGGACACATTAGATTATATACAAATTGAAAGCTATAGTTTCCACACTAGGATTGAACCTGTCATCTTCAGATGACAGGGCTTTGTTGTAGGATCAATTAAACTACAGTGCACCAACTAGACAGCCCAAAGCGCAATTTCATAGTTAAGACAGGTCTGTTATACACTCAAATCAACTATGGAATATTGACATTTCATATTTAGCCATTGAAATAGCTGAAATTTTGTCAATTTTCCATGGCTGTTGGTTTGAGTGAATGGTAGACCTGGCTAATGACACCTTTTATTTTAAGGCTATCTAGCTGGCCATGCATCGAAGTATACTTGATCCTACATCGCAGCACTGTCAACATTTAGTGACAGGCTCTAATCTCAGTGTGGTAACTATAGCTTTCTTTTATAGTGTGTCCTCTTAACTCTTTTTCCTCTTCTTCTGTGAATACAAATCAATACCTGTTAATTTATCATGCTGTTTCAATGGTCTCAAGGGTTTCCAAACCATTGATACTTCTATGTGTTAGAGAGAGAGAGAGAGAGAGAGAGAGAGAGAGAGAGAGAGAGAGAGAGAGAGAGAGAGAGATGGGGGGGAGGTCTGGGTAGAGGGAAGATGAGCTAGAGAGAGGGGGGAATAGAGAAAAAGAACTAGCAAGGGGGAGGACAGGCTAGAGAAAGAGGAAGAGCTTGAGAGATGGGAATAGAGATAAAGGGAGGCCTGGCTAGAGAGAGAGAAGAGGTATAGAGAGAGGAAGAGCTTGAGAGAGAGGTAAGATGTTACAATAATTGTAGTTTCCAGTTATTTTCTTTTTCCAGAAATGACTTCTCTAGAACAGCATCCAGAGTTTAACCAATCCATAAAGGCAGATCTTCGAGCATCTTCGTCATCAAACCATTCGGTACGACAGAACCAGGTCAAGGCTGCCACTAAACAGACCACTGCAGCAGCACAGAATGATCAGGATGAGGGCGATTTGGGGTTAAACTTTTTAGATGAAGCAGCAAAACAATGTGCTGCTGAACCTTCAGTTGGTAATTTTCTTTGGTGACGTGTTGGGTGTGTAATTAATCAGTGTGACGAGGGTAGTCATCAATATTTGGGAGCCATGGTCACAGTGGCTAGACACTTGGGTTCAAATCTGCATCAGGGCAAATTTTAAAAATTGATGTTTGCTAAAATGGATACCAAAAATTGTCTTGGAAATTAAAGGCAGTGGACATGGCACTACATCACCCACCACTGATGATCAGTCTATAACAACCTGGGTCTAGCACCATTTGCCCAATGTGTCTCAGGGAGTGTACAAGAGTCATTTACTTTTATTTCCCTTTCATACCTGCTGAGGTGGACTACTTACAGGCATGATGCTGCTTCTGTTGACCAATAATTCTTTTACTTTTGCTAGAGAGGGACTGAGCATTTATAATTTTGTTCTGAGTGCAGTGGCATTGATTCTTCATTATAAATCACAAATGACAATGACAGTTAGCTTTCTTTCTTGTCTTAATCTGCCTTTCATCTCCCAGTGCAGTTTAGGCTTTCAACCCACTCAAGCCAGGCCGTCATGTCTGTAGACTTGGTCATGCTTGCTTGGATTTTAGTCGTCCCCTAGGAATCTCATACTGACCCATCCTTAGTTGTCCCCTAGGACATGCATGAATCTCATACTGACCCATCCTTAGTTGTCCCCTAGGACATGCATGAATCTCATACTGACCCATCCTTAGTTGTCCCCTAGGACATGCCTGGTAGGCTACAGTGGTACTGTTCTTTGCTGCCCTTATGGGCCGTCGGTAACACACGGTATCAAACTGGTCTACGCCATCATTAGAGAGCCTGAAAGACGGAAATAGTTAATGTTAGTTGCATATCCTTTATAGGACATTGCAGTCAACCCCATCATTTTTTGATTGTTATTTCTTGCCAAGCTTACATTCAGTAGTTTGTCATTGCTTTCTGAACGAACACATTACATGAAAACCAACACAAAGCAGTCTGCTGCCAAATCACCCATAGTTGTGTTTTGAACCCGGTATGCGGGATTATGAGTTGCGTCCGTATCCTCTTCACCACAGAGCTGGCTGGAAATAGATAACTTTCCAAAGTATCATTGTTTACTTGTTATATTGTGGATATATTGTTTACTTGTTATATTGTGGATATATTGTTTACTTGTTATATTGTGGATATATTGTTTACTTGTTATATTGTGGATATATTGTTTACTTGTTATATTGTGGATATATTGTTTACTTGTTATATTGTGGATATATTGTTTACTTGTTATATTGTGGATATATTGTTTACTTGTTATATTGTGGATATATTGTTTACTTGTTATATTGTGGATATATTGTTTACTTGTTATATTGTGGATATATTGTCTACTTGTTATATTGTGGATATATTGTTTACTTGTTATATTGTGGATATATTGTTTACTTGTTACATTGTGGATATATAGGCCAGTATTGTTACAAAAATAAAGGACCTTTTCCCATACCTTAAGATATATAGGTATATGGTGCTAACATCATATATTGTTAGACCAATCGACACTCGGGTGATGTGGATATCACCACCCTGGCCAGCTTGATTTCCTAAAGTTGCCCACGGGGTGAAATAGCCATGTCTCATACTAGCCCATCCTTAGTTGTCCCCTAGGAGATGCCTTATAGGCTACAGTGCTACTGTTCTTTGCTGTCCATATGAGTCCCAGGTAACACACAGTATCAAACTCGCCTAAGCTGTAATTAGAGGGCCTGAAGACGGTAATAGATGTCTTTCCAAAATGTCATATTTAATTCTTTTATTCTGGATGTATAATCAGTATTTGTAACAATAATAATAAAAAAATAAAGGACCTTTTCCAGACTTCAAGATATATTGTATATATGGTGCTAATACTATATTGTTTTAGACCAATCAACAATCAGCGAATGATGTGGATATCACGCCTGCCACTTTACTCCCCAGGACATTTCTTGGTATCCATTTAAGGCTGAGTTGACCTGGCAACTCGGATCAATTAAAATAATCAGCCTCAATGTTAATTCCTTGGACTGCCAGAGTAACTAACAGTGATTGCCTGAAAGAGGCTAGTGAAAATAGAACGGTAAACCCCGGGAAGGTTAACCCGGTCAACAAATGCCCGCAGAAGTCGGATGTGTCGGCCTAACGGCGCAAGAACGCAGCTCTGCTGTAAACAGGCACAACGCAATCACATCCGAAAAAAAAACTCCGGATGAACGAAGAAGAAGAAGAAGAAGAAGAACGGTAAACAACAGTAAGAAAGGGACAAACAACTTTCTTTAGTCATGTGATGACAAGAGAGGCATTGGAGAACATCGTGACAACTTCTAGTTCTAGATCACGGGGAAGAGAGACAGAGGCCGACCAAGAGAAATGATACTGGATGGACTGAGAAGGTGACATGGAGAAATATCCACAGAGTTGATCCAGAACACCAAAGACTGAGATGAGATCTGTGGAGAGACATGAACACCTATGCCAGCTGGCTGGGCACTTGATGATAATGATGCCTCAATAGGGATTTGAACACATGACCACTGAGCCACCAAGCAGGCATGCTAACAAATGTGCTAACAGCTCCCATGCTAACTGTATTAAAACAGCTCCCATGCTAACTGTATTAAAACAGCTCCCATGCTAACTGTATTAAAACAGCTCCCATGCTAACTGTATTAAAACAGCTCCCATGCTAACTGTATTAAAACAGCTCCCATGCTAACTGTATTAAAACAGCTCCCATGCTAACTGTATTAAAACAGCTCCCATGCTAACTGTATTAAAACAGCTCCCATGCTAACTGTATTAAAACAGCTCCCATGCTAACTGTATTAAAACAGCTCCCATGCTAACTGTATTAAAACAGCTCCCATGCTAACTGTATTAAAACAGCTCCCATGCTAACTGTATTAAAACAGCTCCCATGCTAACTGTATTAAAACAGCTCCCATGCTAACTGTATTAAAACAGCTCCCATGCTAACAACTGTGCTGCCACAGCTCCCATTATACTAAACAGGTAAATATTTCTTAAAGTAAATGTTAAAAATCTGCTGATGGTTGATACCGTTTTTATTCAGTGACAAAAGTACAAGATGATGTGCGCTCGTTTGAGTATACAAGATCTCAATGGACGGGCAAGTCTCCGAAACAGTTTCTTAATGACTGGGTGCGCAAGCATCTTCCGAAGAGTGGCCCACCAAAGTTTCAGAAGAATCAGATCAAGGTCAATCGATTTAAGTGCACGTAAGTATGCAATGCTATAAAATTGCATTGATCTATTTACATGCAGGTGCCACTCTACCTACATTGGCAGAACACAGAGGCAGTTAGATAACAGTGTGATAGAACACATACTCAATTGGATTGACAGAATAATTAAAAAAGACTGGTATCCTGGCACAGCCTACTCACCACAAGTCTCCTATATCATCAGTTGGACTTCACATTAGTTAGTTAGTCGACAGATCATCCTCGTTGCACATCGAACCATTCAGTCCATAAGTGCTCGGATCCCCTCAGCAAATCCCGCAGCGTGTAGCAGCTAACGACGCCAGTTCTGTGTTGGTTTATCAATCTTCTTTGGCTTCCTGCGTAGTGTTCTTGTTTGGCCACCCCTCTTTTAATTTGCTGCTCCCGCAGTCTGGCCATTGTTGTAGATTCACAGTCATCACTTGGTTCTCGCAAAAGTCTCACTTCTCGTAGAGCATTCAGAATGTCAGCCTGGTCCATGGCGCGTCCGCCCTCCACAGTAGCCTCACCTGCGAGCTTGTCAGCCCGCTCATTTCCTTGTACTCCCGCATGACCTGGCACGAAGATGAAACTAATCTTTGCCAGCCGAGACCGCTTCAGAGGCAGCAACCATTCTCTTCGGATCGACCCCTCCTCTATCCTCTTGATCATGTTCATTGAGTCGCTAAGGAAACAAGCCCTAGTGAATGTCTGTGTCTCGAGCCATGTTATTGCTTTACTTACTGCCATGACTTCCATGGTCAGGCTACTTGTGGTTTCAGTGAAAGCACCAGAGTCCTCCTTCACAATTCTCCCTCCGGCCCGAGCTGTAAAGGCCCATGAGCTTCTCACATGTCGGACGACCGACCCATCTGTGTAGATGACCGCGTCACCGTCTAGCGAATTCTCGAAAATCAACGCTTGTACTTCAGCCTCAACAGCAGCCGGATTTTCTTGTCTGCATTTTCTATCTAGTTGGATGCAAACTGAAAAGGATGTGCAGAAGTCTGTTGGCACTTGCACCCACTCCTCGCCAGGTTCTAAGTCCTCAAGTGAACACACCTGTTGAAGAATGTCTTCGGCTTGACCCATCCAGGACCGTCCTCTTTTTAACCTGCTGCCCTTCACCTTCCTAATTTCACTATGCAGTGGATGTTGTGTGTTTGCGTTAATTCTGAGGTAGGTGCGTGCCCTGCAAACTTGTATTCTCTCTTCAATGGTTGGAAAATCAAGAAGGTAGCGCATCGCCCTGCATGCTGTATCTCTTGTACATCCAAGAATAATGCGCATAGCTTCATTCTGTATCCTTTCCATCCTTTCTATCTGCTTATGGCTGAGAGTCAGGATTGCCATTGCATACTCCAAAACAGATATGACCAGCCCCTCGTACAGAAGACATAGATGGCGCTGCTCACAGTTTGCTGCCGCCATCACCCGCATCGCTGCCAAACCCCGCTTGGCCTTTGTTATCACCTGGTCTATGTGCACATTATAAGCAAGGCTTCGATCAAACCGTATCCCCAGGTAATTCATTGCCTGCGTTCTTTCCACCGTCTCTGAACACAGCATTACAGTTGGTGTTGGATTGTTGACCATATGATTATTCAACGAGAACCAAGTCACTGTTGCCTTTGTTGGGTTGACCATTGCCCCAGCTTCATCACACCAAGTACTTATGCGATTGAGTTCGGTTTGTAGTTCCACAGCAACCTCCTCTCTATCCTTACCCTGACGATACACTAAAACATCATCGGCATATGACAATGTCCTGCCAGGTCCAGTGATCTGCTCACTGGTGATTCTCACTGTGTAGGCGTTGAACAGTACCGGAGATAATGGTGATCCCTGTGGTAGGCCAGGATATATTGTTGTTGGTTCCGAAGTCCAACTGCCACATCTAAAAACTACTTTCCGTTGGTAGAGGGCTGCAGCGATCCAGCTAAGGAGGAATGGACTTACGTTTAGTTCAAGAAGCTGAAACATTAAAAAATCCAGTGGTACTCTGTTGTATGCGTCCTCAAGATCAATCGCTGCAGCAACGGTTTCAGTGCCTGAGTGGAAACCTTCATAGACATCATGGGCAAAGACTGCTGCATTGGTCCAGGTTTCTCTTTTTGGACGGTACCCACCCAGGGTAGGTGGGAAAACACCTTGCCTCTCTAGTTGGCTTGATATTTTCCTGGCAATTACCTTCTCCAGCAGCTTGCCTATTGTATTCTGCATGGTTATAATTCGATATCCCTGAATTTTTTTGTGGTCTTTGTCAGGCTTCGGCAAGGGAATCAGATAGCTTTGTAACCATTCCTCCTTGATGCTAGCACTCCCTATACTGTTGTTGTACATGTCTGCTAGTTTCTCTAGCTCATTGTCGGTACACCTATTTATGTCGTCGTATCTTATGCCATCAGGACCTGGAGCACTGTTTTTTGATCGTCGAAGCACAGCCTTGATTTCTTTCACTGTCACTGTGTCTTCCTCCGAAGTGTTCTGGGCCTTGCATCTGTCTGAGGTGACCTCCTTGGCCAGATTTCGGCCTCCCATGTCTGTCTGGTTGCCCTGCTCAAGGTAGCGTTCAAAGAGGGCTTTGCCCTTGTCCTCATCAGTCCTCTGCCAGGTGAGGTCAGCACCTTGGAAGTCTGAAATGCTCTTATTCTTGACTACACCACTCATGCTTTTATGTAGTCGCCAGAACAATTTCAGTGACTTGTCTGTGCTTACTCTTTGACACACCTCTGCCCATTTTTCGCTTTTAACCACCTTGACCAGTTTTTTGAAATAGCTTACTTTTGTGTGCATCTCTCTTTCTAAGTGCAAGCAGGGACTAGGATGACCAGCTCTGTTCTTCTTGGCATTTTGCCATCTCCTTACAGCACTACGCTTATCCACCCAAGCCTTCTCCACCTCGAAACTCCACCACGGTGGCTGCTCCCAGCTTTTTTTCCTGCCCTGAAACGTTCTGCGCTTGTCACGTCTTATTTTACTCACCACATCTTGCCCTGTACTGTCATACTGGAACGTCTTTACCTTTAGCTTGTGCTGCCTGGTTCTGCCTTTCTCCACCAATATGCTGCACGGGTGGTGGTCGCTGCCATGGTGTCCTAGGACACCCCATCTACACACTGTAGTGAGTGAAGGTGAAACTAGCGCCAGATCAATAGCACTGTCCTCATCGCCTGGACGGCTTGCTGTCCTGGTGACACAGCCACTGTTAATACAAACCAGGTCGATGGTTTCCAGTGCAGTCTCGAGCTCCTCCCCTTGTGTATTGGAGGAAGTGTTTCCCCATGCTCTGCCTTTAGCGTTGAAGTCACCACAGAAAATAACATTTCTCTCGTGGCCTAATATGCCACTTAAGCACTGCCACTTCTGGGCGTCCATACTCGCATTGCGGGCATAAACATTAACCAACATGAATGGTATACTGGAATGAACTCTCAACGCCTGTATTTGTATATCGTCACTGTCCCAACTGGACATGTCTAGCTCTGACACCACCATGCTGTCGCGAACGAGAATCGCCGTTCCCAGATGTCGTCTGTTGTAGAAACATTTGAAGCCGGCAATTCGGAGTAGCTGATCGCCCAGTCTCGTCTCCTGGAGTGCTACAATGTCATTCCTGTAAACTAGGGTTTCTAAAATAGAGCCCCGTTGTTTTACACTGGCACAGTTCCAATATAGAATACGGATGTTTCTGAGTCCTAGACGGTGACACTTGAGTCTAAAACGCCTCAAACCACCGCGCTTACCTTGCTTCTTTGTCTCTGCGCGGCTACCACGTCGCTTCGTTATGTTGACTGCTGACCGCTCGGAAAAAACACGTTCTTCCGCCATGTTGAAAAAACGTAAACACAGACTGCTGTTGAACCACACACGCTGCTGAAAATTCACTCAAGGATGGCTTCGCTCGATGCACGAACTCCGTAGCACCCGCACAGATCTTGAGTAGAAACTCCTGGTTTTACATCCTGGCACACCAATTACACGCAAGAGATGAATAAATCCATCCCCTACGCGAAAAAGTTAACGAACACAAAACAACACGACCGTCCGTCGCCATCTTGAAACCGGAAGTCTGGACTTCACATTTTGGAAACCAATCACATGATTGGTAGGGACAATAAGTTGCTACAGATTTGTTTAACTCACAAAATGGCCACATGTTAAAGCTGGCAGAGACAATTGCCATTCATTTACAAAAGCCAATTTTGTGCAAACAAAAATACATGATAGTCAGTGTAAAATTACTGTGGTAGACAATTCAAATTACTCTACGAATGAGTGTGCTGTATATTTCAACTTGATGGATTTATCTGATTGCTTTAGTTTATGTTGTGTGATTTCTGAAATATGTACTTGACAAGATGCAGCAAAATATGCCAGACAATAAATCGTTACTCAGAACCAGTGAGGTTTTATGAGCAATTTTATTTTCTGTAATCATTCTGTTTGTGAATCTGTCATTTACCTGTGTGTCACTGGGGCCCTGTAGGGAAGTAAAGAATTGTAGCACTGTTATCTACTATGCATGCCATAAAAGATGACTAAGGAGGGTTGGTGTGAGACCTCAGCCCGTAGAAAACTGGCTGCAGAAACTGACTAGTCGAAATGTCTACAAAGAGCATAGTGTCAGTTGGTTGGAGGACTATGCTCCATTAGAAGATGAAAGGCAGAAGTTAAAGAAGGGGATTTAAACATTCATGACAACTTTGTCATTACATAGATTTATTCTGCTTCTTTTTTTCACGTGAAATTTGTCCATATCTGTAATGTTCTACATATTGACTTGCTTGATTGCGCGGTTTCATGATTTCTGTGTTGCGCTTCCTAGCTGGTTGCCTCTGTGTTCAGCACGTTTCCTTTCTAGAATAGACTGGTCATCTCAAGTGTAGATATGTATGTGTGTACACATATGTCTGCGCATGTATGTACGTACATACATATATAAAGCAGTCTGGTTTTACGGCGCCAGAGACTCACCGTCGCCCTTTCTCCTGTTAGTTAAAACAGTTCCACCAGGAGTTGGACTTTGGCTGCCAGAGGTTATGAATGCTCAAGCTATGGGGGTATTTTGCAAAGTTGGGCGCTCACCTAAACTCTGCACCCCCAGCTGATATAACAGCAATTTGAAACCATATAGATTTGTATCTCCCTACTATAGTGGCACTGCATAATCTTAAATGCCCACACCTGTACTAACACTTGTTATTAAAACATCACGCATCAGTGTGATAGTGTGTCTCCATACAACAGCTTTGCTTATCTTTCTTAGAACCTATTTCATGTGTCATTACAATCATAAATTCCCCACATTTCTGTTCTTATAGTGTAACCCTTTCTACATATGTGTCGTTACAGTGTCAATCTACTTACATATGTGTCATTACAGTGCCAGTCTACCTACACATGTGTCATTACAGTGTAAATTCACCTAAATATGTGTCATTACAATGTAAATCTGCCTAAATATGTGTTATTACAGTATAAATCAATCTACATTTATGTCATTACAGTGTAAATCTGCCTAAATATGTGTTATTACAGTATAAATCAATCTACATTTATGTCAGCACAGTGTAAATCTACCTACAGATGTCATTACAGTGTAAATCTCCCAACATTATGTCAGTACAGTGTAAATCTGACTACATTTATGTCATTGCAGTGGAAATGCCCATCCAAAAGAGATTAGCATGGTTGAATGGATAAGAACATTCACTCTTAAACTTGCAGTGTGCTGATGCCAAGATAGCATTTTAACCCCTACACCGGTCAGTTGGACTAAAATGTTGACTTCTTGTCCTTGACTTGGGGGTGTAAATTACAAGTACCTCAGAAGTCGGAGTGGGTTCGCCTGATGGCCAGGGACACTGGTCATAGGGAAAGCTAATCCACACTAAAATATTAGTCCAGTGCACTAAATGTGTAGACTACTTTTGAGTTCAAACCAAGCAAACGCAAAAATAAAAAACAACAACCTTCCCTTGAAGGAGGGAGTAAGAAGAATTTATGAATTTACTTCATCAGTATTTTTTTTTTGCATATCCTTTACAGGACATCGCTGTCAACACCAGCATCTTTCAGCTGTATGTTGATTTCTTGGCAAGATTACGCTCAGTAGTTTGCCATTGCTTTCTGAGCGGCCGGCTCACATACCCCGTAAGTTACCGATGCGATTCGAACCACTGCTGATTCTTACCGTCATCACGTTACCGACAAGAGTATACGAGATTACGGAGTAAAGTCATAACCTCTAAGCCACGAAGCCGGCACTTCATCAGTATAATAATATGTAAATTTGACATCCTCAGCCCTCAGCATAGCTCTCCTGGCAAGCTGTCATTGTTATTACAACTCTTATAGTACTAATGATTTATTTTGGGTCTTTATAGTGCTGTTGTTGATAGACAGAAGGATGGAAAATTGGAGGTTACACCTTCCATTTTGTGTGAGAATGTCAAGGACGCTGAGCATCTGGCTTCAACGCTAGCCTTGTATCATTTGTGTAGAGGCCAGGTAGGCTTTTTATTGTCATCACTTTACAATGTAACTTTTTGGATTATACTCGCAATAAGTACTAATATCTGGCGTTAGCGAAGTTGAGAGGGAATTGTGCTGATAATATCATTAGCACTGTCAGATGAAGGTTTGATGCCTGAGGTTATCGCTTGTTAAGTGAGGGAAAGATTGGCCATCTTTTATTACGTGCATTCAGGCTTGCAAAGCCCTATCATATCATAGGCCCTTGGCAGGAAACTGCTTTCTGACACGTTTTATTTTAAAAAATGTAGGCTGGAAGGTGGATTAGTTGGTGGGTGGAGGCAAAGTAAATAGGTAAGTTGGTAGGTGGATGAAAGGTAAAATCAAATCAAAAAAATCAAATCAAATCAACTTTATTAGGGTCACAAATTGGGCGCGCAGGCCCGTCTTACATTCGGCCCTTCCAATCACTCGTCTTTCGTTCATCAAGAGCATTATACATTTGCATAGGAAGAAAAATAAACATTGTGAAATAGGAAATAGGAAATGTAAATAGGAAAGTAGGTGGGTAGATGAAAGGTAAATAGGAAAGTAGGTGGGCAGATGAAAGGTAAATAGGTTAGAAGGTGGGTGGATGCAAAGTAAATAGGTAAGTAAGTGGGTGGATGAAAGGTGTGGAGACCATAATTGATCTATCCTGGTAGTGAAACATGTTCTGTGTGGATGCTAGTGTTGGCAGTGAATAATGAAACATGTTCTGTATGGATGCTAGTGTTAACAATGAATAATGAAACATGTTGTGTATGGATGCTAGTGTTGACAATAATTAATGAAATGGTAAAGAAAATGGACTGGTCTACATGGTGCGAATGCGGTTTGTGAGCCAATACCAGGAGTTCAAAACTCAGCTGTGACCGATTTGTGCAGCAGACCGTGTCGCGTTGTGTTATAACGTGTTGGTATGGGAGCCGGTCGTTCAGAAACCAATGGCAAACTACTGAACGTAAAAACTTGAATAGTACATCAACAGCAGCTGAAAAATGCTGGTGTTGACTGCAACGTCCTGTAAGGGATATGCAACATTAAAAAAAGAAAAAGAAAATGGAACAAGTTAAATTGTGGTTTGTAAGAAGAATGTTGAGAATATGGCCGACAGATACGAAAACAAACACTGAGATAATCAGAGCTGTAGGTGTTACAAGATCTGCTATAAAAAAAAAAAAAGAAAAAGACAAATGAAATGTTTTGGGCACATCGTCAGAAAAATGAAACATATATTAGCCTTATGTGGGGGAACTACCAAACAAGAGAGGCAGAAAAAAAAAAGAGAGATAATGTAGAAAACTTAAAAAGCTGGACAGGAAATAAGCAACACCATATTTGTTCACATTATCACATGACAGTTAGAAATGGAGGGTCATGATCGTGGATGTCTGCTCCAGACTGGGCACTGGAGGAGTAAGAGGAAAAGGGGAAAGTACTGGTGCAGAATTGTAGCTTTCCCTTAGAGTTATTGTACTTGGTAAAGGAAGGTCAAGGATGTTTTTTATCAAATGAGTCAACTGTTAAGAATGTTATATTATGTATCAAGTTGATCGACTATCAAGGATATTTTGTATTAAATTGATCGACTGTCAAGGATGTTTTGTATCAAATTGATTGACTGTCAAGGATGTTTTGACCAAACTGGTTGACATTCAAGGATGGTTTGTATCAAATTGGTTGACCGTCAAGAATGTTTTATATCAAATTGGTCGACCTTCTTATTGATATTTTCATATTTCTAAACTTTCCTTTTTTTCTCATTGCAGCCTGTTCACCAACTGCTCCCTCCACCTTATCGGAATGTCTGGCTAGAATGGGCAGAGGATGAGAAGAAAGATCAAGATGAAGCCAAAGAGAAGGAGAACAAGGTCAATATTTAGCTTGATAGGTCAGCATGGGCGAATGGATAAAAACGCGTGTTCTTAAACATCCAGTGTGCTGATGCCAAGGTAAGGGGTTTAACCCCCTACATCGGACAGTTGGACTAAAATGTTGACCTGTCGTTCTTGACTTGGGGATGTAAATTACAAGTACCTCTGAAGTCATAGTGGGTTCACCTGATGGCGAGAGACACAGTTAATAGGGAAAGCTGATCCACACGCAAAATTCAGTTCAGCACTGTGTGTGGACTACACCTGAGTTCAAAGCGAGCAACTGCAAAAAACAAAATTTAGCTTGGTATGGCTGGTGATGGATCACTTTGAGTACACACGGATATCCCTACAAATGCTCCATTCTCTTCCCGTTGTCACATGAAAGTAATCTCAGCAGCGCACCAACTCTTGAGCACAAGTGAGGCTCCAATATACTAGAATATTCTCTTCTAAATTGGTTTTCTAGTTTTGAAGTTTAGTAGTGGTAGTAGCCTGTTTAAAGTAAAGTAATTCAAACTTTTATTTTTACATACCTCAGGTGCATTAGACCCACATTTTGTATAGACTAATCAGCACTCAATGGATGTTGTTGTGGTTAGTTTCATGCCAGCTGCTTTTACTTCCCAAGATATTTCCTGTGTCCTGTGTTAACCTGGCGTCCAGGTCAATAAAATAAAAAATTTGGAACTGCCCAATGTGGATTGAATCCTTGACCACCTGGCCAGCGGGTGAAGATCTGGCCACTATATTACCCGGCTCTCATAGACTACTTAGCCAGTCCTTTATTATTTCCGACTGGCGGGTAATTTTTAACACATGTTCTCCTAATGTTTTTCATCCTTATCTGAGAATATTAGGTGTCTGATCACC
The DNA here is from genome assembly GCA_014155875.1 of Cepaea nemoralis. NCBI lineage: Eukaryota > Metazoa > Mollusca > Gastropoda > Stylommatophora > Helicidae > Cepaea > Cepaea nemoralis. Next base: position 318,477 of record JACEFZ010016113.1, read on the forward strand.
CCAGGATTGGGGGTGTCAAAGGGTCACAAATTGTACATGCAGGCCTGTCTTACATTGGCCCTTTCAGCCACTCAAGTTTCACACAACAATTATCTATTGTGCATGTTGCATTCACAAAGAAAAAAAAACATTGTCAAGTGAATGCTGTGAACATAAACAATATATATTACTATGGTGTTATGAGACCAGCATGCAGGTAAACAGAGACACACATACACACTCACTCACTAACACATGCGTAAACACAAACATACATATCTACATACACACATTCATACATAAACACATTCATAAATACACACACATTCTTACATACACATTCAAACACACACACATTCATTGGGGAACATTGTGACAGCTGGAAAGATCAGTTGGAAAAGAGGCTGAAGCAGACCGAGAGTAATGATGCTGGATGGACTGAGATAGGGGCATGGAGAAATGTCATCAGAGTTGATCCAGAACACCAAGGACTGAGATCTGTGGAGAGAAATGAACACCAAGACCAGCTGGCAGGGCACATGATAATGTTATTGTTTAACTGAACATATGTTTACTTTGATTTTCCTTGTATTCGTTGTGTTTCCAGCCCAGGGATCAGTTCATTTCTAGGTTGATCAAGAAGCTGAACATTGATAGTACTGCTGTGTCAGGATCTGCATCCAGCTCAGTGGCAAACACAGGTGGTTGTAATGGTGATGATGACGATGTGGAAGATGACTGGGAAAATTGGAGTGATAAGGTTGGTAGCTCGAGTTGTTTATAGCTGCTCCATTTCTCTTCATTTATGTCCCTTTTTTGTTTCTTCTTCTGTGATTGTCTGGAATGTTGTTTTAGATGTAATTGCATTATGCCTGTTTACAGCAGAGCTGTGATATTTGCACCTTCCGGCCCGACATATCCAACTTCTTCAGGCTCTTGTTGACCGGGTTCACCTTCCTGGACTTTTTTGTATTATTGTTTATTTTATTCTATGATTCATTAGAATGAATGCACATCTGGCTTCTGTTGTAGACTTTGGTAGGTGAACTAGTAACTGTATCTCTTAATATGGTGGCCTTGCATACTTAAAGACCTTGGACAGAAGCAGAAATGTTTCCGTTTCCATATGTACATTTGAATGCACATGTTTCTTCTTCTTTTGTCTTCTTCCAGTCGCTGTCTGAATGACTGTCAGATGAGTTCCCATGATGAACTCGACCGTTTTGGAAACTTATCGTTAGTTCCATACAGCTTGAAGTTCAGCATTCATTCAGTTGGCCAGTATATCTTAGCTCACTGTACAGAGGACAACCAGGCAGAACGTGTTCAGAAGTTCAGTCCACATGTACGTATTGGTGGAGCAGACAGACAAAGCCAGTCACATACATATTGGTGTAGCACGCAGACACTGATCTCTCCTACCATCATCATATATTCCAATACCCTTCTTCTCTATGCCACTGTTAGGATGTCAGCGTCATTTTTCTGTCTGTCTTCTTCTATCACTGATCTCTCCTGCCATTGATATATTTCAATGCCTTTCTTCTCATTTTACTGTCAGGATATCAGCGTCATTTTTCTGACTGTCTCTTCTTCTATCAATGATCTCTCCTGCCATTGATATATACCAATGCATTTCTTCTAATTTCACTGTTAGGATATCAGCATAATTTCTCTGTCTGTCTCTTCTTCTATCCCTGATCTCTCATTGCGTGACCAAATAAACCCTATATAGGTGTTTACTCAGTCTATAATGCCCCATCCTGAGACAAATAATTGTGATCTGTCCCTTCTGGTCAAGAATGTGCTAGTTGGGTTGATTCTGTAGCTCATACTCCTTCAGCAGTCAAGAATGTGCTAGTTGAGTTGATTCTGTAGCTCATGCTCCTTCAGCAGTCAAGAATGTGCTAGTTTAGTTGATTCTGTAGCTCATACTCCTTTACAAGCCTTAAGGCGCACCGGATATGCAGTTCTAGACCCATATTTTTACAGACCATTTGGCAGTAGATCAGTGTTATGGTCAGTATCATACTGGCCATCTTTACTTCCCAAGATATTTCTAGTACCTATTTTAGGTGGGTCAATATGGGAGCCTGGGTCAGTTTTTTAAATCTGAATCTGCCCAGTTGCATATCAAACCCATGACCACCAGGTCGGCAGGTGAGTGTCTAGCCACCACGCCAGGTCCCTTTGCTGCCAAGGATCTCTATAGTATTCTGTGTTCACAGCCCACCACGCTAGGTCCCTATCCTGCCAAGGATCTCTATAGTATCCTGTGTTCACAGCCCACCACGCCAGGTCCCTATCCTGCCAAGGATCTCTATAGTATCCTGTGTTAGAAACCATGTCTTCCATTACTGTTCTGTCTAAACTACTGACACTTGATATGTGGTCAAAGTATTTTAGTTTCCAAGATCGGATACTGTCTTTGAGCCAGTTTTCTTCAATGTGCATATAAGATAGAATGTCAGTGTTCTCTCCTCCAACCCCCCAACCCCCCCCCCCCCCCCCACCCCCTCTCCCTTCCAGTTGAAAATCCTCAGTTTTCTTTTTGTTTTAAAATGGTCTGATATTCACACTATTCATATTCATTTTGTTGCCACAGGAGAGATGCATGGTCTCAAAGTGTGTACATTTATTTGTGTGCCATGGTTTTTCATGCTGTTGAATCTGTGTATTTAAAAAAAAAATAATTTTTGTTGTGTATCCCTTACGGGATGTTGCAGTCAACACCAGCATTTTCAGCTGCTATTGATGTACTAGGCAAGTGTTACGTTCAGTAGTTTGCCATTGCTTTCTGAACGACCGGCCCCTATACCTTTTTCGAAAAAACCAGCACTGCTGTGATTCGAACCTGGGTATACGGGCTCACAAACCGCGTTCGCAAACCCTTAGCCACAGAGGCCGGTGTCTGTGTATAGCCATGGTCAAATTCCTTCTGACTTATTTTGAGTAGTCTCCAATATTGTTAATGATCTTATCATAATTTTATTTATAGCCTGCAGAATACACTAGCAGGTACTCACAGAAGTAGAGGAAAGTAGAGATCAGGAGAAGACGCTCAACAATGAACAAAATGAAAGCCGTAAGCACACTGCTATTTGAACTTGCCATCTTGCAACATTGTTTGTGTCCGGTTTCTTTTTGTACAACACTGTCTTATTTTTTAGAATGCTAACTTTTGCATATTAAAAAAAATCTTTTGTAGAATGAATTGAAGGAAACTGCACCCAGTGTGTCAAAAGACAGAAGAACATTGAAGCATCGATCAGCACCTGGCATGTTACAGAAGGCCATACAGAAATGTCACGGAAATCCAGAGTTCCACGAGCTGTTGAAATCTAGACAACAGTTGCCAGTTTTTCAGTTCAGAGACAAGGTGAAATTGTAAACCTGTAAGGTGTAGGTAATCTTTAGCTGTCATGACCTTAATAACACTTAACATTTTAATCATGATTATTATCAAGTGTTGTGCCAGCTGACATGGGTAATTATGCTCTCCACATCTTGTGAACTCTAAAAGAATGTATAATTTCATGTGAAGGTTAATCATAATCATTATGTGCCCTGCCAGTTGGCATAGGCAGTCATATCTCTCTGCAGATCTCAGGCTTGGTGTTCTGGGTCAACTCGGCTGATGATATTCCTCCATGTCACCGTCTCAATCCATTCAGCATAATTTCTCTTGGTCTGCCTCTGCCTCTCTGCTTCAATCTTTCCAGTTGACACGATGTTCTCCAATGCCTCTCTTCTCATCACATGACCAAAGAAAGCTGTTTGTCTCTTTCTTATTGTTGTATATAATGTTTTAGTTTCATGATCTTATTTCAGGCAATTGTTAGTTACTCTGGCAGTCCAAGAAATTTGCAACAATCGCCTCAGCAATCACATATCTGTTGCTTCTAAGTTCTTCCTAACTTATGTTCCAAGATTCACTGCCATAAGCAAAACAGGTTCTTTATAGCAATTCAGCACTCTCTTCAATGATAGTGACTTATTGCATAAAATAAATTTTCTTAAATGCAGCTTTTACTTGCCATATTCTGTTCTTATTCTCTATTGTGCATCTTCCTTCTGATGTTGCCACTAGGTATTTACATTTATCAGCTTGGTTAAACATTTTCCTGTTCACATTTTGGTGTCACCTTTTTCTTTGATATCACCATGGTTTCTGTTTTCTTGATATCTAAGGAGAGTCCTCCTTTTTAACCCTTTGAACCCTGCCAATACCCAAGGGTATAGATCCTGTACCCTGGGGTTCCTGGGTCATTATCCATTGTTTGGCATACTAATAATATTTCAATATTTCAACCTGAAAAAGACATTATTTCTGCAAACAAAATCATTGGTGAACAACAAGAAACGGAAAATGTTTCTAAGTAAGAAAAAAAAAAATGTTTCTAAGTGAGAAAAAAAAAAATCATATTCATGCAATTTTGGGGAAAAGTGTAAAGTTGCCATCGTTTTTGCCTATTTTTCCAAAAATTCACTTTAAAAAAAAATGCTATCCACACCGGAGCCTGAACCCTTGACCTCCAGCCCTCGAGGCGGACACCTTATCTCGAGACCACTCAGCCCTCTATCTGTCTATCAGTGTCCGTAATATATATATTGCATTGTTTGTACTCTTTCCTTCCACAAATCCATTCTGTTTTTCACCAATTTCCATTTTCACAGCTTATTTTGGCCAAGAAACCCCGTCAACTATCGAAAACTTTTTGAATCTTTGGCAGGAGAGTGACCTCAAACATATTAGCCATGTCTAGATGTAAGCTGGATGCTTATTGGTCGGCTGGTTGCCGATTAACAGTGAGATGTAAAAACGTGAAACACGTGGAAGCCGGTATAACGGCCCGTAGGGTCTCTGACACACAGTATGCCAAGCCGGTATACCGGCACGTCACGTTCAAAGGGTTAATAAGCTAAACTGGTTTACATTTTCATTTAAGATAAGAATTAGAGTTTGAAGATGTGTTCAAATAATAACACTACCAATCCTGTAAAACATTGTCAGCTAATGTAAGTGAAAATGGTTTGTGAATCCAACAGTTGATGGATTTTGGTATAAACATTGGGGTTCTCGTTAGTGATACTATGTTGAAAGTCTCCCTGTGTGAATGAATAAACTTTATTTTCAAAGGGTCACAAATTGGGCTCATCTTACATTCAGCCCTTCCAACCACTCATCTTACGTACACCTACACACTTACACATGTATGAACACATATCTACGTACGCACATTCATACATATATATATATATACATCATTTACACAAACTCTGTAAGACCCACTCAATAAAACACAAATACACACTCACTCACATACACATATATTCACTCAAAATCACGAATACACTAATATTTACCTATACAGGCATCCTCTTTCTGTCTCTTCTTCACACCCTCCTCCCTTCACCATCATTGTACAATGTAGGTGGGTCAACCAGATCAATTGAGAGCAAATATCAGAGCAAACCAATGATTTTACATACCTCCATCTGCAATGAAAGTAGTCCCTTGTAAACATCAACCACAAACCTTACATACAGTTGGATATATCTTTGATAGTTCCCACTGGATGAGGATGTCCTAAGACAGCCATTAATGTCCTTAGATTCTTTTGGGTTCTTTTTCACTTTGATCTGCTTTGGTTCATGAAGACTTGAGGAAGATAGTGTAGTGGTTTCCTTTTGACTCTCACTTCCAAATGGGGTATGTTACCTTTACCTTTGACAGCAATTTCTTACAAGTGCCATGGTCTGGTCACTTACAGAATTGTCTACTTATACTGGTGGATACTCGGACCCAGGTAGAAGAGTTACATAGTGAATATGTTTATATGAGGGGTGTTGAGAAAGTAATGCATCACATCGTTTTTCTTAGGAGCTGTTTATTCAAAAAGCATGAAATTTATACACAATATATGGATATGTCATGTAAACACTCAACATAATCCCCATCAACTTGTACGGCTTTATGCCAGTGTGAAACAAGTACATGTATTCCTTGCCCGTACCCGATTTTGTCTTGATCATGTAACCATTTCTTCGCGGCATGAATCACTCCTTCGTCTTCAAACCATCACCAATGGAGTGCATCTTTAAGTGGACTAAATGGATGAAGATCAGAGGGTGCTAAATCGGGTCTATATTGTGGATGAGATAGTACAGTCCAACCCAATTTGGTGATTACTTCCCGTGTCGTCAGACTTGTATGAGGGTGCATATTGTCATGTAGGAGAAGCAGGTCTGCTGGATTCTTACGTGGCCGAACTCTGCAAAAACGTTGATTGAGTTTTTTAAATGTTTTAATGTAAGCTTGCAAATTGATTGTCTCCACATGGTTCCAAAAACAGTGATCATTACTTTTCCAGCTGAAGGAGTTGTCTTGAATTTCTTTCTTCGTGGTGATTGTGGATGATGCCACTCCATTGACTGTCATTTTGTCTCAGGTTCAAAATGATATGCCCAGGTTTCTTCACCTGTAACCATCATAGCCAGAAAGTTCTCTCCATCGGCATTGAAACTCTCCAACAATTCAGAAGAAATTGCTTTCCTTTGCAATCGATGGTCATTTGTGAGACTTTGAGGAACCCATCTTACACAAACCTTAGAAAATCCTAGAGTTTTTATAACAGCATTTGCACTACCATTTCTGACTGACAGCTGTAAGGCCAATTGTTGAGTAGTGATTCATCTATCAGTAAGAATAATATCCTCAGCACATTTCAACATTTCTGCAGTGGTGCCTGTGGGAGGATGTCCACAGCGCGGCTGATCACAGCTCCATATCTCCACTTCCTGATTCTTTGATTCTATGAACCCAGTGACTGACTTACCCTCTCGGCTGCAAAACTTCCATACATGTCACATAGACACTTATGAATGTTCACAACAGTGTCCTTCTATGCAAAGAGAAATTCTATCACATTTTGCTACTTATATTCGTTGCTAACATGCTCCCTTTCAACGGTTTAGGGCAGCCATATTATTTAGCCAGTTGGGTTGCAATTTGCTGCACACAATCGACACATGCCATATTTTAAGTGTGCACAATTTCATGGCCGGTCTCCCTGGCCGAGCGGTTAGCAGCTTTCTCCGTAACCTCGAATACTCTTGTGGTTGAGAATTGGAAGCGGTTCGAGTCGCACCAGTGACTTATGAGAGTATGGAGCCAGTCGCTCTGAAAGTTGTGGCTAGCTGATGAGCGTAATCTAGCCTAGGAATCGACATACAGCTGAAAGATGCTGATGTTGACCGCAATAACCTGAAACAGGATGGAAACGCGGAGAAAAAAAAAATTTCATGCTCCTATCTTCATTATTAGTTGAGAAACATGATGTAGTGCACTACTTTCTGAGCGCCCTCGTATTTAATAAAAAGCTACCTTGAAGCTTCATTGGGTCTATTTATAGACCAGTCAATGGGTAATGTGATCAATATCATTCCGGTCACCTTTACTTCTCAGATAATTTCCTGGCACCTATTTCAGGCTCTGTCAACCTGTGAGCTCATGTAAATTTGCACCTTTTATGAATTATACAACTTATTTATTTTTAAAAATGAAACCATTGACAGGTTTTGGCAGCGGTCCGAGAGCACAGCGTGATAGTGATTGCTGGAGAGACTGGCAGTGGCAAGAGTACCCAAGTTCCTCAGTTTATACTGGAGGTAAACAGCTGGTTTAAGCACTTCCTGTAGAATTTCTCTGTTTATGTATATGTTTTCTCTGTCTATCTCGCTCTGTGTTTCTGTCTCTTGTCTATTTCTCACTCTGTCTTTAGGCTTCTCTCTCTCTCTCTCTGTCCTTCTCTCTAAATGCCTCTGTCTATTTCTGTTTCTGTGATAAGAAAATTTGTCTCAAACAGTGGGTTTACATAGAGTTAATATGTGTATTAAAGTACGTAGTCTGACAAGTTGAACCAAATTTGTAGTGATTCTAGAGATGGCTAAAAACTGAAAAATTATTGCATGAGCGGTTAGGAATTTTGCCAAACAATTGCCATCAGATGATTACAAAATGTCTTAAATAATGTATTGACATTAGATAAGTTAATGTATGTGCAGAAAATTACACAATTTGCCACTTTGTTCATGAATCTTCTCCAAAAATTGAAAGTTGGCTAATCACTATAAAATGAGTCTCAAACACTAGATTAGTTAATATATGTGCATAAAAGTACATTGTTTGACACTAGGAGGCAAATTTATTGCCAAACATGAGATGGCTCACAACTGACACTTTTTATCATGCACGCGGTCATGAATTTGCCAGTCATGTTAATATATATATATATATATATATATATATATATATATATATATATATATATATATATATATATATATATATATATATATGCATACAACTTATCTTGGAACAAATTTATAGCAAAACTGAACATTGCTAAAAGTTGATACATTTCTTATACAGCCGGTCCAGTATTTTTATTCAAAATTATAGATAATTAGTCTCAGACAAATTGAATCAAATTTGTAGCAAACATTTGACATTGCTCAAAATTTAGAAATTTCCACATATAGCGGGTCATGAATTTTTCTTTAAAAACAAGAAATCAAATTTTCTGCATCATTAATAAAGTAGTCTAAAATAATGTCATGACACAAGATATGAACATAAAAGTAATAATCTGTCCTAATGGAGCAATGTTTTTGGAAAAATTTAGTTATATCAAAATTGAGAAATTATAGCAGGTCGCCGTTCATGGATTTTCCCCAAAATATTAAAGTTTCTGGATCACTAGGAAATTAGTCTAAAACAATGTGCAGACACTAGGCATGACCATAAAAATAATAATTTGCACTCCTGGGACAATTTTGTTGACAAATTTGAGATAGCTCAAAAATGAGAAATTTCAACAGGCGGCCGTTCATGGATTTTCCCCAGAATATAAAAGTTTCTGTATCACTAGGGAATTAGTCTAAAACAATGTGCAGACACTAGGCATGATCATACAATTAATAATTTGCACTCCTGGGACAAATTATTTGACAAATTTGAGATTGCTCAAAATTGAGACATTTCAACAGATCATTGATTTTTCCCAAAATATTTTAAAAAGAAT